>SJYA01002861.1:195623-218474 GCA_006410615.1 Neotragus moschatus
TTTATTGTGATCCAGTCAAAGGCTTTGGCATAGTCAATAAAGTAGAAATAGATGTTTTTCTGGAACTCTCTTGCTTTTTCCGTGATCCAGTGGATAGTGGCAATTTAATCTCTGGTTCCTCTGCCTTTTCTAAAACCAGCTTGAACATCTGGAAGCTCATGGTTCAGATACTGCTGAAGCCTGGCTTGGAGAATTTTGAGCACTACTTTACTAGTGTATGAGAAGAGTACAATTGTGCAGTAGTTTGAGCACTCTTTGGCATTGCCTTTCTTTGGGATTGGAATGAAAACTGACCTTTTCCAGTCCTGTGGTCATTGCTGAGTTTTCCAAATTTGCTGGCATATTGAGTGCAACACTTTCACAGCACTGTCTTTCAGGATTTGAAATAGCTCCACTGGAATTCCATCACCTCCACTAGGTTTTTTCATAGTGATGCTTCCTAAGGCCCAGTTGAAACCACATTCTGGGATGTCTGGCTCTAGGTGAGTGATCACACCATTGTGGTTATCTGGGTCATGAAAATCTGTTTTGTTTAGTTTTTCTGTGTATTCTTGCCACCTCTTCTTAATATCTTCTATTTCTGTTAGGTCCATACAATTTCTGTCCTTTATCATACCCATCTTTGCATGAAATGTTCCCTTGGTATCTCTAATTTTCTTGAAGAGATCTCTAGTCCTTCCCATTCTGTTGTTTTCCTCTATTTCTTTGCATTGAGCACTGAGGAAGGCTTTCTTATCTTTCCTTGCTAAATCTGAATTCAAATGGGTATATCTTTCCTTTTCTCCTTTGCTTTTCACTTCCCTTCTTTTCACAGCTGCCAAGAGCCAGCATGAGGAATCCCGCCCATTGCAAAGGTCATGAGGAAGGAAGCCAGACATACGCAAAGGTGTGATCTGGCTTCAAGGGTTACCCCTGGGTTTTCCTGAACATCTACCGCCAAAAACCAGAGTCTGCCTACTTTATTGTACTGTGCTTTCCACTTTTCTGACATAACAGGGGGCCATCCCTGACCACTTTTCTCTGGAAAGAGTTAACTCAGAGTTCCAGTTGACAGTCTCTTACATATAAAAAGAATGTCTCAGCTTAAACCCCTCTGATAGCTTTCTAACTTACCTGACTAGTCTGTCTGGACTTTTACAACTTGTGATTGTTGCACTTTTGCTTAGTGAAAATGTAAATGTTTGATACTTTCTGAGGGTGACATAGATTAGAAATATAAAGAGAAAACACTTCAAGGGAAAATAAGTTTTCTGGTTGAGCAGCCTTTATCAAAAGAGGGTCTTAAAATGTTTCACAGGCCTCCAAGGCCAGAAGATAATGTACACAACATCATTTGTGGAAAAGGTATAAAAGTCCTTTTGAAAATAAAGTTATTGGGCCACACTCACTGAAGCAGCTTGGTCTCCTCTTGTCTTCTTTACTCTATTTTTTGGCTAAATTCCCATCTGGGGCGTGGGGGCTCGCCATGTCTACTTGCTTGCCCTGGCTTCTAAGACCCACGTGAGAGGGAGCCCAAGGTGGGGCACCCTCCACTATTCAAATGGGTGCCGGTGGCCTGACGTAGATGGTGCAAACCTCTTGTCTCAAGGTTTTATTAGTTCTCCACGTAAACCAAGTTATTCAGCCTCTTTTCTCCACTATTTTTCCTACTACACTATTCTTTCCTAATCTAATCTTATATTTCTAATTAAATAAATCTCTCCTCGCTGACTCCATCCACCTTTCAAATTCCCTGGATCCACCGGGGCTAGACCCTGGCACACGGCTATTTGTAAGGTCTCCTCAGACAGCCATTTTGCTTTTTTGCATTTCTGTTTCTTGGAGATGATTTTGATTATGGTCTCCTGTACAATGTGTTGAACCTCCGTCCATAGTTCATCAGGNTGACTCCATCCACCTTTCAAATTCCCTGGATCCACCGGGGCTAGACCCTGGCACACGGCTATTTGTAAGGTCTCCTCAGACAGCCATTTTGCTTTTTTGCATTTCTGTTTCTTGGAGATGATTTTGATTATGGTCTCCTGTACAATGTGTTGAACCTCCGTCCATAGTTCATCAGGCACTCCATCTATCAGATTTAGTCTCTTAAATCTATTTCTCTCTTTCACTGTGTAGTCATAAGGGATTTGATTTAGGTTATACCTGAATCGTGTAGTGGTTATCTCCACTTTCTTCAACTTCAGTCTGAATTTGTCCTAATTGTTTAAAAAATTAAAAGTGAAAATGTTTCCGCATTTCTTCTCATATCTTCTAAATGCTTTTCTCATGCAGATTAGCCATCCTCATGTTTCCAGGGGCCAAATACTTCCTCACTGGCACACAACGGCTCAGGATCCTCATGACTAGAGTGATCCCCCTCACTTTCTCCAGAATATTAAAATCATAGTTTCTTGATGAAATCTATTCTCAGTCATTTGTACTTTTAGTGTCCATACATCTATGTCCAATTCTTTTATTGTACAATTCTTGCACTAAGCTAACAGAATCCTGTACACACACCCATAATTTAATAAATATTTATCAAATAGATAGATAATGAAATATATAAATAAATACACTAATAGATGAAATTATTTATGTCCCTTCAAAATAGGAATGATTCATTTTCAATATAAATCAACAATATCAAATAATTGCCCCACACAGAATAAAGAACATGAATTTGTTAAACTGACATTATTCTTGGGTGGAGGCCACTTTCCAAATGAAAGTTTCCAAACTACCATTCTAAGTGCCTGGATATGGTTTCATGCTCTGTTTTCTGTAGAAAGCAATTGTTAAGAGTGCCAAGTAAAACTGCTGTGCAACCTGATGGGACCTTAGCTTTATCCAGTCTCCATTGTAAAGTGATTGCTTTGGATTTCTACTATTTCTCATTCTCATTACATTCTTTGTCACCAGAATGGATTTGTGCGTTGCTATATTCTGCACATATTATAATGTTTGTCAAGATAATAGATAGTTTGAAAATTTGAATTTCCAATACAGTTCATGAATTATGAAAGTGCGTCTTAAAATGCTGCCTCTTTCTGCTCACTTTACCCAACAGGCTCAGCTCTCCCTCCTCTCAAAATCCTAACTGTAGCCAGAAAGAGGTCTAAGAGGTCAATGAAGTAAAGATTAGAATATTGAAAAGGTCAGGATGGGCATGGCTACTTCTTAAATTCACACCACATATTAAACATTAAAATTCAAGGTTCTCACTCATATGACAAATGAGAATAGAAAAGTAGCATGAAATTAATCGTCAATCCCTTTTAAAGTGACAAATGGCTATTAATTTCTTTGGTATGCATTACAATAACATTAATCATAAAAATCCTTTTGAATGTGAAAGTAGCTGTTATGTGCAGTTCCAAAGAAATTTGCTGGTAATTTAACATTCACTACTGTCCATTGACAATGAAATGATACTATATTAATCTACTTTTCTGTGACAAAACCTATAATAGGCAAAAGACATAAAGTCTGTTCCCTTTGTCTGTTCAGTGTAGTCACTCAGTTGGGTCCGATTTTTTGTGACCCCACACTAGAGCACTCCAGGCTTCCTTGTCCATCACCAATTCCTGAAGGGTACTCAAACTCATGTCCATCGAGTTGGTGATGCCATCCAAACATCTCATTCTCTGTCTCCTCTTTCTTTTACTGCCTTCAGTCTTTCCCAACATCAGGGTCTTTTCCAATGAGGTGGTTCTTTGGATCAGGTGGCCAAAGTATTGGAGTTTCACCTTCAGCATAAGTCCTTCCAATGAATATTCAGGTCTGAATTCCTTTAGGATTGACTAGTTTGATCTCCTGGAAGTCCAAGGAACTCTCAAGAGTCTTCTCCAACAAACCAGTTCAAAAGCAGCAATTCTTCAATTTTCAGCTTTCTTTATGGTCCAATTCTTGCAACCCTACATGAAAACTGGAAAAACCATAGCTTTGACTAGATGGACATTTGTTGGCATAGTAATGTCTCTGCATTTTAATATGCAGTCTAAATTTGTCATAACTTTTCTTCCAAGGAGCAAGCATCTTTTAATTTTGTGGCTGCAGTCACCATCTGCATTGATTTTGGAGCCCCCCAAAATAAAGTCTGCCACTGTTTCCCCATCTATGTGTCATGAAGTGATGGGACCAGATGACATGATCTTGGTTTCCTGAATGTTGAGTTTTAAGTCAGCTTTTTCACTCTCCTTTGTAACTTTCATCAAGAGATGCTTTAGCTCCTTCTTGCTTTCTGCCATAAGGTTGATAAAGCCTACTTACATCTTTCATAAAGACTAAAATTGTAAGTGATCTCCTGATTATTATGGCTGGCCCCTTGACTTTAAGGTTCAAAGAATGAGAAAATTTACTGTGACTCTAGGCACCAAGGTGAGTAAAACATGTTTTTAAAACTTTAAGTCAATAAGCAGTGATTAAAACTTCATGACATAAAGTGGCATAAACAATTTAAATAGCATGAATTTTGGCATTCAGTTCGGTTCAATTCAGTCACTCAGTCGTACCCAACTCTTTGCGATCCCATGAATTGCAGCACTCCAGGCCTCCCTGTCCATCACCATCTCCCGGAGCTCACTCAGACTCATGGCCATCGAGTCAGTGATGCCGTCCAGCCATCTCATCCTCGGTCGTCCCCTTCTCCTCCTGCAACCAATCTCCCCCAGCATCATAGCCTTTTCCAATCAGTCAACTCTTCACTTGAGGTGGCCAAAGTACTGGAGTTTCAGCCTTAGCATCATTCCTTCCAAAGAAATCCCTGGGCCAATCTCCTTCAGAATGGTCCTTGCAGTCCAAGGGACTCTCAAGAGTCTTCTCCAACACCACAATTCAAAAGCATTAATTCTTCAGCGNTTTATCATGCCCATCTTTGCATGAAATGTTCCCTTGGTATCTCTAATTTTCTTGAATAGATCTCTAGTCCTTCCCATTCTGTTGTTTTCCTCTCTTTCTTTGCATTGATCACTGAGGAAGTCTTTCTTATCTTTCCTGCTATTCTTTGGAACTCGACCTTCACATGGGTATATCCTTCCTTTTCTCCTTTGCCTTTTGAATCTTCTTAGTAACAACTTAGTAATCAACTTCTTAGTAACACTAATAACATGACCTTATTGTTATGAACAACAATAGTGATAAGAATAACATCAATTGAAACTATTAGTTACTCTATGCTAGACAGTTATAAGAAATAAACATGCATTAACTAATTTAATCTTCTCAATAGCCTCAGGAAGATAACACTATTTTTATCATTCCTATGGGCTTTCCTGGTGACTCAGACTGTAAATAATCTTGCAATGCAGGAGACCTGAGTTTGATCCCTGGGTCAGAAAGATACCCTGAAGAAGGAAATGGCAACTCACTCCAATATCCTAGCCTGGGGAATTCCATGGACAGAGGAGCCCAGTGGGCTACAGTGCATGGGGTCACAGAGTTGGACATCACTGAGTAATTAACAATGAATTTGTACAGAGGGCACACAGCTAGAAACTGGCTGAGCTAAGGTTTTGAATCTGTCAGTTTGACATCTGGATCCGCCTTTTGAGGAATTACACTTCAGCTACCTTTAATCCTGCCAAGTGGGCTGTTTGCAAGAACTGTAAGATGATAGAACCAAATAATAAAACTAGAACTTAGAAATTTGTGAAAAGAAAGTTTAAATTCCTAAAAATTCAGGAAGAACAAGGAATTTGTCCTTTTAAATAGTACTTTTCAAAAACAAGCAAAAAATGTGTGCTGCAAAGGTACCAGGACATACTGATCCCTTCAGCCCTGGGGCAGCCAGGTGGGCTCTAGGATAGCCAAAACCAATAGGCAAGCTGCAACCACAGTCTGCCTCTTCCAGGCTCCTTGGAGCATACTGGAAATTTGCAGGTTCAGAATTATTGCCTATCTGGAGGCCACTGGCAAGATACTGATGCCTGTCATGTGCTCTCTGTGTCCCATTAGGCTGAATGCAGATGAGGAGGTACTGTACTACTTAGAAAAATATTTTTAGAAAGCAGTTGCAAAGCACAGCACTGTTGTTGAAATGGAGATGACAACCAACAGAGGTACTAGAGATGTCATAGTCTGAGTAGATAAGGAGCACTTCTGTCTGTAGCACAAAGTGTGGCCACTTCGGGGTAAGGTGAGGGCCCAGGTACAAACATCCGGTGTACGAACTCCAGCCAGTGCCATGAACCCCTGCCTTAATATGTGTTGAAACTTCTGTCAGTTTGCAGTTTATGTGTCCTTTTATTCAAGCTCTCTGCACAGTAATAGCTCTAACAATTCATGCACATTCTGTACATTAAACTGCCATCATTATTTTTAAATATTTAATATCAAAAAATTCAATTAGATGTTAATCTTTTCACCTTATCACAAGAAATGTCAACATCAGTCAAGGAAGAAAAGGAAAAAAATGTTAGATCCTTAAATGAAATTTAAATTGTTGTAAATTGGAGAATAATTGTAAAAACTGTTTTATGTTTTTTGGTGAAACTGTGGAATAAAATTATTTTCTTCATGAAGACAATAAATAATTTGAAGACACTGAAAAATTTTTATTATAAATTGTGTGTAGTCATTTCAAAGTATAAAAAGTTATATTCATGGAAGTATACTCAAATTTCTCAATAAAAATAAATGAATTCATCTGGAATTTTATAAATAATATTTACTGTATTCTTTCATTTTTGTATTTATTGTTCTCATAACTATATAATATATAGGAAAAGTAATGGCTCTTTTCACCATTTTTACAGCAAATTCCCCTAACTCTGCTTCAGCATACCCCAGAGTGTCATACAAACATTCTCATGAAAAGGTCAGGAAGCACTGCTCCAGAAGGTGCTTGGCAGGCACGGCAGGATCAAGCTCACAACAATCCTAAGCAAAGTCATCCTAGGAAGAAAAGAGCTTTAAAGTTCCCCTGAATTTCCAAATGTTTTAAAATATTTATCACGCCCATGAAGATTTTTTTAAGTAATAAATTCTCACAAGATTAGAAAGTAATCTCAGCTGAGAATAAGGAATCAGGTTTTGAATTTGACAGGGAATGCTGGCCAGAGCCTGAAAAATACTCCTTTTTGAAGATACTTGCTATGCATGTGCAAGTACCTGACACCTGTGCTGGGGAAGAGGCATTTGTTTTCATTCTGATTCTAATATCCCTGACATCCTACAGTTCTTCCTTACACCTGCAGCAACACATCTTATGCCTTCAATATCAAAACAAAATAATATATGTTCTTGGGCTTCCCGTTGAGCCCTTGGGTCTCTCTTCTTCCTTCAATGCTCCTATCTCACATTCCTCCCCTGTCTGGGCAGAGGTGATTGCTGATGACAAGGTTTTCTGGATTGAGAGCTTGCAGAAGCTTGTTTTTATTCATTTGTTTACATAATGCTTAGTAGAAAATTCAGATGACTTATAGATGCCCTCTGCCATGTTTTGCTAAGTCTATTTGGAAAAAGTGCTCAATCTTACAGAAACTTAGTTTACTCATCTGTAAAATTGGGATAGATATACCTATGTCATATGATTTTTTTTTAATTAATGAGATAATGAACCTCATTAAGACTACAAGGCCTTTAATACATTTTTACCAGCANCTTATAGATGCCCTCTGCCATGTTTTGCTAAGTCTATTTGGAAAAAGTGCTCAATCTTACAGAAACTTAGTTTACTCATCTGTAAAATTGGGATAGATATACCTATGTCATATGATTTTTTTTTAATTAATGAGATAATGAACCTCATTAAGACTACAAGGCCTTTAATACATTTTTACCAGCATTATGTTTGCTATTATTAATGCTATTGAACTAAAATGTTAAAGGTATTATTTGGTTTCAAAAGTCCTATTCCTATTCGACATGATATCTTCTAAAGGTAACAGGAAAATAAAAGTTAAGATTTTCTTATCAAAGCAGCAGACTCTCTCTTAAGCCTAAAAATCAAGCTGAATTTATCAGTTAGTTTTCAATCCTCTCCACTTCTAAGAGGATGAAGCCACAAGATCTCCCCTTCTTCCCCCACCCCCCCAAAGTGGGTTAGGTTGAATGTATGTGAAGTTCATGACTTATACTCCAGGCTGAAGTTTCCTCCTTCACTGATGTGGGATTTCAGTATACAGAGCTACCAAGCCCTTGATCCAGGTCCAGCTCACTTTCCTTAACATGAAGTTTTTGTGTTGCTTCTTTTCTCTGAGCATGGGAATACTCAATCTTCTGTGTATCTGCTCCTAAGATTGATTAATTGCTTTCACTAAATTCACTTCCACTTCTGAACTACTCTCATTTCCAGCCCCTGGCTTGCCCCTGGTTTTGAAGTGTCAAAATCCTTATTCACTCATGTATCAACCACCAGCCCAGCACATTACCTTATGCTCATTATCATGGTGCAGGAAACTGTCATCTGTCACTAAAATTCCTTAGCACCTCTCCCTTCCTTGTTCCTATCTCTTCTTCCACTCTCTCCACCAGGAGGGTCCGTGGAAGATCTTTTGTTCTTTGTGATAGATGATGCGATCCATGCATAAGCAAACTGAAGACCTATGAGCTACCAAATAGTCATGAATTCATCTTCCTCTCACCCTTGTTTTAACCAGCCAGTGTGTAAGTTCATGAGGCCAAAATATCGCATTAAGTAAAAAGGCAAAACTATGAATAATCCATGGTGCTAGAGAATGGTGGTTACCTTTGTAGGAATGGGATCTGGATATCATTTAAGAAGACGCCAAAAGGGACTTCTGGAATGCGACATCTTTGATTTTTTTGTTTTTTTCTCCATCTGGTGCAAGTGTGTGCTCACTTTGTATAAATGGAGATACACTCCTATGCCTCTTTCTGCATATATATCAAACTTCAAAAAAAGGTTACTTTTAAAACTTAAAAGAAGTGCTTTTCAAGTAAAACACCTTAGAAGGAAAAGGTTTAATGTTAACATTTTGGTCAGCTGATGCTAACCTCACTATGTTCATAGAAAAGTAATAACAAGTATGAAAACTTAGAAGAGAACAAGCATCGCTGCAGATCGATTGAGTAATATATGAAAGGCAAAGTTATTAAATTGGCAGAGGAGTAAGTATTATCATTGCAAAGCTCAAAATTTCAATCTTCAAAAACAGTCATGCAATTATCTGACATGCAAATACACTTGGAATATATAATGCTTGCTTTTCTAATTAAAATGTGATTTATCAGACTTCTGACCTTGCTTTGGGTGTGTGTGAAAATCAAAATCCTTTTAATACTCACACATTAGGATTAGTAAAGACTTTAAAAGACACATTCTCTCACCTTCATTAGTAGAAAAATATTCATACTGGAGTCACCCAGACCTTGACCTCCTCTATCACCTTATATTTTATAATGGTTCCAAGTGCCTTATTTTATTTGAGTCCTGTGGATGTATAAACATGTTATCCAATAAGAGATCCTTCACCCTGGAGGATTCTCCCTTTCATAAAGATCACTCTAAAAATCAAGCTAGAACTGGGGACTTCTTCCAAGTGGGGCTGTCTGTACAAATCCAACTTCCCATAAGGTAAGCAGCTGTTGACAGTTGACATCTAAGGTCAAAGTGCTTGGGGCTGAAGTAGTCTGCTATACTCCAGTTGCAGAGGCTATTTTAATAACCTCTCATATTAAAAAGGGAAAGCTACAGGACTCTCCCAGAGCAAAATTCCATGGAAAGTCCAAGTGTGCCAGCTGGAATCACTTTACTCTGCCAAGAGAATGAGGAACTCAGGACATCAGGGATACTGTTGAGATTTACCTGAGCCCTTTGCACAATAACTCTCCCAAAAAACAGCCACGTATAGCAGATATGGAGAATTATCCCTTTTTAGAGATAATCTTATGCTAATTACAGTGTCATCAAGAATTTAATCTGAAACATAAGCTTCATCCATCATTGGGGTTCAGAAATGGATGGTACAGGGAGGGAGGAGGGAGAGGGGTTCAGGATGAGGAACATGTGTATACCTGTGGTGGATTCATGTTGATGCATGGCAAAACCAATACAGTGTTGTAAACTCCAATTAAAATAAATAAATTTGTATGAAAAAAAAAACTTTAGATAAATTGTCAAAGATTGGGCAAATAAAAAAGCTTATGGAGAGATGCTAATGACACAGCATTTCACATTACCAGTAATGAAAAATGAAAATATGAGGAAATAACACTTTAAAGCAAAGTTAAACAAAAAAATTACAAGATAAATAATTTTACTCTAGGAACCCAATGTTAGACTATGTTATCAGTAAAGAATATTTTTGCAATGCAGGAGATTGAGGTTAGATTCCTGGGTCAGGCAGATCCCCTGGAGAAAGAACTGGCAATGCACTCCAGTATTCTTGCCTGGGAAATCCCATGGACAGAGAAGCCTGGTGGGCTACCGTCTATGGGATCTCAAGAGAGTTTGACATGACTTATCAACTGAACAACAACAACATTATTGTAAGTTTGGCATATGCTTGGCATGAGGATGGCTTCTTTGGAATGCAATATAGATACATACACGAGTCATTTTCAGTATGCCTACTTTTTTACCTAATAGTTTCTGAATATTTACATTAAGGAAACAATAGTTTTCAAATAGTCATTTCACATTGTCTAAACTATATATATTTTTAAATAACTGAATAAAATATCAAACTCAAATTATAATTTAAAAAATAATGACAATGAACTGCATTCAACTACAAAGGAAAATGTTTACAACATATTGTTAACAGCCAGATCCAGAAATGTATAATTCCCACTATTATAGTCATATAAAATATATATTATATCAACCAAAACTGAAAAATATGAAAATAATATGAAATGAAACCAGCTACTCTGTTAGAGTTATAAATTGAGATAATTTATATCTTTTTGAAAATCCATTGAATGACATTCATCCTTGCACAATAAAAATACAGTTAGACTGTACAGTTATCTTAGGCACTATTGCAAATTCTATAAACAGCAAAGTTTCATTTCACTAAACTAAAAAGATAATGAAATCAATATATTTTGTTTAAATGCTTGGAAATTATATGATGATGAGCAAGTCACTTAAAGTCCCAGAAAGGTTATTTCCTCATTTTCAAAATAGATTTGAAATGTCCTGCCACTCTTATCTCATAGACATTACACTGCCCAAATGAGGTGACATGTATGAAAGTGCTTGTTAATCATATTTCTTGGTCCATTAGACTACTTAACAAAATAACATAAACTAGGTGACTTGCAAGCAAAAAAAAAATTTATTTCTCATGGTTTTGAAAGTTGAGAAGTCTAAGGTAGGGGACCAGCAGGTTCACTCTCTGTGGTGGCTGATTTCCTAGGTGGCCTTCTTTTTGCTATAACTTCACAAAGTGAAAAGGAAGCAAGAGAGTGTCTTCACAAACTGCAGGTTGGGATGGCAGATCAACTTTTTTCTCATAATTGATGCTTTTTTCTCAGTCAGTTAACCTGTAATAAAAATCCTCATAATTGATTGCAGCCTAGCTTAAAAAGTGAACCATAGGATAGACCAATATAGGACAGACCAATATAGGACAGACCAATATAGGACTTCCTGTAGTGCTTATATGAGTGCATGTTTGTGTCTGTATGTGAATGGTTAGCAGAAGATACTGAAAATTCAAGATATCAGACACTCACCTAGAACTTAATTACACCCAAAGATGTAATTTCTGTGAAGTATGATGGAAAAGTGGTGCAGTAGTTCTGTCAATATATTATAAAAATGAGTGTGGCCTCCATCTTAAGGATCATATGAGCAAGACAGCATATATAAAAGAAAAAATAAACTAGCACATCCCTTAGAGGGAAAAGCAAATAAAGAATTCATGAAGCTTTCATTTGGGAAATTACTTGTATCAATACTTCCTCCATATTCCTAGGACTAGCATTATCAGAATATCAATAGTCTATCATCAGAGGTTTACTCAGAAGATGAAGTACTTTCCACAGTAGAAAAATATCCCTTCAAAATGCTAAAGACAAGCTCACATGACATCAGATAAGACTTAAAGCCCTAATACTCAATAGTTCAACAACTTGGATTTTTTTAAATTAAATTTATTTATTTATTTATTGAAAAGTAATTGTTTTACAAAACTTTGTTTCTGCCAAATATCAACACGAATCAACCATAGGTATACATATATGCCCTCCCTCCTGAACCTTCCTCCCATCTCCCTCCCCATCTTACCCCTCTAGGTTGATACAGAGCCCCTGTTTGAATTTCTTGAGTCATACAGCAATTTCCCATTGTCTATCTATTTTACATATGGTAACGTAAGTTTCCAAGTTTACTCTTTTCATACATCCTCCTCTCCATCCTCCCTCACTATGTGAATAAGTCTGTTCTCTATGTCTGTTACCTTTGTTGACCTGCAAAGAATTTTACCAGTAGCATCTTTCTAGATTCCATATACATGCTTTAGTATATGATATGTGTTTTTCTCTTTCCTACTTCACTCTGTATAATAGGCTTTAGTTTCATCCACCTCATTAGAAATGACTCAAATGTGTTCCTTTTTATGGCTGAGTAATATTCCACTGTATATATATGTACCACAACTTCCTTATTCATTCACCTGTCAATGGACATCTAGGTTGCTTCCATGTCTTAGTTACTGTAAATAGTGCTGCAATGAACATTGGGGTACATGTGTCTTTTCTCATTATGGTTTTCTTAGAGTATATGCCCAGTTGTGGTATTGTTGGGCCATATGGTAGTTTATTCCTAGTTTTCTAAAGAATCTCCATACTGTCTTCCATAGTGGCTAAATCAATTTACATTCCCACCAGCTGTGCAAGAGGGTTCTCTTTTCTCCACACCCTCTCCAGCATTTATTGTTTGTAGATTTTAATAATGCCCATTCTGACTTGTGTGAGCTAATATATCATTGCAGTTTTGACTTGCATTTCTTTAATAATGAGAGATGTTGAGCATCTTTTCATGTGTTTGTTAGCCATCTGTATGTCTTCTTTGGAGAAATGCCTGTTTAGTTTTTTATTCCCTACGTTTTGATTGGATTGTTTGTTTCTCTGGTATTAGCTTCTATGAGTTGCTTATATGATTTGGAAATTAATTCATCATCAGTTGTTTAATTTGCTAGTACTTTCTCCCATTCTGAAGGTTGTCTTTTCACCTTGTTTATCAGGTATTTTCAATTATACTTTTTCATCTGAAGGGATGTGCATTGTAGTCACAGTCATTCCAGACTACACCAAGATGTCTCAATGTGTATAAAGGCTGGGACAAAGATTTGGTAAAGAATGAACACTAAAATATAGAGAAATTAAGCTATTTTTTTAATTTTGGATTCCTTCCCCCACCCCAAGTTTGCAGTTTTTATTTCAATAGCTATTGAGTGTGCACCCTATTGTCTTTATTAAAGTACCTTAAATACATCCTATGAAGCTGATGCAAGACCTAGCACACAAATTTTCATAAAATAAGAGTACCATGTGTACTTACAGAATGAGTAAGTAAATGAAATGACAGAATAACACTATGCTTGATTTCTATATTTGAAAGGAAATAGAAGTCCATTCTTATTTACCATTCTTTATTTCCTTCATAAATTTCCCTCTATAAAAATTATCCTTGTAAATTATGTTAAGTAAATGCTATTTTCATTGATTTATATGATAATTTCAAAAGATTTTCATTTATTTATGCAAATTAACCTCCAATGGAGAAAACAACCTTTAATAACCTATTACTCTATATAATCCAGTCTTGAAGCCTCACCATTAAGTTTTAACAATTAATGAAAGCTGAATATCAGGGAAAAACACAGAAAGTTGAAATTGCAATCATCAAAACAATTCCTTAGTAAGAAGAATTGCAGTAACAAACTGGGGGGGAAAATGACTTTTTAATTTGCACCCTGGCTCATGTACTAACTTGATCTACCTTCTCTGAGTTTCTATTTGCTTGTTGTTGTTTTTCAGTCACTCATTCATATTCAACTCTTTGAGAACCCTTGGACTGCAACATTCCATGCTTCTCTGTCCTTTACTATCTCCTGGAGTTTGCTCAAACTCATGTCCATTGAGTTTATGATGCCATCGAAGTATCTCAACCTCTGCTGCCCACCTCTCCTCCTGCCCTTAATCTTCCCCAGCCTCAGGGTCTTTTCCAATGAGTCAGTTCTTCTCATCATATGGCCAAAGAATTAGCCTTTCAACTTCAGCATCAGTCCTTCCAATGAATATTCTAGGTTGAGTTCCTTTAGGATTGGCAGGTTGGATCTCTTTGCAGACCAAGGGACCCTCAAGAGTCTTCTTCAGCACCACAGTTCAAAACCATCAGTTCTTTGGTGCTCAGCTTTGTTCATGGTCCAACTCTCACATCCATACATGACTACTGGGAAAAATATCGTTTTGATTATATGGATCTTTGTCCACAAAATCATGTCTCTGCTTTTTAGTACACTGTCTAGGTTTGCCATAGATTTTCTTTCAAGAAGAAAGCATCTTTTAATTTTATGGCTCAGTTGCCATCTGCAGCAATTTTGGACCCCAAGAAAATAAAATCTGTCATTGTCCATTTTTCCCCATCTATTTGCCATGAAGTGATGGGACCAGATGCCATGATCTTAGTTTTTTAAATATTGAGTTTTAGGCCAGGTAGTCTAGAAAATAAAAAGTACCTGTAGCATGGAATTTGACTGGTATGAGATCAAATTAAAATATTATACCAAGAAACTATCACTAAATGCAGAAGCCAGCCAATGTGGGCCCAGTCATGTCCAATTCTCTGTGACCCCATGGACTGTAGCCCCTACCAGGGTCCTCTGTCTATGAAATTTTTCAGGCAAGAATACTGGAATGGGTTGCCATTTCCTCCTCCAGGGGATCTTTCCAACCCAAGGATCGAACCCGTTTCTCTTGTAACTCCTGCATTAACAGCTGGATTCTTTACCAACTGCATCACTTGGATATTCACTATGTGAAGCTTCCTTTCTTCTAGCCTTTGAATTTGGGCCCCTTTGCAGAGTGTAAAATTTATTTGCACAACCCCAGTATTCTAGGGAAGATGAAAGAAGGAAGAACGGAAGTTATTTCAGGTCTGCCACTTTCTAATTCTTAACTCCCACTACTTTGGACTGAATTGTGTCTACACAAAACTCATATGTTGAATCCTCAACTCCTCACCATGTGACAAGGGATAAAGAGACCACAGAGATCTCTCTCTCCTACTTGTGCCCACAGAGAAAAGGCCATATGATGATATAGCTGTCACTAGAAATCAACTCTGACAGCAACTTGATTATGGAATTTTGGCCTCCAGAACTGTAAGAAAATAAATTTCTATTGTTTAAGCCACCCAGTCTGTGTAAGATTGTTATGGAAATCTAAGTAACAAATACAACCATCTACAAGAGTTCAAGTTCATTATTACTGTCAGAGATGAAGTGGATGAGCAACCCCAACAATGATAATCATTGGAGAGTAAAATGTCTTTCCAATATTAATGTTGTCACATGAAGATGGAGAGAGAAATTATTTACATAGTAAGATAAGGAGAGTCTGGGATTATGGCTCCTGTCTAGGATTTCAAATCTTTTTATTTCTTGTTATGAAATTCACTTATTCAAGTAGGAAATGGCTTCCTGGTCATATTAATAGCTTCATCAGCACCCTGTTCTGTTCTATTGATGACCTTTGGCAACCCTGCTTTTGTTATACAATATGCTACATATATCTTTACACTTACACAGCCTCCTTTCCAACCCTGCTGGTGTTAACCCCACTGAAAATTCAGTAACTAAACAAAGACAGGCATACTGTCATACATCTGAGTTTTACCTTCAAATATATCATGTCTTAGGCAGTAATTGTTGTTGTTTAGTTGCTATCTCCTGTCCAACTCTTTGTGACTTTCTAAACTGGGACATGCCAGTTTCCTCTGTCCTCCACTAGCTCCCAGAGTTTGCTCAAATTCATGTACATCGAGGCAGTAATGCTATCTAATCATCTCATTCTCTCCTGCCCCCTTCTCCTTTTGCCTTCAATCTTTCCCAAGCATCAGGGCCTTTTCCAATGAGCCAACTCTTCACATCACGTGGCCAAAGTATTGGAGCTTCAGCTTCCTCAACAATCCTTTCAGTGAAAATTCAGGACTGATTTCCTTTGGTACTGACTCATTTGATTTCCTTGCAGCCCAAGGGACTCTCAAGAGTCTTCTTTTAATTTCATGCCTGCAGTCACTGTCTGCAGTGATTTTGGAGCCCAATAAAATAAAATCTGTCACTGCTTCTACTTTCCCCACTTCTATTTGCCACGAAGTGATGGGACCAGATGTCATGATCTTAGTTTTTAAAATGTTGAGTTTCAAACCAGCTTTTTCACACTTCTCTGTCATGCTCGTCAAGAGGTCTTTTAATTCCTCTTCACTTTCTGCCATTAAAGCACGTCTTTAATTCCTGCCACAACAACTGAGAAATATAATTTTCACTATTTACAAATTATAACTGAATATTAGCATTAAGTAGCACTTTCTCGATTGTTGAACACAAAATATACTTGCTGTATTATTGCTGGTGGTTTGCAGACCACTTTCCAGATTCACATAGAGCCATATTCTCTATTGCTCAACCATGCCTAACTCTTTGTGACCCTATGGACTACAGCCTGCTGGGCTCCTCTGTTCCATGGGATTCACCAGGCAAGAATGCTGGAGTGAGCTGTCATCTCCTTCTCTATTCTTTATTGCAATATCATTAAATATAATCAACACATGACAAAGCTGAAAGTAGAGGTACGCCCTCCAAGACCACTTTAATGAAGTGGAGTTTTTGGTGTTCATGGTCACTTCCCCTTCCCAGAAGTAAAAATAGGAATGTTGGCTTTTGGAGATAACTCTCCTTCTTGATGTTTTCTCTGTCTTCAGAAGTGTCATTTAATAGGGTATTATCTTATTCTTTGAAACTAGCTTATACCAAGTTTATAAGGATTGACTCTCCTTCCAAGGAAAATATGAATTCTAAATAAGTTTCCAGAGAAAGCAATGCCTAAACCTGAAGTACACAGTTCTGTCTTAGTATAGATTCCAACAAAAGAGGATCATGAAATGAATATTCAAGTGCAATAGTTTACTTGGAAGGTGATCCACTGGTAAAGGAATGGAGAAGTGAGACAGGAAAGAAAATGAACAATAAAGGGTGTGTTCTCAAGCAAGTTACTACTGTGGACATCTGGCCCTATGGTTAGACTACCAGAGAACTAACCCTAAGGAGTATCAAATAGTAAGAACTCACAGAAAAAAAACTACTTGAATACAAGACTCGATATCACCCAACCACAAGTAGCAACTTGTGCAGGACGCCTCATCTAAACAACAAACAAAACAAAAATACAAACCCAGTCATCAGCAGCCAGGATTACCACCTAACTCAGCCTTGGCCATCAGAGAAAAAACAAATAAAAACTCAGCACAAATCTCAACCTATATGAAGCTTACACAAACCACTGGACAAACCTTAGGAGGGCAAAAAACAAAAGGATGGAAGAATTTAACCTTGAAGCCTGGGAAAAGGACACTTCAAACAGAATAAGTTAAAAAAATAAAATAAAGGCAGAGAAATACTACACAAATGAAGGAACAAACTAGAAACACAGAAGTCCAAAAAAATGAAGAGGAAATAGGCAAACTACCTGAAAAAGAATTAAGAATAATGATAGTAAATATGATCAAAAACCTTGAAAATAAAATGGAGAAAATGCAAGAATCAATTAACAAAGACATAGAAGAATTAAAGAAAAAAATATAGAGACAAACAACACAACTACTGAAATTAAAAATACTTTAGAAGGAATCAATAGCAGAATATCTGAAGTAGAAGAACAAATCAGTGAGCTGGAAGATAAAATGGGGTGGAAATAACTTCTGAAGAGCAGAATAAAGTAAAAAGAATGAAAAGAACTGAGCATAGTTTCAGAGACCCGTGGGACAATATCAAATGCAACAACATTTGAATTATACAGGTCCCAGAAGTAGAAGAGAAAAAGAAAGTGTATGAGAAATTTTTTGAAGAGATTATAGTGGAAAATTTCCCCAACATGGAAAAGGAAATATTCAGTCAAGTCTAACAAACACAAAGAGTCACATACAGGATAAACCCAAGGACAAACACACCAAGACACATACTAATCCAATGAACAAAGACTAAACACAAAGAAAGAATATTAAAAGCAACAAGGGAGAAGCAACGAGTAATACACAAGAGAAACCCCATATGCTTAACAGCTGATCTTTTAGCAGAAACTCTGCAGGACAAAAGGGAATGGCAAAATATATTTGAAGTATTGAAAGGGAAAAATATACAACCAAGATTACAGTACCTGACAAGAATTTCATTCAAAATTGATGGGAAAATAAAAAGCTTTTCAGACAAACAAAAGTTAAGAGAATTCAGTACCATCTAACAAACTTTAAAACAAATGTTAAAGGGACTTATATAGTCAAGAAATACAAGAGAAGAAATGCAAAACCAAGCCCAAACAATTAAGAAAATGGCAATCAGAACACATATATATCAAAAATTACTTTAAATGTAAATAGATTAAATGCTACAACCAAAAGACATAGACTGGCTGAATAGACACAAAAACAAGAACCATATATATGCTGCTTACAAAAAACTCACTTCAGACCTAAAGACATACAAACTGAAAGAGGATGGAAAATATATATTCCATGAAAATAGGAAGCAAAAGAAAGCTGGAGTAGCAATCTTCATATCTGACAAAATAGACACTAAAATGAAGGAGATTACAAGAGATAAGGAAAGACACACATAAAAATCAAGGTATCAATCCAAGAGTAAAACATAGCAATTGTAAATATCTATGCACCCAACATAGGAGCACAGCAATACATAAGACAAACACTAACAGACATAAAAGAAGAAATGGACAGTAGCACAATAATAGCACAATAATAGCAGGAGAAATAATACCCCACTCACAACAATGGACAGATCATTAAAACAGAAAATTAATAAGAAAACACAAGTCTTAAATGATACATTAGATGAGATGGACTTCATTGATATCTTCAGGACATTCCATCCAAATGCAGAAGAATATACCTTCTTCACAAGTGTACATGGAACATTCTCCAGGTAGAGTCATGAATCAAATCTCAGTAAATTTAAGAAAACTGAAATCATATCAAGTATCTTTTCTGACCACAATGCTATGAGACTAGCTATCAATTACAAGAAAAAAAAATGTAAGAAACACAAACACATGGAAATTAAACAACACATTTCTAAATAACAGGTTGCTTAAGAAATGAAAAGGGAAATCAAAAAACTTCTAGAAACAAATGACAATGAGAACAGGACAACTCAAAACCTATGGGATGCAGCAAAAGCAGTTCTAAGAGGGAAGTTTATAGCAATACAATCCTACCTCAAGAAAGAAGAAAAACATTAAATAGACAACGTAACTTTGCACCTAAAATAATTGGAAAAAGAAGAACAACAAAAAAAAATAGTAGAAGGAAAGAAATCATAAAGATTCAAGTAGAAATAAATGAAAAATAAATGAAAGAAGCAATAGTAAAGATTAATAAAGCTAAAATCTGGTTCTTTGAGAAGATAAACAAAATTGACAAGCCTTCAGCCAGACTCATCAAGAAAAAAATAATAATCAAATCAACAAAGTTAGAAATGAAAAAAAAAAAAGGTTACACCAGACAATGCCGAAATACAAAGGATTATAAGAAACTATTATGGACAACTATATGGCAGTAAAATGGATAACCTGGAAGAAATGGATAGATTCTTAGAAAAGTTCAATCTTCCAAGACTGAATCAGAAAGAAATAGGAATTATGAACAGGAGAATTCTCTCAAACATTTAGAGAATGTTTAGAAAATTTTCTCAAACATTTATCTTCCCAAACTGCTTTCAAAAAATTGCAGAGCAAGAAGTACTTCCAAATTCATTCTGAGCACACCATCACTCTGATACCAAAACCAGACGAAGACAACACAAATTAAAAAAAAAAAAAAAAAAACTACTGGCCAATGTCACTGAACATAGATGCAAAACTCCTCAACAAAATTTTAGCAAACAGAATTTAGCAACACATCCAAAAGCTCATACACCATGATCAAGTTGGGTTTGTTCCAGGAATTGCAAGGATTCTTCAATACACATAAATCTATATTAGCAAATTGAAAGATTAAAACCATACGATCATCTCAATAGATGTAGAAAAAGCCTTTGAAAAAATTCAGCACCCATTTATGATTAAATTTTTTCAAAAAATGGGCATGGAAGGAAGCTATCTCAACATGCTGCTGCAGCTAAGTCACTTCAGTCGTGTCTGACTCTGTGTGACCCCGTAGATGGCAGCCCATTAGGCTCCTCCATCCATGGGAGTTTCCAGGCAAGAGTACTGGAGTGGGGTGCCACTGCTTTCTCCGGCATCTCAACATAGTAAATGCCATATATGATAAGCCTACAGCAAACCTTATTCTCAATGGTAAAAAATTGAAAGCATTCCCCCTAAGATCAGGAAAAATACAAGGGTGTCAACTTTCACCACTATTATTCAACTTAGTTCTGGAAGTCCTAGTGATAGCAATCAGAGAAGAAAAATAAATGAAAGGAATCCAGATTGGAAAAGAAATAATGTTCTCATTGTTTGCAGATGGCATGATACTGCACATAGAAAACCCTAAAGATGGTATCAGAAAATTACTAGAGCTAATCAGTGAATTTAGCAGATTTGCAAGATACAAAACCAATACATAGAAACCACTTTTACTTCTATATACTAACAATAAAGAAATTGAAGTCACTCAGTTGTGTCTGACTTTTGCAACCCCATGGACTATAGCTCACCAAGCTCCTCCATCCATGGAATTTTCTAGGCAGCGGTACTGGAGTGGGTTGCCATTTCCTTTTCCAAGGGATCTTCCTGACCCAGGGATCAAACCCGGGTTTTCCTCATTGTGGGCAGATTTACGGTCAGAGCCACCAGGGAACCCCATGTACTAACAATAAAAAATCAGAAAGAGAAATTAAGGAATCAATCCCATTCACCATTGCAATAAAAAAGAATTAAATGTCTAGGAATAAACTTACCTAAGGAGACAAAAGAACTGTACACAGAAAATTATAGGACACTGATGAAAGAAATCAAAGACAACATGAACAGATGGAGAAATAGCCCATGTTCCTGAGTAGGAAGAATCAATATTGTGAAAATGACTGTATTACCAAACGCAGTCTACATATTCAATGAGATCCCTACCAAATTATCAATGGCATTTTTCACAGAACTAGAACAAATGAATTTGTTAATTCATTCAAATGATTTCCATAATTCATATGGAAACACAAAAGACCCCAAATAGCCAAAGCAGTCTTGAGGAGCTGGAGGAATCAAGCTTCCGGCTTCAGATTGTACTACAAAGTTACAGTCATCAAAACAGTATGGTATTGGCACAAAAACAGAAACAGAGACCAATGGAATAAAATAGAAAACCCAGAAATAAACCCATGAACCTATGGGTACCTTATTTTTGACTAAGAAGGCAAGAATATGCAATGGGGCAAAGAACAGCCTCTTCAATAAATGGTGCTGGGAAAACTGGTCAGCTACATGTAAAAGAATGAAATTAGAACACTTCCTAATACCATACACAAAGACAAACTCAAAACGGATTAGAGACCTAAATGTAAGACCAGAAACTACAAAACTCTTAGAAGAAAACATAGGCAGAAGACTANAAGGCCAGAAGACAATGCACAAAGATCTACTATGGAAAAGACTCTCATAAACAAAGAAGTATGCAGAAAGGATTTCGTAAAGGGCAAACTGATGTAATGTTAGACTAGCTCTGTATGCTTATCTCTCATTTCCCTTTAGAAATGTACTAACTTAAGGTATAAAATTTACTGTGAAAAATAAAGCGGCAGCAGCAGAACACCAGACCCTGCTGCACTCCCTAGTCTGCTCTCTCTCTCTCTTTCTCTGCACTTGCCGACACCATTCATCCTGAGGGTACCCCTGGATCCTGCTGAGGCTGGACCCCAGCAAGTGGCGCCCAAAACAGGGACCCGAAGGTAAGCCCCCAATTGTCCAGTTTTCAGAACAGCTAGGACCCCACTAGGGCGCTGCAGGCCCCCCTGCATAAGAAAGGTAGGGTAAGACAAGTGCGTAGGATTGAAACTTCTTTTCAGTTTAAGAGACAGCTAAGATGGGCAGCAGTGAATCAAAGGAAAGACAGCTTTTTATTGGGGTTATATTACAGTTGTTAAATAAAAGAGGTATTAAAGTAAAAAAAGCTAGTGTTCAATCTTTTTTCACATTTGTACACGAGCAATGTCCTTGGTTTCTGGAAGAGGACACTGTTAACTTAGATACTTGGGAGAAGGTTGGAAAGAAATTAAAAGCTTATTATACCTTGCACGGACCAGAAAAGGTTCCTAATGAATCCTTTTCTTTATGGAACATGATTAGAGATGCTTTAGACCCCCTTCATGAATCTAAAAAAATAAAAGTTAAAGGGGAGGAAAAAGATACTGATTCCAAACCGAGTTATCAATAGCTAAGGGAGATGCTGGCTGCCATGAACACCGATAGTCATTTAGAAAGAGGAGATGAAAAGGAAGAACAGATTTCGCCCCAAGACACAAAAGATTTAGAAGAAGCAGCAGCTAGCTATCATTCTGATGAAGATTGGTCCTTTTTTGCTAAAAATGCTCCTAAAAGTCTAAGAGATACATCTCCAATTAAGCCTACTGTAAAATGTATATTTTACAGAAATATATAGTAAAATTTATATTTTACTTTCTTATTATATATTATATTATATATTGTGATATATAATTATATAATTTTATA
>SJYA01002861.1:220830-310807 GCA_006410615.1 Neotragus moschatus
AATTATATATATTATTATTTATATTTATATAAACATGGTCATTTATATATAATAAATATATAGACTTATATATATAATATATGTATATTTATATAATTTATATTTTACAAAAGTTTTACTATATCTAAACTATATTTAGATATAGTTCCCCTCACCAGATTCTACAACACACTTTTTTGGTACTAAACAATCTAAACACTGATTCATCTGGGGTTACTGCAATACTCCAACATTGGAGTCCAGAACAACAGAGTACAAAACCCTTGGTTAAATGGAAAGACCTTCTTTCAGGACAATAGAAGGGTCCTGACCCATTGTCAACCAGCGGCCGAGGGTATGCTGTATTTTTCCCCAGGGTGCTAAGTCGCCAATTTGGATCCCAGACAGACTGATTCGCCATGTCACAGTCCCCCAGACATCCAGTTCCCTCATTGCTTCAACCACAAAAGAGGAAGGGCACTCCTCTGCTCCTGCCTCCGCCGCCTACCTGGAAAGTCCAGCAGACTCTAAGACAACCGGCAGCAGAGATCCCAGAAGAACAAATGGTAGAACCACCCACTAAGCAGATGTCACGGCTTTACATAAAAGACCATGATCCCCCTATTCCTTTACGTCGCAGGAAACAAGCAGGACGTCCTGCACGGGCAACTCAACGAGCCTCCATACCCACGTGGGGGCAAATAAATTCACTCTGCCACCAAGCGCAGGGAATAGCTTCTCTACAGGGATCTTCAGCCTCTCCTGAAAGGGTTTTTATTGCTATGATTGCTTTACTTTCCCGCCAGGTAAGCGCCTCCTCTCCCACTCTAGAAAATTATTGGGCATATTTCCCTGATCCCCCAACCTTCCAGGTAGTTACTTGGAACAGTGACCCTATACAGGTCCACACAAACCAGCCTCATCTCTTGGGAGAATCCTACACTTCCTATGATAAAGATCGCTATCCTATTAATTTTAATTATACCTTTAGGAGATTAACAGATGATCTTCCTGTTTGCTTTAACTTCCCCATTAGCCATACAAAGAACTTTATTACTCCCACTACAGAGGGATGTATTGGAGCCTCCAAAAAGGCAATTCTGACAGATTCCCCAGCATCAGAATTTACATATGAAAAAGGGGATCCATCAGTTTGGGTATTACAAGCTCGTATGCCCCGGGGTCCTTGACCCCTATGAATCCTTGTTCCTTAATGCTCTACCAAAATATCAAAATTGTGTTGCTGTTGCTCCTTCAGACGTCATATGGAAAACTATTGACAACCACCTAGGATACCTAGTATAGAAATCTTGTACTTACAATTCAAGAATGGACTATAGAATCCCAGGAGCCAGAAACTATTCGGTACAAGAATGAATCCAAACCAAAATCAAGTTCCAAAATCTGTCCATGGCTATACCACTAAATTTAGTAATTAAAAAGATCATTCTGTTCCATGGCCATTGGCAGCCAGTAGATGGCATCATAATCAATTTGTTCCCCCCATGTTGTCCTATACAGCTAAGGGCAAGACCTTTTGGCAGCCAGAAATTTGGAAAGCCCTTGCTGCCACCTCTCTTGTCACCCTATGCTGGCCAGAAAATGACTACCTATTCTGTACTTGCCTACTTACCCTCCCCTTACATTTTTCTATTCACTAACGACTCCAAAAGGTTTCATATACAAATGAACTACTCAGGAGGACCAAATATAGTCTACTGTAAACAATCCATGCTTTCATCCTGCCTAACCCCTCAATATAATATTTGTTCCTTTGTGGTGTTGTGATGCCCACCTTACCTTATGGTGCCCATCACAGTAAGTACCTACTGGTATGACAATTATGGTCTAGTCATTNTCAGGAGGACCAAATATAGTCTACTGTAAACAATCCATGCTTTCATCCTGCCTAACCCCTCAATATAATATTTGTTCCTTTGTGGTGTTGTGATGCCCACCTTACCTTATGGTGCCCATCACAGTAAGTACCTACTGGTATGACAATTATGGTCTAGTCATTCTACAACAACTATAAGATTTAATGTGATCCCAATGGTTTGTAAGGCTACTTATCTTAGAGATTTCAGCTTTAATAACAGCAATTACTTCTATTACTGTGACAGTGATATCATTGACTCAACAGGTACATACTGCTCAATATGTCAATACTATGTCCAAAAATGTTTCTTTAGCTCTAGCTATGAAACAGATTACAGATGGGAAATTAGAAATAAAGGTAGATGCCCTAGAAGAAGCAGTCATGCATATTGGAATTGAATTACAGGCTTTAAAATAAAGCTAACATTATCCTGTCACATCGACTATTGGTGGATCTATGTAACACCCCTAAAAGTAAATGATACATATTATAATTGGAAAAGGATTAAAAATTATATTTCAGGTGTATTAGTTTAGACCTAGGAAAGCTTCATGACCAGATAAGAACCCTAAAACTTTCCTGTCTAGATTTTACTAATGCAGGGGCTGCTAATGATTATTTTCGTAACTTCTCTAACTTTATTATTGGAAAAAATATCCTATCAGCTATCTTTAGTTATGTTGCTGTAGCAGTCTTAGTCCTACTTCTCATTATAATCCTTCCTTGTATTGTCAGAACACTCCAACACAGCACTCAGAAGCTTGCGACTGAGATCCATCTGGTTGTCTTAAAAAATAAAAAAGGGGGAGATGCCGGGAGCCAGCACATGAGTTCCCACCCATGACAAGGTCATGAGGAGAAGACCTGACAAGCAAGGCAGATCAGGACCCCAGGGATTTCAAAAAGCTGCCCCGTCACTCACCTTAAAGATAATATCTGCCTTTCTGATGCTTGCTATACTAGACTGCTCCCTAATATCTGTGACACAGGCAGAAGGCCTTCCCCGATCTCTTTCCAAACAGAATCAACTTAAAACCTTAATCAATATATCCCCCGGATGGTGACATCCTATAAGATTATCTGGGACAAGAAAAGTATTTCAATCTAAACCCCTTTTTGCTAGCATTTTAGTTTGCTTGACAAATGTGTTTATGCCCTTGGTACTAATGCACATGATTGTTCATAACACTTTAATCATAAAAAGCATGAAGAACCTGAAAACACAAAAGGCCCTAATAGGCACAGAGCCCTTCAGGGGGTGAGGAAGCCCTATAGAGAACATAAAAAATATTATTCTATAAAGCTGTTTCTGGATCAATGTTTGCTTGCTGTGTTTTTGCTCTTAATGTGCTGATGTTGTACAATAAAAACTATCATTAATATAGTTAGGAATTTTAAAAATAAGAGTTTAGCCCTAGTGTGAAAACAATAAGAAAATTGTTAATTTTAGCCAAGAGTATAAATTTAGCTGGTGACTTCTGCAAAAGAACTGACCTTTATGTTACATTTCTACTATGATGCAACCTGCTGTACCTTTACCCTATAAGACTGCAACTTTTCTGTTTTCTGTTAAGCTCAAGGCCAGAAGACAATGCACAAAGATCTACTATGGAAAAGACTCTCATAAACAAAGAAGTATGCAGAAAACATCTTGGGTTTCGTAAAGCGCAAACTGATGTAATGTTAGACTAGCTCTGTATGCTTATCTCTCATTTTCCTTTAGAAATGTACTAACTTAGGGCATAAAAATTACTGTGAAAAATAAAGCAGCGGCAGCAGAACACCAGACCCTGCTGCACTCTCTAGTCTGCTCTCTCTCTCTCTCTTTCTCTGCACTTGCCGACAACATTCATCCTGAGGGTACCCCTGGATCCTGCTGGGGCTGGATCCCAGCAGCTAACAAACACATGAAAAGACGCTAAACATTGCTCATTATTAGAGAAGTGCAAATCAAAACTGCAATGAGATATCACCACACATGGGTCAGAATGGCCATCATCAAAATGTCTACAAACAATAAATGCTGGAGAGGATGTGGAGAAAAGGGAACACTCTTGCCCTGTTGGTGGGAATGTAAATTAATACAGCCACTATGGAAGATGGTCTGGAGATTAAAAAGTAGGAATATCCTATATCAAACATAGACTGGCGATTCATTTCTTATATGATAGTATACATGTTTCAGTGCCATTCTCCCAAATCATCCCACCCTCTCCCTCTCCCTTAGAGTCCAAAAGTCCGTTCTGTACATCTGTGTCTCTTTTGCTGTCTCGCATACAAGATTATCATTACCATGTTTCTAAATTCTACATATATGTGTTAGTATACTGTATTGGTGTATACAGGATACAGAATGCTTGGGGCTGGTGCACGGGGATGATCCAGAGAGATTGTATAGTGTGGGAGGTGGGAGGGGATTCAGGATTGGGAACTCATGTACACCACTTGTGGATTCATGTCAATGTATGGCANAGATTATCATTACCATGTTTCTAAATTCTACATATATGTGTTAGTATACTGTATTGGTGTATACAGGATACAGAATGCTTGGGGCTGGTGCACGGGGATGATCCAGAGAGATTGTATAGTGTGGGAGGTGGGAGGGGATTCAGGATTGGGAACTCATGTACACCACTTGTGGATTCATGTCAATGTATGGCAAAACCAATACAGTATTGTAAAGTAAAATAAAGTAAAAAAATTTTTTTAATATAAAAAATAAATAAAAAGTAGTAATAAAACCACCATATGACCCAGCAATCCCACTCCTAGGCATACACCTTGAGGAGACCAAAATTGAAAAAGACACATGCATCCCATTGTTCACTGCAGCACTATTTACAATAGTTAGAACATGGAACCAACCTAGATGTCCATAGACATATGAATGGATAAAGAAGTTGTGGTATACATACACAGTAGAATATTACTCAGCCATAAAAAGGAATGCATTTGAGTCAGTTCTGATGAGGTGGATGGACCTAGAACCTATTATACAGAGTGAAGTGAGTCAGAAAGAGAAAATAAATATCATATTCTAATGCATATATACAGAATCTAGAAAAATGGTACTGAATAATTTATTTGCAGGGCAACAATGGAGAAACAGACATAGAGAATAGACTTATGGACATGAGGAGAGGGGAGGAGAGAGTGAGATGTATGGAAAGAGTAACATGGAAACTTACATTACCTTACGTAAAATAGATAGTCAATGGGAATTTGCTGTATGGCTCAGGAAACTTAAACAGGGGCTCTATATTTATATAGAGGGGAGGGATGAGGCAGGAGATGGGAGGGAGGTTCTAAAGGGAGGGGATATATATTTACCTATGGCTGATTCTTGTTGAGGTTTGACAGAAAACAACAAAATTCTGTAAAGCAATTGTCCTTCAAAAAAATAAATAAAAAGTAATTTAAATCTCAAAAACTTACTTTTAATGAGGAAATTGAATGACATTGTTATTATAAGCCCTACTGCTGCTGCTGGCTGCTAAGTCGCTTCAGTCGTGTCTGACCCTGTGCCCAGAAGTGAGAAATTTTTAAGTATATATGGATCCTTGAAGAGATATTATCTTTGAATATTTTAAGTAACTCCATAATAACCACAGCAGAATCCAGTTAATAACTTTGAAAAAAAAAGAATTTTCTAAACAAAAGCAAATTTTCAAGCACTATTGTTACAACATAAATTTGAAACTAATCAAGAGTAAATTTGTGATGGTTTTGAAATTTATTTTATTGGTTTGATGTTTTTTGATATACTAGCAAACATTTAAGTGGTCACTAAACAGTGGCTTGAAGAAATGCAGACGCTTTAAATTTTTCCAGATGATAGCATATCCTTTTATCAATGCTCTCCACCCAGACTGGCTTTCTGTGTCAGCTTGCTGGTTACCTAGTAGTATATAAAAAATTTTCCATCTTATCTACTCACTCCTGGAAAGCAAGCTGTCTTTAAGTATCAACCAAGGCCTCAGAGTGGCCTCTTAACAGGGAACTGGCTTACAGAGGACTTTCCTATGACCTTACTGACAGAGATATTTAAAAATAGAATACTTGAATTCTTTTCTCAATAGCTTCCTAAATCTCCTTTAGACTTGAGGAGTCAAGAAGTAACTGCTTGAGTGAAACACCATTAATGGCATATTTCATATGAAAGTTTCTCAAAGCCTAAAGAAGATAGTTATTACTTGAATTCTTGAATGTCCACTGTCTTAAACAAGTCAAACATTTTCTCTTTTCTGAATTAAGAAAACAAAAGTTTTGAATAGTTTGGACAAATTCATATCATTGAAAATTCAAAATAATTATGCAATTTTTCCTATCAAAAATTTTATGATCAAAATTCTTATTTTATTTGCTGCTGTTGTTCAGTCACTCAGTTGTGTCCAACTCTTTGCAACCCATGGACTGCAGCACTCCAGGCTTCCCTCTCCTTCACCATCTCCCAGAGCTTGCTCAAACTCATGTCCATCGATTTGGTGATGTCATCCAATCATCTCATCCTCTGTTGTCCCCTTCTCTTCTCGCCTTCAATCTTTCCCAGCATCAGGGAGGGTCTTTTCCAATGAGTCGGCTCATCACATCAGGTGGCCAAAGTATTGGAGCTCAGCTTTAGCATCAGTCTTTCCAATGAACATAGGATTGATTTCCTTTTGGATTGACTGGTTTGATCTCCTTGTGGTCCAAGGGACTCTCGAGAGTCTTCTCCAACACCACAGCTCAAAAGCACAAATTCTTCAGCATTCAGCTATTGTCTCATTGTATAGCTATAACTAAATCTTTATAAATAGCTGTACTAAGTGCCGGGTAGTGGCGGTATCCAGCGCACTAAGTGCAGGCGGTGACGGCGGCACACTAAGCCTGGCTGAGAGCTACTCCATGTCCGAGGTCAGGGGCAGTGGCCTAGAGTGCCAGGCTGTGACGGCATAGGAATGGCTGGGAGGAGCTACCCTGCGTCCACAGTCAGGGGAGACAGCCAGGAGGAGCCACCCCGCATCTAAGGCTGGGGCAGCGGCTGGGAGGAGCCACCCCACATCTGAGGCCGGGGGCCAGGGGTGGTACCTGAGGCCAGGGGTGGCAGCAGGAAGGAGCAACCCCACGCCCAAGGCCAGGGGCAGCGGCCGGGAGGAGCAACCCGACGTCCAAGGACTGGTGGCTGTGTGGACACAGGAGGGCCTAGAGGAGCCATCCACGTTGAAGATCAGGAAGGGCAGCAGGAGGAGATACCCCTCATCCAAGGTAAGGAGCAGCGTCTGTACTTTGCTGGAGCAGCCGTGAAGAGATACCCCATACCCAAGGTAAGAGAAACCCAAGTAAGATGGTAGGTGTTGCAAGAGAGTATCAGAGGGCAGAAACACTGAAACCATACTCACAGAAAACTAGTCAATCTAATCACACTAGGACCACAGCCTTGTGTAACTCAGTGAAACCAAGCCATGCCCCATGGGGCAACCCAAAACAGGCAGGTCATGATGAAGAGGTCTGATAGAATGTGGTCCACTGGAGAAGGGAATGGCAAACCACTTCAGTACTCTTGCCTTGAGAACCCCATGAACAGTATGAAAAGGCAAAATGATAGGATACTGAAAGAGGTACTCCCCATGTCAGTAGGTGCCCAATATGCTACTGGAGGTCACTGGAGAAATAACTCCAGAAAGAATGAAGGGATGGAGCCAAAGCAAAAACAGTACCCAGCTGTGGATGTGACTGGTGATAGAAGCAAGGCTCGATGCTGTAAAGAGCAATGTTGCATAGGAACCTAGAATGTCAGGTCCATGAATCAAGGCAAATTGAAAGTGATCAAACAGGAGATGGCAAGAGTGAACATCAACATTCTAGGAATCAGTGAACTAAAGTGGACTGGAATGGGTGAATTTAACTCAGATGATCATTATATCTACTACTGAGGGCAGGAATCCCTCAGAAGAAATGGAGTAGCCATCATGGTCAACAGAAGAGTCCAAAATGCATTACTTAGATGCAATCTCAAAAACAACAGAATGATCTTGGTTTGTTTCCAAGGCAAACCATTCAATATTACAGTAATCCAAGTCTATGGCCTAAACAGTAACACTGAAGAAGCTGAAGTTGAACGGTTCTATGAAGACCTACAAGACCTTTAAGAACTAACAGCCAAAAAAGATGTCCTTTTCATTACAGGGGACTGGAATGCAAAAGTAGGAAGTCAAGAAACACCTGGAATAACAGGCAAATTCGGCCTTGGGATGCAGAATGAAGCAGGGCAAAGACTAATAGAGTTTTGCCAAGAAAATGCACTGGTCATAGCAAACACCCTTTTCCAACAACACAAGAGAAGACTCTACACATGGACATCACTAGATGGTGAGCACCGAAATCAGATTGATTATATTCTCTGCAGCAAAAGATGGAGAAGCTCTATACAGTCAACAGAAACAAGACCAGGAGTTGACTGCAGCTCAGATCATGAACTCCTTATTATCAAATTCAGACTGAAATTGAAGAAAGCAGGGAAAACCACTAGACTATTCAGGTATGACCTAAATCAAATCCCTTGTGATTATACAGTGGAAGTGAGAAATAGATTTAAGGGCCTAGATCCGATAGATAGAGTGCCTGAGGAACTATGGAATGAGGTTCATGACATTGTACAGGAGACAGGGATCAAGATCATCCCCAAGGAAAAGAAATGCAAAAAGGCAAAATGACTGTCTGGGGAAGACTTACAAATAGCTGTAAAAAGAAGAGAAGCGAAAAGCCAAGGAGAAAAGGAAAGGTATTCTGCATTCTCTGAATGCAGAGTTCCAGAGAAGAGCAAGAAGAAATAAGAAAGCCTTCTTCAAGGATCAATGCAAAGACATAGAGGAAAAGAACAGCATGGGAAAGACTAGAGATCTCTTCAAGAAAATTAGAGATACCAAGGGAACATTTCATGCAAAGATGGACTCGATAAAGGACAGAAATGGTATGGACCTAACAGAAGCAGAAGATATTAAGAAGAGATGGCAAGAATACACAGAAGAACTGTACAAAAAAGATATTCACGACCCAGATAATCATGATGGTGTGATCACTAATCTAGAGCCAGACATCCTGGAATATGAAGTCAAGTGGGCCTTAGAAAGCATCACTTCGAACAAAGCTAGTGGAGGTGATGGAATTCCAGTTGAGCTATTTCAAATCCTGAAAGATGATACTGTGAAAGTGCTGCACTCAATATGCCAGCAAATTTGGAAAACTCAGAGTGGCCACAGGACTGGAAAAGGTCAGTTTTCATTCCAATCCCAAAGAAAGGCAATGCCAAAGAATGCTCAAACTACCACACAAGTGCACTCATCTCACACGCTAGTAAAGTAATGCTCAAAATTCTCCAAGCCAGGCTTCAGCAATACGTGAACCGTGAACTCCCTGATGTTCAAGCTGGTTTTAGAAAAGGCAGAGGAACCAGAAATCAAATTGCCAACATCTTCTGGATCATGGAAAAGCAAGAGAGTTCCAGAAAAACATCTATTTCTGCTTTATTGACTATGCCAAAGCCTTTGACTGTGTGGATCACAATAAATTGTGGAAAATTCTGAAAGAGATGGGAATACCAGACCACCTAACCTACCTCTTGAGAAATCTGTATGCAGGCCAGGAAGCAACAGTTAGAGCTGGTCATGGAACAATAGGCTGGTTCCAAATAGGAAAAGGAATACATCAAAGCTGTATATTGTCATCTTGCTTATTTAACTTCTATGCAGAGTATCTCATGAGAAACACTGACTGGAAGAAACCCAAGGTGGAATCAAGATTGCTGGAAGAAATATCAATAACCTCAGATATGCAGATGACACCACCCTTATGGCAGAAAGTGAAGAGGAACTAAAAAGCCTCTTGATGAAAGTAAAAGAGGACAGTGAAATAGTTGGCTTAAAGCTCAACATTCAGAAAACGAAGATCATGGCATCTGGTCGCATCACTCCATGAGAAGTAGATGGGGAAACAGTGGAAACAGTGTTAGACTTTCCTTTTTTGGGCTCCAAAATCACTGCAGGTGGTGACTGCAGCCATGAAAATAAAAGACCCTACTCCTGGGAAGAAAAGTTATCACCAACCTAGATAGCATATTCAAAAGCAGAGATATTACTTTGCCGACTAAGGTCCATCTAGTCAAGGTTATGGTTTTTCCAGGAGTCATGTATGGATGTGAGAGTTGGACTGTGAAGAAGGCTGAGCACCAAAGAATTAATGTTTTTGAACTGTGGTGTTGGAGAAGACTCTTGAGAGCCCCTTGGACTCCAAGGAGATCCAACCAGTCCATTTTGAAGGTGATCAACCTTGGGATTTCTTTGGAAGGAACGATGCTAAAGCTAAAACTCCAGTCCTTTGGCCACCTCATGTGAAGAGTTGACTCATTGGAAAAGACTTTGATGCTTGGATTGATTGAGGACAGGAGAAGAAGGGGACATCAGAGGATGAGATGGCTGGATGGCATCACTGACTTGATGGGTGTGAATCTGATTGAACTCCGGGAGTTGGTGATAGACAGGGAGGTCTGGCGTGCTGCTATTCATGGGGTTGCAAAGAGTCGGACACAACTGAGTGACTGAACTGAACTGAACTGTATTATGTGTATGGAGAACTTAGTAACTCAGTGAATATAAAGCTATGTCAGAAGTCAAATTGTCCCATGCACTCTAGTTACAAGTATTCCACGTTTGCTTTTGTTTTATGCCAAGACTTAAAAAATAAGATCAGACAATTTTTGATTTTCTATTTTTCATGCCTTTGCCAACTGAATTGAAACAAGCAAATGGTAAATGATTCAAACAAGGATTTACTGAGCATGTGTTACACATACAAACTGTACTTGACTTGGTGGAGAGGAGAGAAGAAGAGAATGAGAAGAAAGATGATTCTGCACTGGAAATCACTGTTTGGGGTGCTTTGTCTACACTATACAAACTTCCCATCATCCTGTGTGGTAGTTATTATTATGCCTAATTTCCAGGAGAGAAAAAATAAGTTTCTTAAACACAAATGAACTTTTACAAGGTTACTCACCTGGGAAGTGGCAGAGCAAAGGCACAAATTCATATCTCATAATTCAGCAGCCTGGGTTCTTTATTTTATGGCACTTGCCTTCCAAAGAGAAACTAGATTACTTTGAAGCTACAAATTAGCAAAAAGATCAGTTTAGGAACATTTTTTTAAAACAGTTTTATTGAGGTAATATTGACATACAATAAAGTACATATTTAAAGAGTACAATTTGACAGATTTTAATAAATACATACCTATGAAGCCATCATCATAATCAATAAGTTTAACACGCTAAAATCAACATCTTCAAAGTTTTCCCAAGATTATTTGGAACTCTTCTCTCCTGTCCCTCTCTTCATGCTCAAGTGAATATTGATCTAATTTTTCTCATTATAGATTAGTTTACATTTTCTAGAACTGCATATAAATAAAACAGATAAAGCAGTCAATCCTAAAGGAAATCAGTCCTGAATCTTCATTAGAAGGACTGATGCTGAAGCTGAAACTCCAATATTTTGGCCAGCTGATGCAAAGAATTGACTCATTGGAAAAGACTCTGATGCTGAGAAAGATTGAAGGCAGGAGAAGGGAACAACTGTGGATGAGATGGTTGGATGGCATCACTAACTCAATGGACATGAGTTTGAGCAAGCTCTGGAAATTGGTGATGAGCAAGGAAACCTGGTGTGCTGCAGTCCATGAGGCCACAGAGTTAGACATGATGGAGGGACTGAACTGAACTGAACTGATATGGTATGTAGTTTTTATCTGGCTTCTTTCATGCAGCATAATTATTTTGAGATTTATCCATGTTGTTTCACATATCACATTTTTTCCATTTTATTGCCAAGTAATATTTCATAGTATGGATATACTATAAATTGTTCATTCATATGTTGTTTCTACTTTTTAGCTGCTACATATAAAACTGCTCTGAAAATTTGTGTAAATTTTAAATGAATGTATGCTTTCTTTGTTTTCCCTTGTGTAAATACCTGAGTGGAATAGGTGAATCATATGGAAGGTACATTTATTTTGAAGATATTATCAAGCTGGTTTTCAATGTAATGATACCATATTATATTTATAGCAATAGTATATGAAAGTTTGAGTTGTTCCACATCCTGTTAACACTTGATATTGTCAGTCTTTTTCCATTTTTTTTATTTTTATATAAATTTATTTATTTTAATTGGAGGTTAATTACTTTAAAATATTGTATTGGTTTTGCCATACATCAACATGAATCCACCACAGGTATACACATGTTCCCCATCCTGAAATCCCTCCCTTCCTCTGTCCCCATACCATCCCTCTGGGTTGTCCCAGTGCACCAGCCCCAAGCATCCAGTATCATGTATCGAACCTGGACTGGCAATTCATTTCATATATGATATTATACATGTTTCAATGCCATTTTCCCAAATCATCCCACCTTCTCCCTCTCCCACAGAGTCCAAAAGACTGTTCTATACATCTGTGTCTCTTTTGCTATCTCACATACAGAGTTATCGTTACCATCTTTCTAAATTCCATATATATGCGTTAGTATACAGTATTGGTGTTTTTCTTTCTGGCTTACTTCACTCTATATTTTAAGCATCTTAATGGGAGTGTAGTGGTCAGTCACTAAGGTTTTCATTTGAATTTCCAGATGACTAATCATGTTGAACAACTTTTAATGTGCTTATTTGCCATCTATACATTTTCATTTATAAAATATCTTTAGAAACTCTTGTTCTCTTTCAAAATTTGAGTGATTTCCTCTTATTGAGTTGTTATATGTTCTAGATTTGTTGTTCAGTCACTAAGTTGTGCCTGACTCTGCAACCCCATGGACTATAGCATGCCAGGTTCTTCTGTTCTCCACTATCTCCTGGAATTTGCTCAAACTCATGTTTATTGAGTCAGCAATGCTCTCTAACCATCTCATTCTCTGTTGCCTTCTTATCCTTTCCTTCAGTCTTTCCCAGCATTAGCATCTTTTCCAATGAGTTGGCTCTTCACATCACATGGCCAGTGTGGAGCTTAAGCTCCAGCAACAGTTCTTCCAATGAATATTCAGCGTTGATTTCCTTTATTTGGAGTGATTGATTTGATCTCTTTGCAGTTCAAGGGATCTCAAGAGTCTTCTCCAGCACAGTTCAAAAGCATTAATTTTTCAGTGCTCAGCCTTTTTTATGGTCCAACTCTCACACCTATACATGTCTACTGGAAAAACCAAAGCTTTGACTATATGGGCTTCTGTCAGCAACATGATGTTTCTATTTTTTAATACACTGTCTAAATTTGTCATAACTTTCCTTCCAAGAAACAAGCATGTAACAAAAATCCATTATTAAATACATAGTTTGCTGTGTTTTTAACTGGAATGTATCTTTGCCTTTCTATTTTCATAACACTGTCTTCTGAAGAACAAAAGTTTTTAACTTGGATGAAGTAATTATTTTTTTACTTTAATGTTCTTTAAGACTTTTTTCTGGTATTTTAGAATTCTTTGCCAAACTGACAGTCACTAAAATTTCTTTCTTGTTTTTATTTTGATGTGACATAATTTTAGCTATTACATTTAGGAACAAAATTCGCAGCCTGGTGTGCTGCAATTCATGGGGTCGCAAAGAGTCAGACATGACTGAGTGACTGAACTGAACTGAACTGAGGCTATTTTTTGTTCTGTTTTGCTTGTTTCTACATATGTTTCTACATATACAGCTGTAAAATCATTCCAGCACTATTCATTGAAAAGATTACCCCTTCCCCATTTAATTTCTTTGGCATCTCTGTCAAATATAAGTTAACTATATATATATATATATATCTTCCTTCAAAGAGAAACACTAACCTTCCTTTTTAACCCATCAACATACCCTTTGTTTTAAAAATACTCAACGTGATTCCATAGCAGAATAAAAACAAGTCCAAGTAAACAGAGTGACACGAAATAAATGGTAGTAAATACAATGGTAGTAAAGAAAGAACTAGAACAAAATTTAGAGGGGCTGTTTGTAATACGGTACTCTCTCAAATGACAAAGACTGAAAAAACCTTTCCTAGTTTGTGATTGATAAAATTTCTTACAGTATAATCCTAACAAATTACATACCTGAAGGAAATATTTTTGTCTGCAAATATTTTTGTTTCAATATACATCCAGCAGTCTGGATGTTGTTAGGATCAAGGTTATTTCTTGCAGCCTAATCTGTGTTTGGTTTATTGTGAATGAGTATGCCATCATCCTTTTTATAGCTCCATATCAGGTTTATGTATAATTCAATCAATACCTTAGGGCACAGTATTTGATGATTACAATAAAAAAAGATCTATTTTGTTGTTCTTTGTGAAGGTACTTTCATTATCACATGTCACTCAGTTACAAGAGTTTATAGGACCATTTACACCCAGTGGACACTAAACGTATGATTTTATGACAACTAAACACCAAGATAAATGAAAACATTTTAGAAAGATATTAGGATCCTTTCCTTGGTATTTGGTTGATATGAATTGGGACCATAAAAAGAGTTTTCCTTTGTACAGTCCTGCTTGTTACAAGGCACAGGAGAAATGGAGCTGAGATGAAGTGCCTCAAACAGCTAATGGGCTAGCTTGTTCACCCATTAACAGCAAGGTACCCAAAATTAAAAATAAGAGATGAAAACTAAACAAATGATTTTTTTAAGCAGTGTCCAAATACCTAGGTAAATTAAACAAATATTTATTAGACACTCTCAGATGGTAACACATCTGCCTACAATCCGGGAGATCTGAGTTCAATCCCTGGGTCGGGAAGATCTCCTGGAGGAGGAAATGGCAACCCACTCCAGTATTCTTACCTGGAAAATCCCATGGACAGAGGAGCCCAGTAGGGCTCCATGGGGTCGCAAAGAGTCGGACATGACTGAGCGATTTCACTTTCACTTTCTTTCTCCATAATACTAGAAATTCAGCTGGTCAGTTGTCTCAAATAGTAACCACATGACCTATAGTTCCCCATCAGTATCATTCTTTTGAGTCATAAGATGATTTGTTTTAACATCATGTAGCCATTATTACAAGAGAAATTTGAATGTGAACTTCATATTAGATAGTATTATTATATCAATATCAAATTTCTTGATTTTGAGAATTGAACTATGGTTATGTTTTTTTTTAAATGTCTACATTCTTAGGAAATATGTGCTAAAGGAATGATGTCATGACCTCTGCAAGTTACTTTCAAATGGCTCAGCAAGATGATAATAATTATTATAGTAATTATAATACTGTAGATGTTTTATGTGACAGAGAAAGCAACTGTGGCAAAATGTTAGCAGTGGATTGAATTTAGGTGAAGGATATATGGGAATACAATATAGTATTCTTACTGTTGGTGGGAATGCAAACTAGTACAGCCACTATGGAGAACAGTGGCGATTCCTTAAAAAACTGGAAATAGAACTGCCTTATGACCCAGCAATCCCACTGCTGGGCATACACACCAAGGAAACTAGAGTTGAAAGAGACATGTGTACCCCCAATGTTCATCGCAGCACTGTTTATAATAGCCAGGACATGGAAGCAACCTAGATGTCCATCAATAGATGAATAGATAAGAAAGCTGTGGTACATATACACAATGGAGTATTCCTCAGCCATCAAAAAGAATACAATTTTAATCAGTTTTAATGAGGTGGATGAAACTGGAGCCAATTATACAGAGTGAAGTAAGCCAGAAAGAAAAACATCAATACAGTATACTAACACATATATATGGAATTTAGAAAGATGGTAATGATAACCTTGTATGCGAGATAGCAAAAGAGACGCAGATGTACAGAACAGACTTTTTGACTCTGTGGGAGAGGGAAAGGGTGGGATGAATTTGGGAGAATGGCATTGAAACATGTATAATATAAGAAATGAATCACCAGTCTAGGTTTGATGCAGGATACAGGATGCTTGGGGCTGGAGCACTGGGATAACCCAAAGGGATGACATGGGGAGGGAGGTGGAAGGGGGGTTCAGGAGTGGGAACTTATGTACATCTGTGGCGGATTCATGTTGATGTATGACAAAACCAATACAGTATTGTAAAGTAAAAATTTTTTTTAAAAAAGGTGAAAAAAAAAAACACAGCATTTTAGAGCTTAAAAATTTAAAGTGTTTATGAGAAAAATGGCTTAAAATAAAACTGATATTTAAACTAAAAAAAAAAACTTTCTGTAGAAATGAAAGCATTTTTAATAAAACTTTAAGTGGAATTAAAGATCTATCTTATCTAAGAAGAACTCATAGAGAATGGTACCCAAATTGTACCTAAAGGAGCAGTTGGTCTCTCAATGCTCCTTAGCAATTTCTTTCTTTATGCCTAGTTGTTGCTGTATTGTATTTCCTCCANAAAAAACTTTCTGTAGAAATGAAAGCATTTTTAATAAAACTTTAAGTGGAATTAAAGATCTATCTTATCTAAGAAGAACTCATAGAGAATGGTACCCAAATTGTACCTAAAGGAGCAGTTGGTCTCTCAATGCTCCTTAGCAATTTCTTTCTTTATGCCTAGTTGTTGCTGTATTGTATTTCCTCCAATGGTTGTAAACTTCAAGCACACTTCTTTAATTCTATCTATAGAGTCCCTCATTTTATCTATTCTAATCACTCTCAACACATGACTTAGTGGCATTTTTTCACCTCTTTGTTAACCTGTTAGCAATATCTATTCTAACTTGCTGTCCCAGAAGTATCTCCATCCTCCACCCTCTCCAAAGGCAACCACATATTTTCCATCGTGCAAGACTGTTGGTAAAGCTCACCTTTCTTCCTCCTTACACTCTTGCTGACTACCCTCTCCTCTTGACCTTTTCCTGAATCCCAGCATACATGAGTATATGTGACCTTTCACAATTCTTAAAGGTAACATTAAGCTGCTTCCCACCAAGAACTTGGAGGGGGAAAAAAAGAAGGAAATGAGCTAAAGTGTGATCACATGTGGATCACATGTTACAGACTGAAGTGGAAATCTACAAAGTTACCTAAAAGAGACAGAATGGCTCTAAGGTCATCCATAAAAACTTGATTAAAATTAGATTAGTAATATTCATGTATGTATAGAAACAATATGGTATTTACTTAAAAATTAGTTTAGAAAATCAGTGGAGGACAAAAGTACAGTGTTAGAAAAGAGATAAGTGGTTACCATGGGCTGAGGTGGAGGGGGTTTATTGACTGCAAAGACCACAGAGAATATTTTAGGCTGATGGAAATGTTCTAGAGCTTGAACATTTTGGTGGTACATGACTACATACACTTGTTAAAATTCATTGAATTGTACTTTTAAAATTGGTTGATTTTTACTGTAGATAAAGTATAACTAAAGATAACTAAAATAGAGTTATCACTATAACAATGTTTATTAGTAGTAACAAAATTGGAATGACATATATTACAATTGATTACTAAACACGGATAGGCACAGCACCCTATCTAGGGTGCTGAATAACAAGAATGTGTGATCCTTCCCGCTACAACCCTTAGGATCAATATGCCCTTCCCAATCTGTGCTAGTCGCTTTGAAAATGCTTTCCTTTGGGAGCTTCTAGCTCTGCACAGAAGCCTTAGTGCACTGCATCATAATAAAAAAAAAAATCTTTTGCTTTATTTGAATATACTGAGACTGTCCCTCTTATTCAAACTGTACTCCTGTAATTGCAGCTTTTCAGAGAGCTAAAAGGACACATACAAATCTTTTATTTGTCATCAGATATTATCTCACCAACACTGGGCTTAAAAATATCAGTGACAGTGGAAAATGCCTGTCCTTCACATTTCTTCTATTTCTCAGGTAGGAGAGGGGGAGAAGACCCCCCCCAAAAAAATGGTCTAATTGCATTCAAAATATATTTTTCTCTTTTGTTAGGCAAATAAAAAACCCAGGAAATTCTAAATTCTAGAAGCTCATCTGTCAGCAGCTGGTTCCCCAGAGACCAAAATAATTCTTTCATTTAGCTGAAGGTTGCTATAGGCGGCCACATGCCTGCCTGGGAAAATACATCATTTTTTGAAAATGTGAATATGACTGCTAAAAGGAGGCAAAGACCTAGTTACATGTCCCATTTCAGAGCCTTCAGCCCCAGCTGCAATGACCAAATAGGACAGTGATGACCCTGGGGATTCAGGAATTCAGTTTCTATGTAACATCCTCACAATCCCTAGGTCAAATTCAGGAAGAACTGTTACTATCACCAGCTCAGAAATGCCATCAAAGGCAGAGAGCCAGTCTTGACTCCAAAGGAGGCATTGCCAGTCTCTCACTCATGAGTTCAGTTCAGTTCAGTTCAGTTGCTCAGTCGTGTCCAACTCTTTGTGACCCCATGAGCCACAGCACGCTAGGCCTCCCTGTCCCTCACCAATTCATGGAGTTCACCCAAACTCATGTCTATTGAGTCAGTGACATCATCCAACCATCTCATCCTCTGTTGTTCCCTTCTCATCCTGCCCTCAATCTTTCCCAGCATCAGGGTCTTTTCCAATGAATCATCTCTTCGCATCATGTGGCCAAAGTATTGAAGTTTCAGCTTCAACATCAGTCCTTCCAATGAACACCCGAGACTAATCTCCTTTAGGATGGACTGATTGGATCTCCTTGCAGTCCAAGGGACTCTCAAGAGTATTCTCCAACACCACAGTTCAAAAGCAACTATGAGTGAGCACGGCCAAAAAAGTTGGTTCCAAACAAACAGCTGCAGAAAAGCAAATGTCTTCTTGCCTCAGCATCCAGCTAAACTGCCCAGCCTTGCCTATCTGTTCCTCAGCTTAGTACAATTCCTGACTCTGTAGCCCTGACTCCCATCTGTCACTCCCCATTTCTGAAAGCTCCCTCCCACCTCACTCCACATCTTGACAACATTAAGGCTGAGCAGGCATAAGCCCAACATGATTCAATTCCAGCTTTGTTAATCATAAATATGTTCATAAACTCTTTCTCTTGCCCAGGTTTTACACATAGTACTTTAATATATGTTTCTTTCATAAACACAAAATAAAAATTTTCCACAAGAATTACTAGATACAGGATAATGACGAGAAAGGAAACACTCAGCCATTCTGAGATGCAAATACTGGGTGGGCAGTGGGTCTACACATGAACTAAAACATATCACAAGGCTTTTTGCATTTGCTTCTCAGTGTGTGGACATTCCAGGTGGCTCAGATGATAAAGAATCCACCTGCAATACACGAGACCCAGGTTCAATCCCTGGGTAAGGAATATTCCCTGGAGTAGGAAATGGTGACCCACCCCAGTATTCTTGCCTAGAGAATCCCATAGACAGAGGAGGCTGGCAAGCTGGAGTCCTTGAGGTTGCAAAGAGTTGGACAGGACTGAAAGATTAACACTTTCACTTTCTTTCTCAGCATGTACAATTCAACTTTGTGCCTTAAACCAAGTGCAAGTGGCCAGGAAGTTCCAGAATCCTTCACAAACACAGAAGGCTATGACTGTTATATCTTGGATCATGGTGTATCTTTCCATTTATTTGTTTTGTCTTAAATTTCCTTCATTAATGTCTTTCAGTTTTCAGAGTACAAGTCTTTCACCTCCTTGGTTAAATTTATTTCTAGGTACACTGACCCTTAAACAATGTTTTTGATAAATGCACCAACTTCCCGATTCAATCAAAAGTCTGTGTATTTGATCAAAAGTCTGTGTATTCGATCAAGAGTCTGTGTATTTGATCAAGAGTCTGTGTATAATGGCCTTCTGTTTTACAGTCACAGATTCAACCAGTCATGGAGTGTGTAGCACTGTAGTATATATGTACTGAAAAAAAATTATGTGTAAGTAGACCTATGAAGTTCAAACCTGTGCTGTTCAAGGGTCAAGTGTATTTTATTCTTGTGATATGATTATAAATGGGATTATTTTCTTGTTTTCTCTTTCTGATACTTATTAACATATAAAATACAGTAGATTTCTGTATTTTAATCTTGTATTCTGCAACTTTACTGGATTCATTTGTTCTAATAGTTTAGGGTTTTCTATGTATAGTATTATGTCATCTGAAAATAGTGATGATTTTGCTTCTTCCCTTCCAATTTGTATGCCTTTGTTTTCCTAGCCATAGCTAGTAGGTTGAGTAACAGTGGTGAGACCGTACATTTTTGTCTTATTTCTGATCTTAGAAGAAAATGTTTTATCTTTGCTCTGTTGGATATGATATTAGTGGTGGGTTGTCATAAACTGTGTGAAGGTATGTTTCTTATATACCCCCTTGGTTGAGAGTTTTCATCATGAATGAGTATTGAATTTCATTAAATATTTTTGCTGCATCTGTTGAAATGATAATATGGTTTTAATTTTTTCTTTTGTTAGTGTAATATATCACANCTTAGAAGAAAATGTTTTATCTTTGCTCTGTTGGATATGATATTAGTGGTGGGTTGTCATAAACTGTGTGAAGGTATGTTTCTTATATACCCCCTTGGTTGAGAGTTTTCATCATGAATGAGTATTGAATTTCATTAAATATTTTTGCTGCATCTGTTGAAATGATAATATGGTTTTAATTTTTTCTTTTGTTAGTGTAATATATCACATTGATTGATTTGAGAATGTTGAATTATACATGCATCCCTGAAATAAACCCCACTCACTAATTATGTATGATATTTTTAGTATATTGTTGAATTTAGTTTGCTAATATTTTATGGAGGATTTTCGTACATCTATATTCATCAATGACATTGGCTTGGATTTTTCTTTTTTTTTTTTTCTTTGTAGTATTTTTGTCTAATCTTGATATTGGGTTAATTCTGGCATCATAGAATAAGTTAGGAAGTGTTCTTTCCTCTTCAATTTCTTGGAACAGTTTGAGAAGTATAGGTCTTAGCTCTTTGTTAAAGGTTTGGTAGAATTCTCCTGGGAAGCTATATGATCTTCAACTTTGCAAGCAGTTTTTTTCTAAATTACTGATTTAATTTCATTACTATAATCAGTCTGTTCAGATTTTCCATTTCCTCCTGATTCAGTCTTGAAAAATTATATGTTTCTAAGAAAGCAAAGAGGAACTAAAGGGCCCCTTGATAAAGGTGAAAGAGGAGAGTGAAAAAGCTGGCTTGAAACTCAACACACATGTACACCTGTGGCTGATTCATGTCAATATATGCCAAACTACTACAATATTTTAATTAACCTCAAATTAAATAAATTAATTTTTAAAAATTCAACATTCAGAAAACTAAGATCATGGCATATGGTCTCATCACTTCATGGCAAATAGATGGGGAAACAATAGAAAGAGCGATAGACTTTATTTTCTTGTGCTCCAAAATCACTGCAGACTGTGACTGTAGCAGAGGATGAGATGGTTGGATGGCACCACCAACTCAATGAACATGAATTTGAGCAAACTCTGGGAGATGGTGAAGATCAGGGAAACCTGGTGTGCTGCATTCCATGGGGTCACAAAGAGTTGAACACGACTGAGTGACTGAAGAACAACATGAACTTATCCATTTCTTCTAGGTTATCCAAATTGTTGGCATGTAATCACTCTTGCCTGGAAAATCCCATGGATGGAGGAGCCTGGTAGGCTGCAGTCCACAGGGTCTCTAAAAGTCAGACATGACTGAGCGACTTCACTTTCACTTTTCACTTTCATTGGAGAAGGAAATGGCAACCCACTCCAGTGTTCTTGCCTGGAGAATCCCAGGGTTGGGGGAGCCTGGTGGGCTACCGTCTATGGGGTTGCACAGAGTTGGACACAACTGAAGCAACTTAGGATAGCATAGCATAGCAATCATTTGTAATATTCGCTTATGATTGTATATCTGTGATTTTAGTTATACAATCTTTCTATACAATCCATTACTTTCCCTTTTATAGTTTACTTATTTATTGTATTTATTTATTTTTCTTTCCCAGTGATACAAATACATGTATCTACTCCATTTCAAAGTCTTTTCCAAGGAACTGTGCTCAACATAATCCTTTATGGCCAGTCTGTGTGTATCCTGTCTTTAGCTTTGCAGTGAGTCTTGTAGGCAGCATATAGATAGGTCACATTTTCTAATCCATTCAGTCACCCTATATGTTTTGATTGGGACACTTAATCAATCTAAATTTAAAGTGATGTTGATAGGTTTATATTTACTGTCATTTTGTTATTTCTTTTCTGGTTGTTTTTGTAGCTCTTCTGTTATTTTTTTTTTATGCTATTTCCTTGTGGAATGAAAATTTTCTTTGTTTTATATTAGGGTTCCTTTTCCTTTATCTTTTTTTTTTTTCATTTCTAATTACCACAGGGTTCATATATATCAATATCCATTAGTTGAGTTCAGTCACTCAGTTGTGTCTGACTCTTTGCAGTTCAATGGACTGCAGCATGCCAGGTCTCCCTGTCTATCACCAGCACCTGGAGCTTGATCAAACTCATGTCCACTGAGTTGGTAATGACATGCAACCATTTCATCCTCTGTTGTCCCTTTCTCCTCCTGCCTTCACTCTTTCCCACCATCAGGGTCTTTTCCAATGAGTCAGCTCTTCCCATCAGGTGGCCAGAGTACTGGAGCTCCAGCTTCAGCATCAGTCCTTCCAATGAATATTCAAGACTGATTTCCTTTAGGATGGACTGGTTGGATCTCCTTGCTGCCCAAGGGACTCTCAAGAGTCTTCTCCAAAAAGACAATTCAAAAGCATTAATTTTTCAGTACTCAGCTCTCTTTATAGTGCAACTCTCACATCCATGCATAACTACTGGAAAACCATACCTTTGACTAGACGGACCTTTGTCAGCAAAATAACATCTCTGCTTTTTAATATGCTGTCTAGATTGCTCACAGATTTTCTTCCAAGGAGCAAGCATCTTTTAATTTCATGGCTGCAGTCGCCATCTGCAGTGACTTTGGAGTGCAAAAAAAATAAAGTCTGTCACTTTCCACTGTTTCCCCATCTATTTCCCGTGAAGTGATGGGACCAGATGCCATGATCTTCATTTTCTGAATGTTGAGCTTTAAGCCAACTTTTTCACTCTCCCCTTTCACTTTCATCAAGAGTCTCTTTAGTTCTTCTTTGCATTCTTCCATAAGGTATCATCTGCATATCTGAGGTTATTGATATTTCTCCCAGCAATCTTGATTTCAACTTGGGCTTCTTCAAGCCTGGCATTTCGCACAATGTACTCTGTATAGAAATTAAATAAGCAGGGTGACAATATACAGCCTTGATGTACTCCTTTCCCAATTTGAAATAAGTCTGTTGTTCCATGTCCAGTTCTGTTGCTTCCTGACCTGCAAGTGGGTTTCTCAGGAGACAGGTCAGGTGGCTTGGTATTTCCATCTCTTGAAGAATTTTCCACAGTTTGTTGTGATCCACACAGTCAAAGGCTTTGGTGTAGTCAATAAAGCAGAAGTAGATGTTTTTCTGGAACTCTCTTGATTTTTTAATGATCCACTGGATGTTGGCAATTTGATCTCTGGTTCGTCCGCCTTTTCTAAATCCAGCTTAAACATCTGGAAGTTCATGGTTCACATACTGTTGAAGTCTTGTTTGGAGAATTTTGAACATTACTTGCTAGTGTGTGAGAGGAGTGCAATTGTGTATTTTGAACATTCTTTGGCATTGCCTTTCTTTGAGATTGGAATGAAACCAGTCCTGTCACCACTGCTGAGTTTTCCAAATATGCTGGCACATTGAGTGCAGCACTTTAATAGCATCATCTTTTAGGACTTGAAATAGCTCAGCTGGATATCTATCACTTCCTCTAGCTTTGTTCATAGTGATGCTTCCTAAGGCCCTCTTGACTTTGGACTCCAGGATGTCAGGCTCTAGGTGAGTGATCTCACCAGCATGCTTATCTGGGCAGTAAGATTTTTTTGCATAGTTCTTCTGTGTGTTCTTGCCACCTTTTCTTAATATCTCCTGCTCCTGTTAGTTTCACACTGTTTCTATCCTTTATTGAGCCCATCTTTGCATGAAATGTCCCCTTGGTATCTCTAATTTTCTTGAAGAGATCTAGTTTTTTCTATTCCATTATTTTACTCTATTTGTTTGCATTGATCACTGAGGAAGACTTTCTTATCAATATCTATATTGATCTGTATATAGCATATAAATATATATGTATAATTTGTTTTAAACTGATAGCCATGTATTCAAACACATTTTAAAAGCTCTACATTTTTTCCTTCCTTCCTTCCCAATTTTCTGTGGTTTTGACATCACATTTTACATTTTTGTATTCACCTTAACTATTTATTGTAGTTATAATCAATTTTATGGCTTTTGTTTTTGAAAGCACTAATTTTTTGGCACTCACCTTTCTTTATTTTCAGTTTATTTTAATAGGAGGATAATTTTTTTAACTTTCATACTAACTTTTTAAGTAGTTGATCCACTGCCTTAATATATATTTTCCTTTACACTTGAGATATTTTTCTTTGTGTATTTTTATTTTTCTTCTTAGAGTATTTTCTTTTTTACTTAAAGAATACCTTTAACATTTCTTGTAAGGCAGTTTAGTAATAATGAACTATTTCAGTTTCTGCTTGTTAGGGAAAATTTATCTCTTCTGCAATTCTGAATAAAAAGCTTGCAGAGTGGATTATCTTTGGTTGCAATTTTTTCCTTTCAGCACTTTACATATATTATGTTACTTTCTTCTTGCCTGCAAAATTACTGCTGAATAATTAGCTGATAGTGTTGTGGGGAATTATATGTGATTCTTGTTTTTTTCTTTGCCTTTAAAATTCTCTTTAAGTTTTACCATTTTAATTATTATATGTCTCGGTGTACATACATTGGGTTTATCTTTTGGTTGGACATTCCATGTTTCCTGCAGTTAAATATCTGTTTCCTTCCATAGGTTAAGAAAGTTTTCAGCCAGTATTTCATCAAATTTGTTTTCTTTCCTCCTTCTGGAACTCCTACAACATGAACATTATTGTGCTTGATGTTGCCCAAGAGATTTCTTATGCTATCCTCATTGTTTTAAACTCATTTTTCTTTTTGCTCATCTGACTGTGTGATTTCCACTATTCTGTCTTCCTGGTCATTTATGTTTTCTTCTATACCACTTATTTTGCTTTTGATTTCCTCTAGTCCTGGGCTCCAAAGTCACTACAGATGGTGACTGCATCCATAAAACTAAAAGAATCTTGCTCCTGGAAGAAAAGTTATGACAACCTAGACAGCATATTAAAAAGCAGAGATGTTACTTTGAGACATTATTTTGCCACAAAGGTCCATCTAATCAAAGCTATGTTTCTTCCAGTAGTAACACAAAATGGATGTGAAAGTTGGACCATAAAGAAAGCTGAGTGCTGAAGAACTGATGTTTTTGAACTGTGGTGTTGAAGAAGACTCTCGAGAGTTCCTTAGGCTGCAAGGAGATCAAACCAGTCAATCTTAAAGGAAATCAGTCCTGAATATTCATTGGAAGATCTGATCCTGAAGCTGAAGCTCCAATACTTTGGCCACCTGATATGAGGAACTGACTCATTGGAAAAGACCCTGATGCTGGGAAAAATTGAAGGCAGGAGGAGAAGGGAATGACAGAGAATGAGATGATTGGATGGCATCACCAACTTGTTGGACATGAGTTTGAGCAAGCCCTGGGAGCTGGAGATGGACAGGGAAGCCTGGCATGCTGCAGTTCATAGGGTTGGATTCTTTGCAGTTCAAAGAGTTGGACATGACTGAGTGACTGAACTGAGTAAGCATTTTTCTCATTTAAGTTAGTATACTCTTCAGCTCTGACTTTTTAAAAAGTATTTTCTAATTATCTATTCTCCTAAGTTCAGTGAGCATTTTTATGATTACTGCTTTAAACTTTTTATCAGCTGAATTACTTATTTCTGTCTCATTACAGCTTCTTTCTAGGGTTGTATCTTGTTCTTTAATTGGGAAAATATTTCTCTCTCTTATCATTTTGTGTGACTTTCTGTGTTTGTCTATAAATTAGGTGAAAGAGTTACCTCTCCCACTCTTTGTGTGGGAGCATCCCTATGCAGACTGAATGTGCCCAGTTGTTTGACCAGAGGATTGGAGCTAAAGCAAGTGTGGGCTGGAGATCTTTCTGAGACACATGGCTGCCATTTTGGCTGAGTGGGCTGCAGCTGGAACCTGATGTGGGCCAGGGCTTCTCCCAGGGCACATCGAATCCCACTGTCTGGGTGAGCAGGGATTTAGAACTAGAGCCCAGCTTGGACCAGGGCTTCTCCCAAGGTGTACCGGAAGCTGCCACCCTGGCTAAATGGGTCTTGAGCTAGAACTGAGTATGGACCAGGGCTTCTCTAGAAATGTGCTGGAACCAGAGTCATTTGCTGACTGTGAGTCAAGTTGGAGTCACCTTGAAGGCCAACCAGGCCAACTCTAGTGGCCTGGTGCTTTTTAACTTGCTGCCTCTGTGCTGGGGCTCAGAGAAATTGTGTTTGTGTATAAGGCGTGCTTGTTTTCAGCTCATTTTTCCAGAGCCAGTCCTCAGGGCTGGAAAGCCCAATGTGGGGTTTAATTTTCCTACTCCCTAGAAAGGACCTCTGAGTTTGTAATGTCCCCTTTTTCTTTGGGATCACCCCCTGGACATATGGATTCTGACTAGATTCTTTCTTTTCCCTTCATGGTTTTTATCCAAATTTTTTTTTTCTTAGATCCTTAATTGTAGTAAAGTGAAATGAAGTTTCTCAGTCGTGTCTGACTCTTTGCGACCCCATGGACTGTAGCCTACCAGGCTCCTCAGCCCATGGAATTTTCCAGGCAGGAGTACCGGAGTGGGTTGCCATTTCCTTCTCGAGGGGATCTTCCCAACCCAGGGATCAAACCCGGGTCTCCTGCACTGCAGGCAGAGGCTTTTACCATCTGAGCCACCAGGGAAGCCCAATTGTAGTAAAACTGTGCTGCCTAATCTTCAGGCTGTTCTCAGAGAGAGAGCTGTTCTATATGTAATTATAGTTTGATGTGTCCTTGGTGGTTCAGACGGTAAAAGAATTTACTTCTCTCGCGGGAGACCTGGGTTTGATCCCTGATTTGGGAAGATCCCTTGAAGGAGGACATGGCAACCCACTCCAGTATTCTTGCCTGGAGAATCCCCATGAACAGAGGAACCTGGCAGGCTGCAGTCCATGGGGTCACAAAGAGTCGGACCCAACTGAGCAACTAAGTAAAGCACATGGGAGGAGAATCTTCCTACTCTCGATCCCATTTCCAGACCTACTCATTTTTTCCAACCTCTTTCATTATTACTGGTATCTTTCCTCCCACTCCAGTTTCCACTCTGCTTACCTCTGGCTAAAACAAACAAACGTGTATTCATTTTTTATGGCTCAGTAGAAGACTTAGCTTATCCACAAAGCTTTCCTGCAATTTCTTCATCTAGTGTTCTCTTTCCCTCCTCTTCAAGTGTCCTAATACATCTGTGATCCACACCACATAGGTTAACACTTCATTGTTTGCAAATTATTTCATGAATTGTAACCTTTGAAACTTATCCCACGTCACTCTAGCACCTGGAAGACTACCAGACATGTAAAAGTTCTCCTTACTGATTTCTAGGCTGAAACAATTTTCTAGGCCGAAAACTGTTTACAGCTACTTCCTTAAACCTGTTTTAAAAGAAAGAAAGAAAAAGAAAAACTATTCTTAATCCACTAAGAGTGATGCTCAAAATTCAATAATTATCTTGTGAAATATTTCCATTCCCCATGCAATTTGACACTTTTACCCAGGAGAATATCTCTCGTCCTTTATGTTGCTAATTCTACTGTTTGACAAATAGAGTTCACCTAGAATCTCCCTTCAAACCATATTTAAACTTTCACCTTTTCAGAAAAGACTCTGGGCTATATCTCATGGAGCCAGTTAGCTTCACTAATTGTAACCAATTTTTGATTTACTAAATGCCAGTGTTCAGCTAGAAGGGAGGTGGAAAAGCCCCAGGTAATTGCTGACCTTCTGATTAGGTGGACAAGATAATCATACCCAATTTCATACTGATATATCTATGGAGATTGGATGTAAAAGATTTTTCCCAAAATTAGAGAGAAGAAGGAAAGCACATGGACTAAAAATGGCATGTGGTTAAAGGACTTCTGAATTAATGGAAAGAGAGATTTATTATAACTTCAAATGGATAAGAAATATGCTGGTGCTGGTCTTTTCTGAAAACTTGAATGCCATTCTGAGGTTAGTTCTAGAAATGGATTTTATCTTCTAAATAAGTGGAATATACTATAAACAATAAAGAGTTTTACTCCTAATGAGAAGAACAGGTATTCTACTATGCCTACAGTGTTATAAAGAGCAGAGCCAGCTCATAACAGAATTGTGCACCATAACAGGTTTGGTTTGGTTCTTCTCTGTCCTCCATGTGTGCAGACCAGTCCCAAATCCCTTTCCCTAGTCTTTTCATGGGCATCTTCAACCTCAGTCCCTTGCACTTTTTCCCCTCCTTTTTATATTGCACATTGCAAACTTGTCCCAGTGCCATCTGAGATTCTCACTATTTTCAGTGGAGAGATGACTTGATGTGTATTCTTCCCAAGAATATATGTATTTGAACAGGAGAAAGATTGAGATAACCCAAGGGAATGAGTTTCTGAAAGACAGTTTGCCTTGAGGATTCTCTGAATACAAATTACGTCGTAGACCATCTGGCTAATAAGATAGCATTGGAAACAGATTACAGAGGGGTCATGGTGCACAATCAGACTCTCAGAAGTGACCCTGAGGAACAGCATCAAACATGAGCAGAGGAGCTGTGATTAGGATGAGGAAAATTTTGGGAAAGAATCATTTAGTAATGAGTCATGCAGATGCCATGTCCGACTCACAGCTTGCAGGGAGTGAGGACTTCTGTCTGTTCCAGAGGGGCCTCTGAGAAAATCACAATAACCAGCAGCATCAACACATCACAAAGAAGCTTTAGCCTCAATGGGAAACCAGATCTGTCTGTATGGTTAGGACAGCCAGAATAGTAACAGAAAGATCCCAGAACCTTTCCCCTTTTTAAGTAAAAAGTGAATACTTTATATATATATATATATGTGTGTGTGTGTGTGTGTGTGTGTGTGTGTGTGTGTTTCAAGGACATGCATAATTTCACCTTCATTCATATTCAGTCTTTCTTTTGCTATAAACCTATTTTTATATTCACTGTGGACAAATAATATTTCTACTTCAGAGGTTCTCTATAAAGATTGCACTGTCATTAGAAGTTCCATGTATGGAGGAATAATGTGGAACAAGAACAGATATGGTACAGTGCCAGGGGTACTGGAGGACTGGAAAATACAACAACCAGCAGAGCCTGCGTGAGATATATTAGAAAGAGTCAAATGATGACACTGGAAGGCCTTATCTGAGTCTACATGCCAAAAGGATTCAATATCAGAAAAGAAGTTGCAAAGCCAGCTAAGCACATCCTCCAGTGAGCCTCATTCAACCCCAAGCAATCTTACATTAGTCCAATGTTTCGCTTCTCACTTACAGATGTGGAAACTGAGACTCAAAGATATTAACTACCTTGCTCAAGATGAAGATAGCAAGCCAATGACAGAGCAAGGATTTTGCATACTAGAGACACTGAAAGCAATGATTTGGAAACATACATACAAAGGGATGTTAGCTGAGTAATAGAAGACAATGAGCCCTGGGTGTCATGTGAAGACCCATCTACTTATCCAATGCTTTAGGGAAAGTTTTAATTTGACATTACCAACAGAAAAACACTGTTAAATTGTAAAAGACTCTGAGAGAAGTGATTTCATACTTTTAAATGATAATGCTTTCTTATTTTCTGTTGTTCTTATTGTCAGGATTGTCTGATTATTAGTCTTACCTAAGTCCCTCTAGGAATGAAATAATTCCTCCTGCTTAATTGAATGATAAAACAAATGCCTCCACTGCCATTTTTATTTATGGTGTAATCAGCTCAGCTCCCCAGAATATGCCACAGCCTCACAGCCTTTTCAAAATAGGACGATTAAGCTTGTCTATGCTCAATAACAATCTGAATGTGTTTATTCAAACACTCTTATCCTGATTATTAAGTTTGGGTGTATTTCAAGGGACATTTAATTCATCTCTGTGTCATTTACTTTGAGCTCATTCAAATCAGTCAGAAATAGATTGCAAGAAATATTTGCTTCTTAGGTAGTATCAGGGGCTTCCCTGGTGGCTAAGAGGGTAAAGCATCTGCCTGCAATGCAGAAGACCCATGTTCAACCCATGGATAATATCAGAGCCACTATTTACCTTAAAATTGTGTGCATTAAAATGACAATGCAGCTTTCAAGTGAGTTTTGGAACTTTGAGGTTGAAATAACAGATTGTCAGCAGAAAACTACTTCCTAACTATATTTTATATGCTAAAATTTGCAGTTACTCCACAACATTTAGGAGTAAATGAGAGACAGATAAAGGAATGAGCTAATTTTGCATGGCACCATCTCTTCTGCCCTGAATTTGTGTCCCTGGGTCAGTATTCATGTTTTTGACCTTTCCCCATGCACAACATTTCTACATGATCCTCTTAGGAAAAGTCAGTATTTGATTAAAAAAAAAAAAAATCCAAGTCAGAAATAAATCATGTCAAGTTACAGAGGAACCACGTTGAATACTGAACAACTGGTATGTCATGATAATACAATTTAGGGCAGCTGTAAATAAAATCCAAGTCAGCATCAAGAAACTATGCAAGGTGTTCCTTGCTGAACAGAGTTACTATGTAAATCAGAAATCAAATGAAGAATACATGCAAGATATTTTATCCCACCTGAAGATCAGTCACCTTTCCTAGAGGCACAATGATGTTGGCAATGAAAAAGAAAAATTAGTGATTTCCCAACTGGAATGCATCCTCCAAGTCTGTTATTGAAATTGTTAAAAGTAAATAAATAAATAAAAAGCCCTCAGTAGAATAATGCAACATTCAGGATTAGATCTCAGTATATTTTACATATGGGGCATACTGTAGCCTGAATTCTTCCTCTTTTCCTTGGATTTAAGGACAGTCACAAACTTAAGGACACAGGCAACCCTTTCATCCAAGGTTAATTTTTTGTTGACCATACAACAAATTATCCAGTCTCCCCAGTTTGATTTTTTTTTTTTTTAAATTTTTATTTTTTTAGTTTGTTTTGCTTTACAATACTGTACTCATTTTGCCATACATTGACATATATCAGCCATAAGTGTACCTGAGTTCCCAGTTTGATTTATCAATTGCTGAATGGCGTGGCCCCGCCTTAATTTTCAAACTCTCCTCCAGCCACTCACCTACAAGTGGCCAAATTTTCCACAACAGACTATGATCTTTTCAGATTCTGTGGCATATCCAACTAGGAAATCCTTTTGTCTCCTCTATGCTCCATATTTTACTAATAATCAGACATACTGACCAGAAGCCATGGTTTAGGTATCTTTATACCTCTAAGTTCAAGCAAGGGCCCAGAACCCAGTAGAAATTGCTATATATATATATATATATATATATATATATATTAGTATGATTAATAAAAAGCTTCCTGACATAAGCTAGTAATCAAAATTTTCCACAACATTTTCAGCCAAGTGGAATCAAATACCACTTTCAACGCTTTGAAAAAGGACCTACTTCACCACTCACTTTATTAATATTCAAGTTATTTGGTTAGAATTGATGCCAAAACTTTTCACATATTCTAAGAAATATCATTGCAAGTCTGGAAATGGAAAAAATAACACAAGTCCACAACTGAATGCTAGAGGATGACTTCTCAGCTGGTGCCTGTATTTGATATGAAGGGAGAGCTCTCTAAAACTTCAGTGCTTAGATGCCACAGTTATATAGTCACACTTATTTAAGAAATATATTATGTAAAAGATGAGACTCTAATCACTTGCTGTAAATGGGAGCCATATTGAAATGACTCCTAAGGAATTTTAGCTTTTTTCTTACCAACTATCCACAAGTCGGCAACTATTCACTTGTATTTGCTATGTATCTCTGTGTGGGGACTAATGCCAACATTTTTCCTCTGCTGATAATCCCCCAAATTCCAGAACTACAATATTTTCAGTAGAAATATGAAACAACTATTTTTCAGAAAGCACAAATTAAAGTAAATACTAAATTGGGAGCCTTTACATTTTGAGGATATTATGGGGACTATCTTGTGCAATTTTGAAGTAATTTGAAGATTTTGTGATATAAGACAGACCAATGTCTGTCTCCATTATTATACTCTTTGGAAAGAGGAAAAATCAATTCTTTTTCTCAGTATCTTGTCTTCCTAAATCTGGTTGAATATATTCAGTAGAAATCCTCTTTGGAGAGATTTTATCATGGTGGGAGAGGAACACTGCCAATACAGTGGCATTAATAACTATTAAAGAAATTTAAGCTGAGAGCTCAGAGGGAAATCTATTCTGATAAGAATCTCCTGAGAGGAATTATCGTTCACTTAGAGAATTCAAACCCTCCCTTACCACTGTATCCCCTATATGTAGCCTGGTCACAAAGAACCCTCCATGAAGAAAGCCAGATGAAATGATTAAGCCTTTCTCCAAATTAATAGTGGATTCTTTAAGCTTTACCTTTCTGATAAACAAGGGAGAGGTTGTAACACAGTTTTATCTTGCAACAGGAAAATAAAATAGGCTTTCTCAGAAGCGTGCATCCCCAGGGCCTTTGTGATGAATCAGCGTTCATAGATTCCTTTGACCTTATTAAGGGCAGACACAGCAGATATTATTAATAATGTGCCCTTCAATAGATCAAGAGTATTGCTTCCAAAGGCTGCATACCTGAAAATACTAATTAATGTTGTTCTTTGGGAGGGAACTGGGGGAGTAGTGAGAAAGTAAAGCAGTTTTACCAGAGCTTGGATGATAAAATGCTGGCCCTAATTTTCCTTTTTCTTATCTGGCTCTTCATACTGTGGATCGAATGTAGCACCTTTCGCCTGGCCTGTGGAACCATAAGCAGCCCATAATCAATGGATTCCTAATGAGAACAGCCAGCCAAGCAGCTGCAATAATCACCTTTTGGACAATCAATACAAAAGGAAACGTGAAAAGAGTTTGATATCAGTTATTTTTCTAATTATCCCTAACCAATTCTAATTAGACGGATGTGGTATGCATTCCAGAGACCTTTGATGAGTAGATGCATTGGAATCTTTTCAAATAACAAAATTAAGACATATGAACTACATGACTTTGGATATATGAAATAGCAGGGGCAGAGAAACACGTGTAGATTTGAAAGAAGGATCCTCTATTTTCCCTTGGGGCTAGATATGACACTTCAAGTGCCCAATTTAATTAACCTTACCAGAAACAAAGATCTGAAAGAAAAAAAAAAGTGTATCTGTTCAAAATATCAGTTCATAACTACAACTAAAAAAACAACCAAAACAAATACACTACCTCCACCCCCCAAACCAGAGAAAGAGCCAGCAGTGATTAACTGAGGTCAATCTGAGCCACACACCCAAATTTCACAAGACTGGCTACAAATCTCTCTCAGAGCTCTGTGCTGTTCCAGGATTAATATGCTGCAGCACACTCCTTCTGAGGCAAGAACTCTGGCTTCTGGTCAGTATGGAGAGCAACAGAAATCAGAGCATGCAGTGTGATTTGTCTGAACTCTGCATAGGCAGCAGCGTGAAACAAAGCTTCTGCTACCAGCTATGTGACCTTCGCCACATCATCTAACCCCTCTGAGCCTCAATATCCTCATCACCAAAATGAGGATGTGATAAGCACACCAACTCCCCTCAGATCTAAATTCAGAGTCCACAGTGATCTGAGCAGCCTGCTGATACTTTCATTTTCACCGGAGAGTTAATTCTCTTCACTATGATCTGCAGTTGAACATTTGACAGATCTGACCTTGCTGTCCCTCCAAAGGAATCATGAAGTCAGATGAGTACTAGCTAGGGATGGTGAAAAATCAGATAAATAGTAGAGGATCAGAACATTTTGGCTATTTCCAAACCCTGCATCTATATGATTGATGTCACGTACACAAAACACTCAGATAATCCTCTGAAGGGTTTCTTTTTTGTCCAAATCAATCCAAATTACACTGCACTGCTATATCTCATTTCACTCCCTATTGCTTTTATCTAGGAGTGAAAATAAGCATTCTGGTTGCTGCAAAATTCACAAACAAGTGAAGATCAAGACATTAACGAAGGTACTGGGAACAGATCACATCTTTCAAGTATTTCATTTCTGTTCAGCATCCAAGATCCTGTATCTTGGAAGAATCAAAAAATGATTAAATAATATAAGTATCTTGAGTCACAGGTCTTTTTAGATTACTACGCATGGGGCCACTCCAAGGAGGTACAAGGTGAAAGGTAACAGAATATGCCAGCCCAAAGTATGTAGCTTTGGAACATAGATTATTTTGAGCTATAAGCACTTGAAAAGCAATAAATGCACAGTGGTGCTTTGTCTGAAGTCCCCTTATCTGCCTAAAGACAAACCCTCTACAAGGGAACTCAATTGTCATAAACCCTCTTCCCAGGACTTTCACCCACCAGGGAGAGAGGTCAACGCCACACCCAGATATAATTTTTCACAAAATGTCATACTGCCCCTTTTTATTCCAAAGCCCCATTCATTTTCATAAAAATAATTTACTCTCCCTTAAGAGGCTTACACCTTCCTTCTTTTTATTTAATATGGTATTTAATCCTGAGTTCTAATGCTACCTCTTTGAACTATTCATTTTTCCTTGGCTATCTCCCATGATTCACACACTAATAAATTTTTATTTGTTTTTCTCTTGTTAATATATGTTTTAGCACAAGAATCTTGGTCAGGAACTCAGAGGGTAGAGGGAAATTAGTTTTTCTCCCCTACAAAAAAGTTGGCTTTAAAACTCAACATTCAGAAAACTAAGATCATGGCATCCAGTCCCATCACTTCAAGGCAAATAGATGGGGAAACAATGGAAAGAGTGACAGGCTTTATTTGGGGAGGTGGGGGGGGGCTCCAAAATCACTGCAAATGGTGACTGCAGCCATGAAATTAAAAGATGCTTGCTCCTTGGAAGAAAAGTTGTGACTAACCTAGACAGCATATTAAAAAGCAGAGACATTACTTTGCCAACAAAGGTCCGTCTAGTTAAAGCTATGGTTTTTCCAATAGTCATGTATGGACGTGAAAGTTGGACTACAAAGAAAGTTGAGCATCGAAGAATTGATGCTTTTGAACTGTGGTGTTGGAGAAGACTCTTGAGAGTCCCTTGAACTGTAAGGAGATTCAACCAATCCATCCTAAAGGAGATCGGTCCTGAAGCTCTGATACTTTGGCCACCTGATGTGAAGAACTGACTCACTGGAAAAGACCTTGATTCTGGGATAGATTGAAGGCAGGAGGAGAAGGGGATGAAAGAGGATGAAACAATTGGAAGGCATCACCGACTCAATGGACATAAGTTTGAGTAAACTCCGGGAGTTGGTGACGGACAGGAAAGCCTGGTGTGCTGCAGTCCATGCGGTCACAAAGAGCTGGCCATGACTGAGCAGCTGAACTGAACAAAGCTTTATGGGATTCAACCTGGGTCCATTGTTTTTGAAAACAGAAAAGTACTAGGTCAGCTAAGAGTGGTCAGTGGGTAGCTAAATTCTAGCAAATCCCATTTTCTACATCCCCATGCCTAGGATTGCCGTATACTTGTCTGCTAATCAGGACACTTTGAGACCTAAAAGGAGACTTTAGTAATAATTATATCAAAGAGACAGAAGCAAATGAGAACAGAGTTAGGCAAACAGAACCATGGTCACTCTATTCAGGCCCCATAATGTGAAGGTTCTGTGTCGGGAGCAGCTCCGAGAGAAAAATCCACCCGTGACAAGGTTCCAGGCTGAGGTGACCCGGCCCAAAGAGGCCAGGCCATCCGGATGCACTCGAGGACCTCGACCAGTGGCATGACCCCTCATTTTGCATCACTTTGCTTCCTGGTAGTGATTGTTCTGATTTTCCTAGTGCAGCCTAGAGGTTCAGTGAATAGGGCAATGAAATCTTAAACTGCTGCTAAACCACAGCAGTCATCGAGGCTAACACTGCTCTCAGGAATCTGGGTTAGCATGGGGCCTGGGATGAAGTCCTTTTATAAATATGTAACCTTTGGCATATCTTGATTTGACCTTCTTAGATCCACTTGGGTTAGGAGAGGCCCTAATGATTATAGAATAGTTATAAATGCACATGAATGCAATAATAAAATGCACCCTGATGCTCTATGAGTTCCCAGCTGATATATATACGGCTGTCTTAGAAGTACTGGCAGAATTTAAGAGAAATAGGTAGTAAAAATAAGCTTTTGATCATAAACAGGTTTATAATATTTTTTGACTAGTAATAACTGCTGAGCTGCTTCTGAATTTCTCATACTTTATCCATGGGGCACCCAGGAGTGCTCCAGCTGTAGAAAATAGATTTAGATATTAGTTAAGGAGAATGTAAGCTACTATTAATAATTAACTTTCTGTGCAAGCAGTGATTGTTTTATTGTCATGAAAATTAATGTAAGAAAACCACTGAAACTGTCATTGTATGTAAGAGTAGAATGTAGAAATGAAACCATGGCTACCGCTTGGACGCCTGCTGAAACCTGCAAGCAAGTTGCCTGATATTTGATCTGTGAGACAAAAGCAAGAGAGACAGCAGCGAGACCAGAAAAATGGAAAGGCTGTTTAAGGAGTGTAGAAGAAAACAGGACACTTAAATTGATTATTGTTTCAGCCCAAAAGGGCAAGAAGACTTTGTACCCAAAACTGANATCGGCTGTGTCCCAAGAGGCCAGTCTCCGTTCTTCTTGTTCTTGTTGTCCGTTCGCCAACGCCGTTCATCCGCCAATCCCCTGGACCCCCGCGGAGGCTGGACCCCTGCAGTTCTGAGTAACTAGAAATCACCAACCTATCCAAAACATCTGAAGAGCCCCAACCAAGAAGGCTTCCCTGGTAGCTCAGATGGTAAAGAATCTGCCTGCAATGTGGGAAACCCAGAGTCAGTCCCTGGGTGGGGAAGATCCTCCAGAGAAGGGCATGCAACCCACTCCAGTATTCTTGCCTGAAGAATTCCATCGACAGAGGAGCCTGGCAGGCTATGGTTCATGGGGTCTGACATTACTGAGTAACTAACACTTTCCTTCAACCAAGAGTGCAAGGATTACAGCTGCATTGTCATTTTTGTCTTTAGTCCTTCCATCCTTCCCTTTTCTCTCTTTCTTTCTGGAGCCCACTCTTTCCTTTTTACCCTTCCCTTTTCTGCCCTCCCTCCCTTCTTCTATCCTTCCTTTCTTCCTTCTGTCCTGTATTTAGGATTACTAGATACTAGTTCCTGTGCAGAAACTAAATATAAACTAGAAATGGTCTCTGCATTCATGGAGCAAGTGATCAAAGGGAATACCAACATTAATAAAAAGGTCGCAGATAAGTAATTGAATTATGAAAAGGCTATAAATGAGGTTCTGGGCATAGTGCTTAAGATGTGTATATACATCATACAGTATTCAATTAAGAGTCAATAAGTAAGGTAGGATGCTGCTGCAGAAGATAATGAATCATGATGTCGTCCCATTGAAGGCACCATCTCTCTGCTGTTTAAGCCATATGAACAAGTAACTGTCCCCTAAGAAAACTTCACTTTTCAAACTCATTTTCATTAATCCCAAGAGTATCAAGATTCTGTGGTTTGACCTTCAATTTAAAAAAACACTGCAAATTCAGTCACTTTTATTCCCTGCATATCTGAGTAACTTATAGGCGATCAAGGCTTACACCCCAGAGGCAAGGAAAGCAATTGTTTTGTTCATAATATGAATGAGGAAATACAAAGTTTGGCTCAATCTTAATGTCTTTCTTCCTTGGAAAGGAGGTACCGTGAGTGGATGCCATTGTCTCATCACTAAGCTGTGTCTGACCCTTTTACAGCCCCATGGGCTGTAACCCACCAGACTCCTCTGTTCTTGGGATTTCTCAGGCAAGTATACTAGAGTGGGTTGCCATTTCCTTCTCCAGGGGATCTTCCTGATCCAGGGATCAAACCCACGTTTCCTCATTGGCAGGCAGATTTGTTATCACTGAGCCACCAGGGAAGCCCCGTGTATGTGGATGTGTGCTTAGTCGCTCAGTTGTGTCCGACTCTTGGCAACCCCATGGACTGCAGCCTGCCAGGCTCCTCTGTTCATGGATACTCTCCAGGCAAGAATAATGGGGTGGGTTGCCATGGCCTCCTCCAGGGGATCTTCCCAACACAGGAATTGAACCCAGGTCTTCCACATTGCAGTCATATTCTTTGCTGTCTGAGCTACCAGGGAAGCCCATGTATGTGGATATTATTATATTAATATTGAAAATGGGGAGACACAAGAGAGAGCTAAACAGACATCATAAAAGAGAGAGCAGAGAGCCTGCCACACACCCTGTCAGAATCCTTTTCTTTCCTCACCAGGCTTGGCTCCCTACTTCTTGTCAGGTTAGCTCTCAACCAAGCCTTAAAGGTCACCAAAGCATCCATAATTTAGATTGTGCTACTTAAAATCTGAATAATTCTGATTCTGGCTGAAATCTCCTTCTAAGTTGTCTGTGGGAAGACAAATAAGTTAATATAATGAAGTAGATTGTTAGGGGTTGGATTGCGAGACAGTTAAATAATACATGTTAGCAGCCCTCATTTATATAAAAACAAATGTGGAAATCAGAAATCACTGCTTTATTTCTTCTGAAACAAATATCCTGTGGAAACTTAACAAAATATGATGTTGGGGTTTCCTTGGTGGTGAGGGGTTAAGAATCCACCTGCCAATGCAAGGGACACAGGTTCAATCCCTAGTCCAGGAAGATCCCACAGGCCACAAGGCAACTAAGCCCATTCACCACACTACTGAAGCCCATGTGTCCTAGAGCCTGTGCTGTGCAACAAGAGAGGCCACTGTGATGAGAAGCCTGCGCACACAACTAGAGAGTAGCCTCCACTTACCACAACTAGAGGAAACCTGCACACAGTCATGATGATCCAGCACAGTCAAAAGTAAAAATAGATACAATTTTAAAAGAGGAAAGAAAAATACTTTGTTTAAATTTCTTCTCAAACTTGTGGTAGTAAGCCTGCAGTTAAAAATGAAAGTTTACATTTCTGATTTAGCACTAATATTTCTCTTATTGAAACTCACAAAATGTTGGATATGCGTGATAAACACCATGTCCTAACCTGCTGTTGCCACAGAGGTGCTTAATGATCTCTGCAGGAAATGTCATGGCATTCATGTTCTTGCACGATGAGGAAACTCATTTCTCAACCAGGACTTCAAAAGGGAAATAAGCCTTTCTGCAAAATGGAGTCTTCCACACCATCCCAATCCCAAAACACCACAATTCATAAAAAATCTACTCTACCAAGAAGACCCCAAAATTGCAGCATCACAGAGCTGATGGCAGCAATTCTTAGAGACCATTGGAGAGAAAAAAGCCTTTACCAGACTCGGTTAATAGAAGTTCAATATTTAAATGCTTTATTTTGAGTGAGTGTGTAAGCATAGACTATGCCTTAGTAGTAGTGCCTTTGAGTCAAGAGCAAAATGCACTGGAATAGTATGAATGAAAGTGAAAGTGAAAGTTGCTCAGTCGTGCTCTACGCTTTGGGACCCCATGGACTGGAATTCTCCAGGCCAGAATACTGGAGTGGATACTCTTTCCCTTCTCCAGGGGCTCTTCCCAACCCAGGGATTGGACCCAGGTCTCCAGCATTGCAGATGGATTCTTTACCAGCTGAGCCACAAGCGAAGCCCAAGAATATTGGAGTGGGTAGTGATCTTCCTGACCCAGGAATTGAACTGGGGTCTCCTGCACTGCAGGTGGATTCTTTACCAACTGAGCTATATATTACTCAGAATTACTCAGAATACTATGGTGCATCTAGAAAAAACCCTGAACCCAAACTGGCCCCTTAAGCACGCCACCAGTTAGGGTCATTACCAGTGCTTTCTGACAGATGAACTGGAAATTAATTCTTGGCAACTTTTGCCTATAACCAAGTGGTAATTGGTAAAGAATTTGCCTGCAGTGAAGGAGATCCCAGTTCAATTCTTGGGTCAGGAAGATCACTTGGAGAAGAGATAAGCTACCCACTCCAGCATTCTTGGGCTTCTCTGGTGGCTCAGATGGTAAAGAATTCTCCTGTAATGTGGGAGACCTGGGTTCAATTCCTGAGTTGGGAAGATCCCCTGGAGGAGGGAATGGCAACCCACTTTATTATTCTTGCCAGGAGAATCCCCATGAACTAGGAACCTGGCAGGCTACAGTCCATAGGGTTACAAAGAGTTGGACACAACTGAGGGACTAAGCACAGCACACAGGTGGTAATATTGCAAAAAGTCATTTTATCCCCACCCCTAAAAAAAGGTTTATTGCCTTTTAAGTCTTAGTTTAATGAAATAAAAGATCCCTTTGATTTAGTTGAACTAGNTTCTCCTGTAATGTGGGAGACCTGGGTTCAATTCCTGAATTGGGAAGATCCCCTGGAGGAGGGAATGGCAACCCACTTTGTTATTCTTGCCAGGAGAATCCCCATGAACTAGGAGCCTGGCAGGCTACAGCCCATAGGGTTACAAAGAGTTGGACACAACTGAGGGACTAAGCACAGCACACAGGTGGTAATATTGCAAAAAGTCATTATTTCCCCACCCCTAAAAAAAGGTTTATTGCCTTTTAAGTCTTAGTTTAATGAAATAAAAGATCCCTTTGATTTAGTTGAACTAGACAATTNCCCCTGGAGGAGGGAATGGCAACCCACTTTATTATTCTTGCCAGGAGAATCCCCATGAACTAGGAACCTGGCAGGCTACAGTCCATAGGGTTACAAAGAGTTGGACACAACTGAGGGACTAAGCACAGCACACAGGTGGTAATATTGCAAAAAGTCATTTTATCCCCACCCCTAAAAAAAGGTTTATTGCCTTTTAAGTCTTAGTTTAATGAAATAAAAGATCCCTTTGATTTAGTTGAACTAGACAATTCCACATTAACGTTAGAGGCAAGATCCAGGTATGTGGAGACCCAGGTAAGAAGACTCTCAGCAAACTGTTTCAACTAGCCTAACTTCCATCTGGGCTTCCGTGATAGCTCAGTTGGTAAAGAATCTGCCTGCAATGCAGGAGACCTGAGTTGGATTCCTGGATTGGGAGGATCCACTGGAGAAGGAATAGGCTACCCACTCCAGTATTCTTGGGCTTCCGTTGCAGCTCAGCTGGTAAAGAATCTGCCCACAATGCAGGAGATCGAGGTTCAATCCCTGGGTTAGGAAGATCCCCTGGAGACAGGAAAGGTTACCCACTCCAGTATCAGAATACTAAAGAATTCCATGGACTGTAGTCCTTGGGGTTGCAAAGAGTTGGGCATGATGGAGAGACTTTCACTTCCGCTTTTACATGGATGTCTAACCACTTTCAATAGTCTGTAGCATATTGGTATGGTAGTCAATATTTTTTACAAAACCGTTCTAAGGGAGAAAATGTTAGAATTTCTGTTTGTATTTCTACAGGTTCTTTGCACATTTTATGATGTTCATACTAGAATAGTAAACTATGTTGAGTTATGAATATGTAAGGATAATTGGAAAGCATATTAAAAAATGTTTAGTGCTGGAATGTGAGATTTAAAAAGCTGAGGGCCATTGCTCTATACTAGAAGATCCTTAAAAAGGGATCATGTCTTACTTTACCCAACTAAGTTCTTGAAATGATGCAGGAGGGAGAACAAGGGTGACGGGGAGGGCTCTTGGCTAGTATCTCTGTATCAAGAAGACAGGTTTAGGTTACATGTGCGTTTTTGTAAACCGCCTATGTTTATTGTGAATAAAGGTCATTCTCTATTTTGCAACATCTAAGATTTTTTAACACCCTGAGGTGACAATGTATGAGAAGAAGTAGAGCTAGTGAATTAACCAACTTGTAAATACCTTAAAAAAATAATTAATAGGAAAGCAGCATCTAAGACATGGAATTTTTAAGCCATCTCTGAGTCTGATCTTGTTCATTGACACCAGAGGGGCAGGAGAAAGTGTATAGAGATGGATGTATGCAATGTGCTCATATTTACACTTTGATGATAACCATTGATATTTGTGCATCTACTTTGGCTCTGCCATAGGAATACACTGTTCAGTAGATCAGTAGAAACCACTTCCTTGCTAATATTTTAGTGCTATACACTGGATAATGAATTCTCCTAGAAGCACTAAAAACAGAAATGAAAAATAAAATAGGAGACTGTTCATAAATGTCTGTTGAATAAACAAATGAATGAGTAATAAGTGGACATGGGGCTATGAACTTTGTATTCTCTTACTCTGTTTTAGACCATTTTTATCTATTAAACATAAGACTTCAGGACCTGATTATAAGGAACAACTTCAGTGAGGCAAGTGTTCAGGCTCCTTTCATACAGCACACAAGCCTGACCTCATTATCTTCTCATCCATTACTAGATTCCTTTGGAAGAGGCTCTGATAGCTGTTAAGGAATTCTGGCTTTTCTCATTTGCAGGCTCACTACGCACAAACAGACTAGAACCTTTTTTACTGGGAAAGAAAGAATCAGTTGGAGAAAGTTTAGCCTCTGAGAAAGAAAGCAGTTATCTTGTAGAGACTGAGAAAATTTATCAGTCCAAAACATGCCCCTCTTCCTCTCAGGCACAAACCTGGCCTTTCTCACTCTCATTCATTCCGGCTTTGTTGTGATGCAATGTTGTTGTTTCAATCACTGTCATGTCTGACTCTGTGATTCCATGGACTGAANAGAAAGCAGTTATCTTGTAGAGACTGAGAAAATTTATCAGTCCAAAACATGCCCCTCTTCCTCTCAGGCACAAACCTGGCCTTTCTCACTCTCATTCATTCCAGCTTTGTTGTGATGCAATGTTGTTGTTTCAATCACTGTCATGTCTGACTCTGTGATTCCATGGACTGAAACACATCAGGCTATTTCCCAGAATTTGCTCAAATTCATGGCCATTAAATCGGCGATGCTACCTAACCATCTCTTTCTCTGTCGTCCCCTTCTCCTTCTGTTCTCAGTATTTCCCAGCGTCATGGTCTTTTCTAATGAGTTGGCTCCTCACATCCAGTGACCAAAGTATTGGAGCTTCAGCTTCAGCATCAGTCCTTCAAATGAATAGTCAGGGTTGATTTCCTTTAAGATTGATTGGTTTGATCTCCTTGCAGTCCAAGGGACTCTCACGTGTCTTCTTCAGCACCACAGTTCGAAAGCATCAATTCTTTGGTGCTCAACCTTCTTTTCAGTCCAACTCTCACATCCATACATGACTACTTGAAAAATCATAGCTTTGATTATATAGCCTTCAGTTAGCAAGGTGACATCTCTGTTCTTTTTATTTAGTTTATGTTCCAATTTCTCCATTTCTCTTTTTTTGTTGTTTCTCCTAACTTTATCAAGTGTTATAGGAAAGCTTTTGTCAATTATAACAAAGATATTTACAAATTGGTTAATTTACCAGCTCTTTTAATCATACATTATCACCTCAGGACATCTAAGAAGCCTAGATGTTATGAGATACAGAATGAACACTGTCCACAATAAACACAGGTACTTTGCAAAAATGCACTATAGTTATAACCTAAAACTATCTTCTACATTAAAAAAAATTTTTTTTTAAAAAGCCAGCATCTTAGACATGGAATTGTTACACCACCTCTGAGGACATCAGCACTTGTTCATTTAGGTTGGCAGCAGAAGGGCAGAAGGAGGGGGAAGGATGAATGTGGATGTGTTCATATTTATGGACTGATGAGAACCACTGATGTGTGTACATCTCTTGGNAAAAAAAAAAAAGCCAGCATCTTAGACATGAAATTGTTACACCACCTCTGAGGACATCAGCACTTGTTCATTTAGGTTGGCAGCAGAAGGGCAGAAGGAGGGGGAAGGATGAATGTGGATGTGTTCATATTTATGGACTGATGAGAACCACTGATGTGTGTACATCTCTTGGCTGTACTATAGGAATGCATTGTTAAGTAATTCAATGGAAACATACCTCCTTACTAATACTTTAATAGTTTAGATCGGAAATGAGTCCTCTTAGAAGCACTATACTTTGTGTGCTCTGTTGCTTTATGTCTCATTTTTAATTGAACATTAATGGAATATGGTATTTTAATCATAACTCTGCCAATATCTTTATCTAGAAGCCTGTTGCCATTTTTGTCTTTTCTGAAATTTTTGTCACCAATACCTTGCAAACTTCTAGAAGCAATGTAATCTAAGCCACAATTGACATCCCTTGTGCCCAGACTGTAGCCTTTATTACTCTTCTCCATGGAAAGAAACCAAGGCTCCTTGGAGAAATGGCTGATTCCAATCTAAGAGAGAAAGGGAACCGGTGAATCTGGGACCTCTTTTGCCAGAAGGCAGAAGTCCCTGCAAAGATTAATGGCATTGTGTCAAACATCCAGGAACCAATGTGAAGAATCTGCCACTGGTCGAACAATTTAGACCTCAAAAAGAAAANTGGAGAAATGGCTGATTCCAATCTAAGAGAGAAAGGGAACTGGTGAATCTGGGACCTCTTTTGCCAGAAGGCAGAAGTCCCTGCAAAGATTAATGGCATTGTGTCAAACATCCAGGAACCAATGTGAAGAATCTGCCACTGGTCAAACAATTTAGATCTCAAAAAGAATAATGAGTTTAGTGGATTGAAACAAATCAAATCAATGAAAAATCAATGTGTGCATAATGATACTATAAAAAAGAAAGTCATAGAAAACTCATTTATCACTACTTGAGGTAAGAATCAACACAACACCTCTTTTTGAAAATTGGAAAATAAAAGAAAAGAATTGATCATTTACCTTGCCTTTCTGGCAGGCACTGGGTTTCCGAGGAAAAGCCCACTTGGTGAGAGAAAGCTCTTCTTTGCATAGGAATGTCAGCTAAATAATGAAGAAAGAGTGGCAGAATTTTTTTAATGTTTTCTTTTTTTTTTAATTTAAATTGGACGCTAATTACTTTACAATATTATAGTGGTTTTTGCCATACACTGACATGAATCTGCCATGAGTGTACATGTGTTCCCCATCCTGAACCCCCCTCCAACCTCCCTTTCCATCCCATCCCAGTGCACCAGCCCTGAGCGCCCTGCCTCATGCATCAAACCTGGACTGGTGATCTGTTTCACATATGATAATATACACGTTTCAGTGCTGTTCTCTCAAATCATCCCCCTCTTGCCTTTTCTCACAGAGTCCAAAAGACTGTTCTATACATCTGTGTCTCTTTTGCTGTCTCTCATATAGGGTCATGGTTACCATCTTTCTAAATTCCATATATATGCATTAGCATACTGTATTGGTCTTTTTTTTTTCTGACTTACTTCACTCTGTATAATAGGCTCCAGTTTCATCCCAAAAAAAAAAAAAAAANGGTCATCATTCATTTCTCTTACTTGCTGTTGCAAACTTCAGTATAGGACCATTTAAATACTAGGTATTCATAAAATAATTATTGACTATAAGATGGACTGACTGTGTAATTGTAACTTCCTAAGACAATAAACATACCAACTAATGTAGGAAATTGGCTGGTTTTTGACTTGATACTCCCCTCAGGAAAAAAAAAGGCGGTATACAATATACGTAGATATCTATATCAATATATATTTGAGCATCATCTCTTAACATATACATTTCTTTATTTATGAATTATTTACATGTTACATATCACCATGCAATATAATACATCTATTTTTTTTCTTATTTTTACATGACAAATTATTTCATGCGATGCCTCTGCAAAATACTAGACTAAACTAGCATCCTTTTTACCCCTTTTTCTTTTCTGCCCTCATTCCCAAATCGACATAGACAAGTATAAAATTCTCATAAAAAGAAAGAAGATATGGGAATCATCACCCTTGGAGTTAAAGGCAATTTTCCTGGGCTCCTCCATTCCTGCCCCCTACATGCGGAGGAAATGGCATTGGATGGGCCTGCTCACATATGCCCCACTCACACACACCCATACGTCTTCAATCTGGAATGTGAGCCAAGTGAATATAGCCTTGTTACCTACTGCATAAATAATGTCAGCCACGAGGCAGCTTCTAAATGATTCCAGATGTGCTCTCCTCATGTTGCCAGAGAGGAAATAACTTTGAGCTACTGTCATTTCAGCAGAGAGCTTACTCCGTGATTGCATCTGGATGAAATAAGGAAGAGCTATCCGGACTAGTCTATTACCCATGCAGGTACGAAAGGAATAGAAACATCCTTTCTGTCAAGTTGAATGGCCTCATGGTTTAGCACTCTTAGACTCTGGTTTAACATCAAGATGTCTCAGGTTTTAAATGAAATGTCAAATATAATTTGGCTCTGGATTCCTAAGATATACGATTGCCCTTGGAGAAAACTTGATAACTCAGCGTTCCCGTGTCAAATGCATATCTACCTGATAGTGCACTCTGTGAAGCTGATGCCCTCCACTGCATGAAAACCCTCAGCCAGCCTGAACAGCCAGGTTCCTTCCCCTGCTTTAATATGCACGAGACACCACAAAGAAAAACTTTATGTCCATGAGATAAAGGCCACTGTTCAGAGTTCTCTTTGAGAATCTAATCTGCACAGAATACGAAATTCAGTATTAAAATGCAGAGACTTTCAAAATCTTTGGACACAGGTGGCCACAGCCATGACAATAAATCACACATATTCCTTTCCTTCCAAAGTCTTCTTTCTGAGTGCCTCGTTTCACTGTCTCTAGATTGGCGTTTCTTTTTTCATTTGTGGGAGAATCAGATTCAGTTCCAAAATCTAACTAAAAAAAGTACAGAAAATAAATATATAGCTGCCTGTTTCTTTAAAGTAAAAGAATCTCACAATTTAAACTTGGAAGTGCAGAGGGACTGGCATTCACTAAGCAGCTATTGGACGGTGGAGATAGAGTAGTAATTGCAATCATAAGACTCACAGTCTGGCCTAAAGTGATTTATGAAAACTAACGTGTGTGTGATGAAATCTGACAGCCTGAGTATTGAACAGATGTAAACATTTTGGTTGAATTTGATCCACCAAAATTCCGTAGCAGAGTCTTTCTCTCACTCACACACTGCAGCATCAGAAGTTCCAAACTACAGCCAGTGTGCTGAATGCAAACTTTGCCGTGAAGTGTGTCTGTGGGAGGAGCAAGGAACCATTCTGTTAGGAACACAACTGCTTCTTATTGACATTTAGATGAGTCTGACTGCTCTGATCCATTACCTTTAATAATTAGACCAGCAAAGGAAGGTTCTATGCTTTAAGCTGTGTCTCCTGAAACCTCTGTTGAAGTCCAGAATGTGACCATATTCTGAAAGCATGTCTTTACAGAGAAATCAAGAGAACATGAGGTCTTTAGGGGCAAACCCTATTCCAACACAGCTGGTATCCTTACAAAGAGGGGAAATTTTTACACAGAGACAGACATACACATGGGAAAATGATGTGAAGATGCAGAGAGAATGTCATGTGAAGATGGAGGATCACAGTGAGGCACCTGCAAGTCAAGAAAGCCTGAGGTCACAGGAAACTGAGAGCCAGGGACCAGAGCCTTCTCTAGTGTCTAAAGCCAATACAGTATTGTAAAGTAAAAAAAAATAAAAAATAAAGAGCACCAAAAAAAAAAAAAAAGGCAGCATGGGCTGCAAACATGCTGATTTCAAACTTCCAATCTCCAGAACTGCGAGATAATACATTTCTATTGTTCTAAGCCACTCAGTTTGTAGTATTTTGTTATGAAGTACTAGCAAATATAGAGGTAAGTATTACCATTCATATGTTGCAGATGTAAAAATTGAAGCAGATCAAACGAATATTGTAATGCAATCATCAATCAATTAAAAATAAATGAAGCCAGTTAGAAAAAAAACCTGAAGCAGAATTCAAATTCAGCTCTGTCTGACTTCAGGACTTACACAACTCTAGCAGTATTTTCAAACTGGCTTCCACAAGACTGGGATTCGCATACAGATGCCCCAAATCCAAAACATTCAATCCAAACAATTCGTAATTTTCTATTTGCATTTTAATTTTTTTTAAATAATGATTCTACTTAGGCTTATCATAATAACCATCTAATAAACAAAATTACTCCACGATTTCTGTGTCCAAGCTTGTGTTGTGTTGGTGATGGAGTTGGTAGCAATTAATGCAACTTTAAATTTTAATTGTCCCAAGATAATGGAAAAAGTACAACATATTTATTATGTAAATAGTAATTTTGGCACAATGAAAATTCTGAATAGCATCACAGTCATTTGTATGAAAAAAGGTCATAATAGCTGAGACAAAAGAACTGTGGGCAAACTGAGTCATCATCACATCACACTTATGATGACTTCAAAAGGGCTGTGCCTTGGCAATCAGAGCCATAGTAATGCCTAGAACAATTTTTCTTCAAATATCATCATTGCATATGAGTTGTATCATTAATGTAAGTTTTAATAGTTTGCATATTTGTTTCTATTAATTAATAACTTTATTATGCTTATCATTGTGCTAAGAACTAGAGACATTAAAAAACTTAACATCTACTTTTATAACAATACAAGAGGTAGAGAATTTATCGAGATGTTTGCAGTCTGCATGGCCTACTCTTCTGTTCCAGCGGTTAATCAGGTGCTTTGTGTTCTCATCAGGAGCATTTGTGGGGCTACGAGTGGAACTACTAGAAAAGCATATGACAAAGGGATTTTTGTAAAGACCTCACTTATTTATGCTGAGTACACCAGCAGGGTAGGAAAGGGGCAAAGCTTCTCATCAGAGTCAGAGGAAGGTATAGAGAAAATAATTTTTCCAAGTCTAGGGGATGATAAGGCTCTGAGTGTCTCTCACGTGGTGGGATTCACACCTTACCCCTTCTCAGGATGAGGCCTGGGAAATGGGGTAAATGACTGCTTGGCATACCTTGGACAATTAGATACTATGGATCTGGAGTCCAATTTCTGTCCCCCAAACATGGTCTAGAGGGAGCAGAACAGTAGACTTTAAGATCCCCTAAGAACTTGGATGAGGCCATCTCACTGATGGCTTACATGCTTTGTCGCTGCCTAAGACCCTTGCAATATCTTTATACAGCCTTTAGTATATGTGTCAGCTGGGTTACAAGGAGCCCTTATAAGACTGAGATTCAATTTTCTGCTGACCTGGCAGGACTATTCAATCTGAATTAAGTATACAAAGTAAAGGAACATATCTGGCACACTCAAATGGTCTACATACTTACCTAATTAATGTTATAATTTAAAATTATCTAGGTTAATACTTTGAACCTGAGGGTTTTTTTTTTTTTTCTTCCTCCTTCTAAAAGAAACCTGAATAGTTTTAGGTTTAAAACGCATGGCATTACTCAGAGTTGTCTTGGTATGGTAGTAACTAATGGCTGAGCATGAGTTAATCTCCCTCCTAGCTAGCTATCACCTTGGAAACCGAGAAGCAGAGCCCTCAGGGATAAGGCAAGTGGATTCATAGACTTAAATAACAATTTCAGATAACAAGAGATGAAATGTCACAGATAGTTCATGATTAATTGCCAAATGAGTTGCAAACAATATCTGCTTAAAAATAAGAGCTCTCTGTATTTCCTCAGGTTAGAGCTTTATAGCACATTTTCAGATACCTGCTTCACTCTTATGTGGCCATGTGAACCTGCACAGCCACTACCAAATAAATCTTTTGCCACCTATTTACCACTGTCTATCACCCCTCTAGAGGGGAACACAAAAGGTAAAGATATCCAAGAGAGCAAAATTGTAGAGGTAAATGGGATAATCTGAGGGGCCTGGGAAAGGTTTATTTCTGCTCACAGAACTGAGTTCCACCCAGCCAATTTCCAGGCTCTGTCTGAAGATCTTTCTCCAACCAGTCCTCCTCTCCAAGTCTATCCTACCTAAAGTAGGCCTTTTTTTACTGCTCATCTAGGCCTGGCACAAATCTCTAGCTCTCCTCCCCGCTCACCATCCTAGGTGCCTTCTGTCTAGCAAAGTATATCACATCCCATCCCCGCCACATCCCTACACTCTGGTTCCAAGTGGCCTTTGCAGTTTTGACGCCCCTCTACTCCCCCACAGACCTGACTTGCAAACTTACTGAATTCACCACACTCTCTGTCATCAGACTCATTCTCACATCCCAGCCCAGACTGTCCTCCTCACNCAATCTTGATTCCAGCTTGTGTTTCTTCCAGTCCAGCATTTCTCATGATGTACTCTGCATAGAAGTTTACAAAGCAGGGTGGCAGATGTGCCACATTGTTATGGATGTTTATGGTGGGGGTGTTTGTGTATATAGGAATTCTCGGAACTTTCCATTAAGTTTTGCTGATCCTATTTAAAAAAAAAGGTTAACGTTGCTTGCCCTACCTTAGGGCTTCCCAGGTGGCTCTAGTGGTAAGGAACCTACTTGTCAATGTGGGAAACATTAGAGATGCTGGTTCTATCCTTGGGGGTGAAGATCTTCTCAAGGAAGGTATGGCAACCCACTCCAGTGTGCTTCCCTGGAGAATCCTACTGATGGAGGAGCCTGGCAGGCTACAATCCATAGGATTGGACGGAGTCAATATAATCTTGTTTGCTTTATAAAAATAGATAATTAAGGTAAAAGAATTCTATAAAATTTAAATTATCTTAGAAACAAAAACTAATAATACTCATTCCACAAATGTGTCTTGAGAGTCTGGGCTAGAGTCTAGTACCATGATTCTGAATAGCCTGGCTTCTTCCTTCCAACTGCCTGAAGTGATGTTAAGTAGTAGGAGAGAGCTAAGTGAAGGTTCACAAAAGAGGTAATATATAAGCAGTGAGTACAAGATAAAAAGTAAGTCAGCAGTCACAGGATGCAGCAGGGTGGAGAGAAACATGACTAGAGGATAGAAGAGAAAAGAAGATTGCCAAAGAAGAGAGAACATGAGCAGAGACCTGTAGTTGGTTCAGTTTGATGAAATGTATATGCCCTGAACTGAGGAACCAAGATGAATATGACATAGGCTCTGTCCCTCTAGAAAGACAAAGTCAGTGTAAGGTAGTAAGTGCTGGTGGCGAGCCAGTCAACACATAAGAATTTAGCCAAGTGACATAGGATATCATAGATGTGATATCCATCAAAATTCAAACTAGTAAACCAGCTTGTATGAATGCAGGTTGTTGTTCAGTTGCTCAGTTGTGTCTGACTCTTTGTGACCCATGGACTGCAGCATGCCAGGCTTCCCTGTCCTTCACCATCTCCCGGAACTNACATAGGATATCATAGATGTGATATCCATCAAAATTCAAACTAGTAAACCAGCTTGTATGAATGCAGGTTGTTGTTCAGTTGCTCAGTTGTGTCTGACTCTTTGTGACCCATGGACTGCAGCATGCCAGGCTTCCCTGTCCTTCACCATCTCCCGGAACTTACTCAAATTCATGTCCATTGAGTCGGTGATGCCATCCAACCATCTCATTCTCTGTCGTCCTCTTCTCCTGCCTTCAATCTTTCCCAGCATCAGGGTCTTTTCTAATAAGTCAGCTCTTCACATCAGGTGGCCAAAGTAATGGAGCTTCAGCTTCAGCATCAGTCCTTCCAATTCAGGACTGATTTCCTTTAGGATTCACTGGTTTGATCTCCTTGCAGCCCAAGAGACACTCAAGAGTCTTCTCCAACACCACAGTTCAAAAGCATCAATTCTTCAGCTCTCAGCCTTCTTTATGATCCAACTCTGACATCCATACATGACTACAAGAAAAACAACATATTTGACTATATGGACCTTTGTCAGCAAAGTAATGTTTCTGCTTTTTAATAAGTTGTCTAGGTTTGCGATAGCTTTTCTTTCAAGGAGCAAGTATCTTTTAATTCTATGACTGTAGTCAGCATCTGCAGTGATTTTGGAGCCCAAGAAAATAAAGTCTGTCACTGTTTCCATTGTTTCCCGTTTATTTGCCATGAAGTGATGGGACCAGATACCATGATCTTAGTTTTTTGAATGTTGAGTTTTAAGCCAGCTTAAAATTGGTTTAATGAATGCAGGAGGGTGTGTGAACGCATGTAGCATGCAGGGAGAAAAAAAATGGCCAGTTTAAGGGAAAGCAAAGAGCTCAGCCTGTCTATTTTATATTAGTGAAGTGAACTGGCTAAGTCGTGTCAAACTCTTCACGACCCCACGGACTGTAACCCGCCAGGCTTCTCTGTTCATGGGATTCTCCAGGCAAGAATACCAGAGTGGGTAACTATTTCCTTCTCCAATGTTATGTTAGTAGTGATAGAAAATAAAGATGGTTTGCATATGGCTTTCAATAGACAGCTAATGAGTTTATTCTTTGTTTTATGCATGGTGGGGCACAGAATACTCTTCTGAGCACAGAAATAAGAGTCTGATATTATAACTCCTATTATAATTCTGATAACAGTGAAATTGACATATTTCAAGGTGAAGAAGAACCAGAAGCAGAGAAGACTGCTTAGTTGGCTGCAAAAATAAACCAGGCCTGAAATGGTGATGCTACTGCTACTGCTAAGTCACTTCAGTCGTGTCCGACTCTGTGCGACCCCACAGATGGCAGCCCACCAGGCTCCCCCATCCATGGGATTCTCCAGGCAAGAATACTGGAGTGGGCTGCCATTTCCTTCTCCAATGTACGAAAGTGAAAAGTGAAAGTGAAGTCATTCAGTCGTGTCCCACTCTTGGTGACTCCATGGACTGCAGCCTACCAGGTTCCTCTGTCCATGGGATTTTCCAGGCAAGAATACTGGAGTGGGGTGCCATAGGCCATTCTAAAAGAGGGGCAGGGTAAAGAATCAGAAATATTTTTCTGATCCATCATATGTAGGTGGAGTTACTTTCACAGCATAAGTTGAATGTTTTGACTAAGACGAATTTATATCATTTGAAAACTGATAACAGACAATTTTCTTTGGCATACATTAAAAAGATAAACAACAAAGTCATTAAGCCCAGCCCTGAACTGGATCAGTGAGGAGGCTAAGGTCAGAAAATAGCAAGGACTGTTCTGAATCAGCCAGTCTTGGTAACAGATAAAGAACAGCCCCCATGGCTATGATTCTAGTGCACTTCTTGTCACACTTCACTCAAGAAACTACCATCCATTATTGTCCAGAGAGACCAAGGCACAGAATGAGGGTTTGCTCCTGACAGAAGTGACAGCAGCTCTCAGTTCTTGCTGCTCTGGTCGCTCAAAGTGCGAGGCACAAATCCTTCACCCCTCAGGCTCGGGCCTCCCACTTCACACGTTCACTGACAAACACTCACTGAACCCTGCTAAGAAACAGCCCTGCTGCTAGATGCTGAAAGGACAGAGCCAAATAAATCCCAGGACTGTGACAGGTCTAAAATGAGTTTTCATCAAGGTGGACAGCACTTTGGTAAGGTGAACGGCATGGACCCGCTGGCTACTGAAGTCTGGAACGAACTTGGCTCTTATGCTATCCACGGCAGCAGCGCCCACTCTGTGTGTTCACTGAGGTTGAAGCATTATTTGAACTTTAGTCTCCCTCCGCTGGGATAGCTCAGAGCCTGCCTTGTCAGCTTCTCTCTGGCAGCTGGGCCATGTTCCTGAACTCTTTAGCTACTGACTGGCGTGCTGTTTGCAGCCAGACAGACATGGGTCTGACTTACAGCATCCTTTAAGTTCAGAGGCCCTCACTGTAATGTTTTACCCAAATCAGAGTCTTGCATTCAGCTTGAATTAAATCTCAATTTGCCATGCATTTGTATCCAAGCATTTTCACTACAGGAGGCTTCCTTTGGGGTTAACTTGGTCCCTTAGTCCTAAGATGGGCTGATCCAAGGCACTCCTCTTCCCATGCTCCGTGCTGCAGTCCCAGAAATGTCTTCCAGCAAATCGCTTGAGATAGAACAAAAGCAACAGGTATAGAAGACATTATTTCCCAGGAAACCCAGAACAAAAAGGGGCTTCCCCAGATACTGGCAAGAAAGTACTAGTAAGAAAAACAGAAAGGGCAGGTGTTATACTAAGTGCTAAGCTCTGGACAAGTAAAACTCAGATATGTGGCTATTTGTACACTGCTTCATTTTACCTTGAGTTTGTTTAATCTGGGCTCAGCTATCTCAATTACTCTGTTTGGGTTATTTATATGTAAGTATTGAGCTGCTGTGGGTATTCTCCATCCACAGCTACCAGGCTTATTCGTGTTCTCACTATGATTCTCAGAGCAAGATGAAAAGCAAAACAGAAATAACAGAAAAAACAGAACCATCAAAGTGGGGCTCCTCCCTCCTCTAATGAGCCAGCACGGCAAAACAAATGACGCTCTTCGATACTGCACACATATTGCCGTAGCCATGGAAACACACTTAGCAGCAAAGAAACCTTGACCTTTCCCCATCTGTTTAGAATCTTCACAGTGACACATTAATTTCAACATATGAAAACAAAAAGAGAAGGGCATAAATGTTACATTTTCTATAATTTCCATGCAGCAACCAGCTCAGTGTGAATAAAATGCCTAGATGAGGAAGTAATGATGCAGTTAGTTTAAGCCCAATACCCCGAGGCGGAACCGGGTGACATTTTCCTGGCATTAAGCAAAATGACTCTAATATAATAAGCTCTGCCACTTACCGAGAGACTACAGGAAAGGCTCCAAAACTGGACCAGAGATAAAGAGCTACAAGAACAAACACTAGCCAGTGTAAATATTCCCCAGAAACAATAATGGACGTCTCCAAAAATAACATTCAGTGAGAGCTAAAGCATTAAATTTTTTCCAGGCAGCTATTGTTAGCAGCTAAAAGTTTAAAACGATTGAAACAGATTCTTACCAATTCTATTCAATCCAATAAACATTTGAGGAGGTTTTCTCTTTTCATTGATAGATAAGAAGTGGGTATAGAAGAGTATACAACACAGGTTCTGTTTGTTGTAAATAAGAAATATTAACTCACTTAAATCCATTACAAAAAACTCTGTGAAAGGCAAGATAAACGTAGCAGATGTAATAAGGGAAGGTCTCTACATAAAGTATCGTTAGAGCTCAATTGGAAGATACCAGGACATTTTTCAATAAACTCACTGTCATATGAGTATAGAGAGATGAATCAAAGATGTATCTAACACTTTTATGAAGAACCAACAATATGGCAAAGCTAATTTGAAAGAGGAGTTGAGAAACTGAGGCAAGGAGGGATAAATCATAAGCCTGAGATGAATATGCACACTATTATTATACATGTAAGATGAACAACCAACAGGGACCTACTTTATAGCACAGGGAACTTAGTCAATATTTTGTGATAATCTGTGAGAAAAGAATCCATAAAAGAATGAATATACGCACATGTAAAATCAAATTACTTTGCAATACACATGAAACTGGGCTTCCCATGGGATACTACGGTAAAGAACCCACTTGCCAATGCAGAAGACTTAAGAGACGCAGTTCGATCCCTGGGTCAGGAAGATCCCCTGGAGAGGGGATGGCAACGCCAGTATTCTTGCTGAGGAGGAGCTGGGCTACAGTCCACAGGGTCACAAAAATTAAAGCGACTTAGCTTTAATTGAAGTGACTTAGCACACAAACCTATAATGTTGTGTTGCAAATCAACCACAAATAAACTATACTTGTTATAAATTATAATCAACTATACTTCAGGAAAATGAAATAAAATTATATTCAAATAAGAATAAACGGCCCCTTAAAGGCTAAGTGAAATTGAATATATAATATAATCATCTCCTCAGATGTTTAACCATTTCATACACATTTAAGATGAAAACAGAAATAAAACTGCTATTAGTTTTCATCAAAAAAGAAAAACTCTGATATATTTTGGAGGAAAAAAATAATAAAAGTGCAAACTTAGACTGAAATCTTATCAATGTCCTACAGGAAAATAAAACCATAGCTGTTGGAGATATCTTTTTTTATCCAATATAAATCATTTGTAACATATAAATTGACCATGATTTAACATCTAACTTTAGAGATTTGAGTTCTAGAAAAAAAAATAAATATAAAAAGCTAAAGTTATCTTTCTCCAGAGTATGAGATAACCCTTGGGTGGATTTGTTATAAAATGCTTAAACTTTATGTCAGGCAGGATTCTTTCTGCCTTATTTCCAAGCTTTGAATAATTCTCCTTTATAAAGGTAGAATATAAGTAGACAGCAACAGTGGAAGGAAACATCATTAAAACTGAAGGAAGAGCTGGGATGACAGGGTCTTCCACTCAGGTGCACTATTAGGAGAAAAACAACTCTTTCATCTATGGACTGAATAAGAGAAAATAAAGACTCATTCGCAATCTGAGAAGTATAGGATTGGGCAGATGATCTTTACAGCATTAGAAATACGTTGAGAATCAATTTTTTTTCCTATTTGCTAAAAACCCTTGTGTGTAGGTTACAAACAGACTACAATGTGGTAGAAACTCACTTTTGGGAGTTATTAACCCGGTACCAAAAAAAAAAATTTTAAGAAATTTTGTTTATATGATGCTATTTCCCTTATAGAAATATAAAATGCTCAATACTTGCCATTTCTTCTGCAACACCACAGTTCAGAAGCATCAGTTCTTCAGCGCTCAGCCTTCTTTATGATTCAACTCTCACATCTACACATAATGACTGGAAAAACAATAGCTTTGACTATATGGACTTTTGTCTGCAAAGTAATGTTTCTGCTTTTTAATATGCTGTCTAGGTTTGTCATAGCTTTTTTTCTAGGAGCAAGCATCTTTTAATTTCATGGCTGCAGTCACTGTCCTCAGTGATTTTGGAGCCCAAGAAAATAAAGTCTGTCACTGTTTGCACTGTTTCCTCATCTATTTGCCAGGAAGTGATGGGACTGGATACCATGATCTTCGTTTTCTGAATGTTGACTTTTAAGCCAGCTTTTTCATTCTCCTCTTTCACCTTTATCAAGACGCTCTTTAGTTCCTCTTTACTTTCTGCCATAAGGGTGGTGTCATCTGCATATCTAAGGTTATTGATATTTCTCCTGGCAATCTTGATGCTTCATCCAGCCCAGCATTTCACATGATGTACTCTGCATATAAGTTAAATAAGCAGGGTGACAATATATACCCTTGACGTACTCCTTTCCCGATTTGCAACCACTCAATTGTTCCATGTCTGATTCTAACTGTTGCTTCTTGATCTGTATACAGATTTCTCAGGAAGCAGGTAAGGTGGTCTGGTATTTCCATTTTGTGAAGAATTTTCCACAGTTTGTTGTGATCCACACAGTCAAAGGCTTTAGCATAGTCCATGAAGCAGAAGTAGATGCTTTTCTGAAATTCTCTTGTTTTTTCTATGATCCAGTGGATGTTGGCAATTTGACCTCTACCTTTTCTAAATCCAGCTTGAACATTTGGAAGTTCTCAGTTCACGTATTGCTGAAGCCTCTCCTGGAGAATTTTGAGTATTACTTTGCTAACATGTGAAATGAGTGCAATTGTGCAGTAGTTTGAACATTCTTGGGCTTGCCTTGTGGCTCAGCTGGTAAAGAATCTGCCTGCAATGTGGGAGACCTGGATTTGATTCCTGGGTTGGGAAGATTCCCTGGAGAAGAGAAGGCTACCCTCTCCAGTATTCTGGCGTGGAGAATTCCATGGACTGTATAGTCCACGGGGTCGCAAACAGTCAGACATGAATGAGAGACTTTCAATTTCACTTTGAACATTCTTTGGCATTGCCCTTCTTTGGGACTGGAATGAAAACTGACATTTTCCAGCCCTGTGGCCACTGCTGAGTTTTCCAAATGTGCTGGCCTATTGGGTGCAGCACTTTCACAGCATCATCTTTTAGGATTTGAAATAGCTCAACTGGAATTGCATCACCTCCAATAGCTTTGTTCATAGTGATGCTTCCTAAGGCCCACTTGACTTCATACTCCAAGATGTCTGGTTCTAGGTGAGTGATCACACCATCGTGGTTATCTGGGTCATTAACATCTTTTTTGTGTAGTTTTTCTGTGTATTCTTGCCACCTCTTCTTAGTATCTTCTGCTGCCGTTAGGTCCATATCACTTCTGTCCTTCATTGTGCCCACGTCTGCATGAAATATTCCCTTGGTATCTCTGATTTTCTTGAAGAGATATCTAATCTTCCCCATTCTATTGTTTTCCTCTATTTCTTTGCACTGATCACTGAGGAAGGCTTTCTTATCTCTCCTTGCTGTTCTTTGGAATGCTACATTCACATGGATACATCTTTCCTTTTCTCCTTTGCCTTTCACTTCTTTTCTTTTCTCAACTATTTGTAAGCCCTCCTCAGACACCATTTTGCCTTTTTTTTTTTTTTTTTGCTGATTTTTAATTAAGAGCTAGCTAATATGTTTAACGTAACCAAATATGTGCTGAAAATAATATGTTACTTCAATTTCTGTTTATGCAAGCTGGAATGGAAGACAAGGACAGAAAGGTAAGGAAAAAAATAGAGAAATAAAAAAGAGACTGGATAAAAGAAACATGAGTAAATTACCAGACAGGAATCAAAGAAGCAAAACCAAAGGCTAGGAGGAATGGGGGAAGGGAACAGTTGAGATAATTGGAATTAGGAAAAGTCCCAAACAAGGAGGAGCAACATATAGAAGAGATTTTAAAAGAGATGAGGTTAAAAGAGCAAAATGTGAAGGCACAGGCAAAGATGGGGGGTGAAGATTAAAGCCAGTTGAAATCACCATTCCATGCGGGTTCATTTGCTCAGTGGATTTCTTTGTCTCTCTTAGAAGCAGTAGTCAATATCTGACCATCATTCAAAGTCCTTCAATTACTCTATTAACCCAGAGGGGAGAAATTATACTCTAATCCATAAGTGAATGCCACACTGCTTTGAATGAACTCTATCTAGCTGGAATCCCAGACTGATTCCCTAAGGTTTCTACTCCCAGTGAAACAGCAGCCGAGACGCGGCGGCCTCATAGCAGACATGCAGTAGCAGGCCTTTGCCCAGTAGTGTGACGTGTGACGAGTAAGTCCCAAGGCCCCAGGCTATCTTCTCCCATGTGCCCATATATTCAAGAGGGAATAATTTTCTGTCTCGTAAAATGACAGAAGAAAACGTGTTGCCAGGTGATGGGCAGCCTCTGGTCCCCAGGCAGGGGTGGAGCCAGTTATGGCCACATCCTTGAAGCAGCAGGACACTTCGATCACTGTCAGTTCTACCTCTCCTGACTCTCTGTCTAAACTTTCTCCCACTTTCCCCCAGGCTCCAAATGCAACTGAACAGGTTAATGCAAGTTAGCGGCGCCTTGCAAGTTTTCTGCTTCTAATTTCTGTTCAATGATGTATTGGCCAGGGCACTATTACATCGCCTTACTTGCCTTTCGTGGATAGTAAACTGTGCTGGGCACCCACCTCAGCCCACAAAGCCTGAAATTAAGTGATCATTTGTCCTCGCAGCCTTGACAGAAGCAGAAATCGGAGGAAGACTGGGAGGAACCCGGATTTATTAAAGTAATAAATAACCTAGAAGCCCCCCACCAAGACTCTGCCTCCCTGTTCTTATTTCTTTTTGTGGCTTCTGAGATGGGGAGATTGGGGACTTAATTGCTTGGAAAGAAAGTTGCCTAGGAACTACATAGCATTCACATCCTAGAAACAATAAAAACTGGGAGGCTTTAGGGCTACAGCTTAATAACAGCTCTGCTGATAGCTGGGCTGGCTTCTTGGCAAGCACTCACTCATTCTGTGTTTCTAGAAGAGCAACAGACACTCCTGCACATAAACGTACTCCGTGAGACAGGAGTCATCTAGCTGGCCAAAGGGAGGCCTTCTAAGAGGAGGTTCCGATTCACCTTGTCCTTTGTTTCACTTCCTTCTGTTTTATTTTTAATTATGAGAATCTTTTAAAATAATTTTGCAAATATTAAATGTAGAGATTCCTGGATATTATTTTGGACTTAATATTTTTTTCCACTTTTTAAAAAGATGTGTTTGTTTGTTACTGACTACACTGGGTCTTTGTTACCCTGTGTGGACTTCCTCTAAGTTCCAGCGAGCTGGGCTCTAGTTTTGGTGCACAGGCTTCTCATTGCCGAGACCTCTCTTGTCACAGAACATAGGCTCTAGAGCATGTGGACTTCAGTTTCTGTGGTCCACAAGGAAATGTCACTTTTTTTTCCTCACATATTCTGTCTCATTTGGTCGTAAATTTTTAATTATTATCACATAATATATTTACATGGCTCAGCAAATTATCTAGCCAGAATTCATCTTTCTAGAATATTCTTACATGCAAAAGACAATATAAAGGCATTAAAAAGCAAAATAGTTTCCTAGACAGTCAAAATAGATGTCTTATATACATATATATACATAAACACACATTCACTTTATTTTACACACAATTCTCACAAATGTACTTGTTAAGGCCCCAATCCAGAAAATAACAATCCTTCCTACAGGTTCATTTTTGAAGACAAGGCGATCCTCATCCTACTTCCTTTGCCCAAACTGAGCTCATGAAAGTCACATAACAGAAAATCAGCCATTTTAAAGCGAACAATCCCATATTAACAGTGTTGCGCAACTGCCACCTCTATCAAGTTCCAAAACATTCTTGTCACCCCAAAATAAAACCCTATTCCATTAAGCAACTNGGTTACAGTCCAGTAACTTGTGTACTGAATGTGGGCCACATACACCATTTTACGAAGGAAAATTAAGGCCCAAGTTCCAGTGTAAGCACGGGCAAGTGTCAGAGAAGGCCATGAAGGGAGACCTATTCTCAGTGAGAAAACAGCCCGAAGCCGACTTATACTTCACCTAGCTTGGTGACGAGGTCAGGTCAGAACTTCTGCCTCCCTTGATGTGCCCTGTCTGAGGCCCACTAATTGCCTTTTCTTGCCTCTGGGTCTTCTTTGTTTCTTCCTCTCGCATTCATACACAAAACTGTATCTGGAAGCCTTGAACAGATATACAAAGTGTTTCTTAAATGTAGACAACTGTCATTTAAATGTTCCTCCCATGCACTATTAATTATTCTATAGCTTCCTCCAAGCATGTTTGTATATACTGTGACTTAAATGGCAACTGAAATGTGAAGAGAATTTTTCCCCCATTTTTTCTGTTCCTGCTTCTAATTCTCTACACCTATTCCTCCCCTCTCCAAGTATCTTTCAGTAAGAAAGAACTTCACAGTTTCTTTTTCTCATAATTTTTAAGAATTTAAAATTCTCATAATATTTTTTTAATGCAGGCCATTTTAAAAATCTTTATTGAATTTGTTATAACATTGTTTCTGCTTTGTGCTTTGGTTTTTGGCAACGAGGCATATGGGATCGTAGCTCCCTGACCAGGGATAGAATTTACATCGCCTGCAATGGAAGGCAAAGTCTCAACCACTGGAGTGCCAAGGAAGTCCTTTCTTTCTTTTTTTAATGAGATTACAAAAAACCCAGATCTTTCTGTCCAATCCCTGCCACTATTGACCCAAGTGACTGGCTAAACTGCTCTAACCCGAGTGCCTTCCTCATCTGTGGAATGGAGATAATAGCAGTAATAAAACAGGAGGGAAGGGGGCAGGGCACAACCTTTAAAAGAATAAATAGCCTGAGGACACAGCATAAACTGATCAGAATCAAATGGGTCCAAGATGGCAGACAAATCAACTTCAACTAGACCTTTATCCTCAATATACCCTCATTGTAAAATGACACACCCAGAAGCACCAAGGCGGTTCCAAGGCCAACCATCAAAGACCAAAAAGTGGGCAGTGGCCCAGTTCCTAGAATCTTCCCCAAAACTGTTGGAATAATCCTCCCACTCGTTAGCCTATGATATTACCCAGCCAATAAATATTAAACACACCACATTTCAAGACTACATTCACCCTCTGCAATGGACCACACTCTGTCTGTGGAGTGTGTTGCTCTGAATAAATCTGCAACTTACCTATCACTTTGTCTCTTTCTTTGAACTGTTTCTGCACTGAGATCTTTCTGCATTGAATTCTTTCTACATTAAATTTTTTCTTCATTGAGACAAGAACCTGAGTTTCATTAGGTCCTGAAACCAGATCTGTGATCTCAGCTAGAAAAACGTGGATTCTGTCTGGGTTCTAGTCCCAATCTGAGATAAACATCTTCAGTAACTTATGAGAATCATCAGCAAGGGCTGGGACATAGGAAAATGCTCAATAACAAATATTTTAAATATTTGGGGAATTACCAAAATATAGTGTTGTAAGTTTACTGATAAAGGAGAAAGAGCTCAGTGCAGAAACATATTGATGTTCTCAAAGGAGAGAAAGTCTGGAGGATGCTGTGGACGACCCTCTGACTCTAAGCAATCCCTTGGCCCATCACAAAACACTAAGCAGTGCTTAGTGCTCTTAGTTGACACTATTACATGTGGAATCAGGAGTGAAGATCTATGAAATTTTGGGGAGACAACTCTCTATGGGTCTTTCTTGTTTGTGCATATCTTGTAAGCAGAAGCATTGACTCTCTTTGTTCTAGACTATCTTTTTTCTTTTAATTGAAATATAACTAATGTACACTGCTGTGTTCAGTTCAGTTCAGTTCAGCTCAGTTGCTCAGTCATGTCTAGCTTTTTGCAACCCTGTGGACTGCAGCACTCTAGGCTTCCCTGTCCATCACCAACTCCTGGAGCTTGTTCAAACTCAAGCCCACTGAGTCAGTGATGACGTCCAACCATCTCATCCTCTGTCACCCACTTCTCTTCCTGCCTTCAATCTTTCCCAGAATCAGGGTCTTTTCCAATGAGTCAGTTCACATCAGGTAGCCAAAGTATTGGAGCTTCAGCTTCAGTCATTCCAAAGGATATTCCAGACTGATTTCCTTTAGGATTAACTGACTTGATCTTTTTTCAGTCCAAGAGACTCTCAGATTCTTCTCAATACCACAATGCAAAAGCATCAAATATTTGGCAGACACCTTTCTTTATGGTCCATCTCTCATATCCACACACTTCCCTCATAGCTCAGTTTGTAAAGAATACACCTGCATTGCAGGAGACCCTGGTTCAATTCGTGGGTCAGAAATATCCCCTGGAGAAGGAATAAGCTACCTACTCCCGTTTTCTTGGGCTTTCCTTGTGACTCAAATGGTAAAGAATCTGCCTGCACTTCTCGAGACGTGGGTTTGATCCCTGGGTTGGGAATATCACCTGGAGAAGGGAACAGCTACCCACTCCAGGATTCTGGCCTGGAGAATTACATGGACTGTATAGTTCATGGGGTTGCAAAGATACAGACATGACTGAGTGACTTTCACATTCACATATCCATACATGACTACTGGAAAAACCATAGCTTTGACTAAATGGGCCTTTGTCAGCAAAGTCATGTCTCTGATCTTTAATGTGCTGTCTAGGTGGGTCATAGCTTTTCTTCCAAGGAGCAAGTGTCTTAATTTCATGGCAGCAGTCACCATCTACAGTGATTTTGGAGCCCAATAAAGTAAAACCTGTCACTGTTTCCATTGTTTCCCCATCTATTTGCCATGAAGTGATGGGACCGAATGCCATGATCTTTGTTTTTTGAATGTTGAGATTTATTGCAGCATTTTCACTCTCTTCTTTCACTTTCATCAAGAGGCTCTTTAGTTCTTCTTCACTTTCTGCCATAAAGGTGGTAGCATCTGCATATCTGAGGTTATTGATATTTCTCCCAGCAATCTTGATTCCAGGTTGTTTTTCATCAAGCCCAGCATTTCTCATGATGTACTCTGCATATAAGTTAAATAAGCAGGGTGACAATATACAGCCTTGACATACTCCATTTCCTATTTGGAACCAGTCTGTTTTTCCATGTCCAGTTCTAATTGTTGCTTCCTGACCTGCTTACAGATTTCTCAGGAGGCAGGTCAGGTGGTCTAGTATTCCCATCTCTTTCAGAATTGTCCACAGTTTGTTGTGATCTACACGCCAAAGGCTTTGCCATAATCAATAAAGCAGAAGTAGATGTTTTTCTGGAACTCTCTTGTTTTTTCTATAATCCACTGGATGTTGGCAATTTGATCTCTGGTTTCTCTGCCTTTTCTAAATCCCACTTGAACATCTAGAAATGCCCAGTTCACGTACTGTTGAAGCCTTGCATGGAGGATTTTGAGTATTACTTTGCTAGCATGAGATGAGTGCAATTGTACAATAGTTTGAACAGTCTTTGGCATTGCCTTTCTTAGGGATTGGAATGAAAACTGACCTTTTCCAGTCCTGTGGCCACTGCTGAGTTCTCCAAATTTACTGGCATATTGAGTGTGGCACTTTCACAGCATCAACTTTTAGGACTTGAAATAGCTCAGCTGGAATTCCATCACCTCTAATAGTTTTGTTTGTAGAGATACTTCCTAAGGCTCAGTTCACTTAGCATTCTAGGATGTTTGGCTCTAGGTGAGTGATCACACCAGTTAGTGATTTTTAGTTCTTTTGTGTATTCTTAATATCTTCTTCTTATTTTAGGTCCATACCATTTCTGTCCTTTATTGTGCCTATCTTTGCATGAAATATTCCCTTTGTATCTCTATTTTTCTTGAAGAGATCTCTAGTCTTTCACATTCTATTGTTTTCTACTATCTTTGTACTGGTCACTGAGGAAGGCTTGCTATTCTTTGAAACTCTGCATTCAGATGGATATATCTTTCCTTTTCTCCTTTGCCTTTAGCTTCTCTTCTTTTCTCAGCTATTTGTAAGTCCTCCTCAGACAGCCATTTTGTCTTTATCCATTTCTTTTTCTTGGGGATGTTCTTGATCACTGCCACCTGTACAATGTCATGAACCTGTGTCCATAGTTCTTCAGGCACTCCATCAAATCTAATCCTTTGAATCTATTTGTCACTTCATGTGTATGCTATAGTGATTCCATTTTCTTGCAGAGAACATTCCATTATAAGTACAGGATATTGGGTATAAATCCCTGTGCTATACAGTAAATCCTTGTTGTTTTTCTATTTTATGCAGAGAAGTCTGTCAACTCCGTACTCCTAATGTGTCCTCCCACCCTCATTCCTGAGCTATCTTTTTAAGGATATTTATGTAGCAAATAGCTTTAGATGCTCTATTCCTCCAGAAGTCAAGGCAGGTTTGTTTTCTGCCAGGATAATAAAGCCCTAACAGAAACAGAAGAGATTAAGAAGAGGTGGCAAGAATATACAGAAGAACTTTACAAAAAAAAGTCTTAATGACCTAGATAATCATGATGCTGTGGTCACTCACCTAGAGCCAGACATACTGAAATGTGAAGTCAAGTGGGCCTTAGGAAGCATCACTACAAACAAAGCTAGTGGAAGTGATAGAATTCCAGCTGAGCTATTTCAAATCCTAAAAGATGATGTTGTTAAAGTGCTGCACTTACTATACCAGCAAATTTGGAAAACTCAGCAGTGGCCACAGGACTGGAAAAGGTCAGTTTTCATTCCAATCCCAAAGAAAGGCAATGCCAAAAATGTTCAAACTACTGCACAATTTTGCTCATTTCACACACTAGCAAAGTAATGCTCAAAATCCTTCAAGCTAGGCTTCAACAGTACATGAACCATGAACTTACAGATGGTCAAGCTGGATTTAGAAAAGGCAGAGGAACCAAAAATCAAATTGCCAACATCTGTTGGATAATACAAAAACCAAGTAAATTACAAAAAAAAAATCAATCTATTTCTGTTTCATTAACTATTCTAAAGCCTTAGTGTGGATCAAAACAAACTCTGAAAAATTCCTAAAGAGTTGCAAATATAAGACTACCTTACCTGGTTTCCTGAGAAAATTGTATGCAGGTTAGAAGAAGTAACAGTTAGAACCAGATATGGAAAAATGGACTGGTTCAAAATTGAGAAAGGACTATGTCAAGACTGTATATCGTCACCCTGCTTATTTAACTTATATGCAAGGTACATCGTATGAAATGCCAGCCGGATGAATCACAAGCTGAAATCAAAATAACCAAGAGAAATATCAACAGCCTCACATATGTAGATGATATCACTCTAATGGCCGAAAGTGAAGAGGAACTAAAGAGCCATTTCATGAGAGTGAAAGAGTAAAGTGAAAAAGCTGGCTTAAAGCTCAACATTCAAAAAATGAAGATCATGGCATCTAGTCTCATCATTTCATGGCAAATACATGGGAAAAGAATGGAAACAGTGATAGACTTTATTTTCTCATGCTTCAAAACCACTGCAGATGGTGACTGGAGCCATGAAATTAAAAGATGCTTTCTCCTTGGAAGGAAAGCTATGACAAATCCAGACAGTGTATTAAAAAGCAGAGACATTACTTTGCCGACAAAGGTCTGCCTAGTCAAAGTTGTGGTTCTTCCAGCCATCATGTATGGATGTGAGAGTTGAATCAAAAAGAAGGCTGAGCACCGAAGAATTGATGGCTTTCAATTGTGATGCTGGAGAAGACTCGTAAGAGTCCCTTGGACAACAAGAAGATCAAACCAGTCTATCCTAAAGGAAATCAACCCTGACTATTCATTGGAAGTACTGATGTTGAAGCTGAAGCTAAACTCCAATACTTTGGCCATCTGATCTGAAAAGCTGACTTATTGGAAAAGACCTTGATGCTAGGAATGATTGAAGTCAGGAAGAGAAAGGGGCAACAGAGGATAAGATGGTTAGATGGCATCACTGCCTCCATGGACATGAGTTTGAGCAAACTACAGGAGATAGCGAAGGACAAGGAAGCCTGGCAGGCTGCAGTCCATGGTTTTGCAGTGTCAGACATGACTTAGCAACTGAAGAACAACAATATAATAAAGACAATAATTGCCTCTGAGGTTAAAGTTGAACAGATTTACTTGCAACTCATTATAAAGTGGACAATTTCTTAAATTGGGGAGTTTTCAGCCATGATGCATACCACTCTCTGTGCTTCACCTCCTGGGGCTCTTTAGAACTTGATGCCAGGGGAAATGGACAGAAACATGAAGCTCATGCTGCTTGCTGTACCATGTCTTCCACCAGGGTCCATGAAAGGGTGGTAGATCAACCTGTTATCTTACAAGTGGGGAAAAAATTCTAGACCCCTCACGACTGTTGAATTAGTTGCTTCAAATTTGTGTTCTGGTCCCCAAAATGAGTCCTCCAGATGGGCATGTTAGGCAACCAAGTGTGAAAACTCAATTAAACAAGACTCTGTCTTCAGTTTAAAAGTCATTTGGAAAACCCAAATTCAATCAAACAATTATTTGATAATGCAAGAATCATTACTTATCTTAATTAGACCAGTTTTCTTTTTTTGTTAATCAGAAGCCAGCCTCTATATAAACACTTGTATGTATAACTTAAACTATCCTCTTTTGAGTTTTCCCGAAAAGAAGGAAAGTGTGAGATATTAATACTCGGAAATATCACTTTGGTTTCCACTATAAAACAGGAACGTTATACTTACGTTTCAAATTCTTCCATTTATTTCCACTTTACAAAATGCACAATTGGAATTCAGAGATATCAAATACTTTGCCAAGATCACACAGCTTAGCAAGTTGCAGAGCCAGATTAAGAACTGAGTTCTGCCTGTTCCAAGTAGGCTTTGCTCTACAACATTCTTCTTCCAGGTGAGGTCCCAAAGAGAGCCATCCTCCAGGAGGTGAGTAAGCTTCTCTAACCCACAGTCTCTTCCCCTTTCTGTGCTCTTGCCTAAAATTCCATCATTAGAGGACAGAGGCAGTACAGTATCAGAGGGATGGAAAGCCGTTCAAGGTAGATGAAACGAAGCCTCATACTTTCAGGCCAAGGCTTACTGTTCTTAAGGAACTCCAATTTTTTAATCTTGGATACTTTAGGTTTTATAGACTCTATTTAAAGCTCAATAGAAAGGAAGTCCATTGTAAATAACCAACGAACTACGGAGCCCAAAATAAACCTCTGAGGATTAGGATCCGCTGTGGGCTACAGGTGGGTGATAACAAAAGAGAGAGAGCTTTTATTAACAAAAAATAGGAGCTTAGGAAGGCTCCTATTTCATTAATTTGCCTGCAACCAGCATTGTCCTCAAAAGGTCACACTTCCCAATGCGGGAGGAACATAGGACTAAGAGTGAATCAAATCCCCTGAGCTTTTCATCTTCATTTCATGTATTAATATATTTTCCAAATATGAGCTGGGACACTAAATCATCTAAGAGCATCTGTCTGATAAAAGATATGCAAATATCTTTATAAATATGCAGTATCATCTATAACATTGACAAGCCAGATAAAGGCACCAGCTTTCACTTAAAACTCTAAATTCCAAATAGAGGATGCAAATACAGAGATTTTACACACACAGTCTATTTCATTTTCAGCTCCACAGATGGTTACAAATTGCATATATTATTCCTAGACTCTTCAATCTCAAGCCACCCTCATGTAAAAACCAGACTCAAATATTAGAGGAATTTCCAATGTTAAGACTCAAATTTTGAAAACCAATAGATTATCAGAATTGTCAAAAAGTACTGCAGAGGTGCAGTCAGGGCACATATCATCTCCTAAGGCTCAGCGGTTAAGAATCTGCCTGCAATGCAGGAGACACAGGAGAAAAAGGTTTGATCCCTGCTTTGAGATGATCCCCTGGAGGAGGGCATGGCAGCCCACTCCAGTATTCTTGCCTGGGAAATCCCATGGACAGAGGAGCCTGGTGGGCAATAGTCCATGGGGTCACAAAGAGTCAGACATGACTGAAATGACTTAGCACACACACACGCATGTCATCTCCTGATATTTTCAGTAAGGTCAACAAATACCCAAACAAAATAAAAATGACCAAATAAACCTGGTCAAGCATTTGCCAAGCAAGAGCCCACCCCACAGCTGCACCCCTAGGCCACCTTCTGTTCTCCAACCTTAGGCTCCAACAGCTGTTCCTTTGTCTGCTTACTAAATATTCAGCATGTGAAACCCCTAAAAGCAGTGGGAGGTGCCCCTGAGGAAGGTGCAATGACTGTAAAAAGGGGACCCTGATGAGAAACTGCCCAGGCAGCTCTCACTTGGTCCACACCAGCCCTCAGCTGGGAGTCCTGGGAGATGATAGATAGTCCACACTGACTTTGTGAAAGGAAAGTGCCTGTGCTGAGAGGTCCCAGTTAGCAGCTCTTCTATCTTTGCTTTGTGAGTACTGACATCCTAGGCCTTGTTTCCTTCCTTCCACCTCCCTCAGGATTTCCTTCACAACATAATTCTATAATGCCAAGAGAAAGTCAGAATAGAAATGAAGAATAATCAGGGTCAAAACACCAGAGGGTTCATCTCTGATCTGTCCTGTGTGGCCGATGAGGCCGTGGGCTTCAAGGTATCTGACAAGATATCAATAGAATCAATGTGGCTAAATTAAAACCTGCAGAACACCCCTCGTTTTACATCCAGCTGTTGGGAGGGAGAGAGGAGATACAGCCGACGGGCTGTGATGCAGATGAAGGCTGGTCTGTCTGATCACCAAGCTTCCTGAAGCTGGCAGACAGGGAGGCCGGCAGAAACTGGAGAGAACTCAGGCAGTCAAAGTAGCAGAAAGAATGACCAAAGCAGGTGGACAGCGATCACGGTGCTGATTAGTTCTGGTGGGTCTTTTTATCTGATTGTAAATAATGGGCTCGTCTTATAAAATCTGGAAAACATAGGACTCCTAAAACAGGAGAGGAATTTTTTGTTCAATTACTGTGCTTGGCTTGGGTCTACATACTCAGCACCTTTCAGAAACCTAAAGACAGAATGCAAAAGCTGTTCAAGGTCTAAAATTCAACTGCTGACAGGTAGATACTGACTGCCTGTGGGTTCATGAGTTCGCATCTTGATTTCTATTAGGCTCCAGAGTCCCTTTGAAATCTCAGCCAATCATTTGGATACTGTTGAGGCATAAACTGGGATTTTTAAAGTGCATCTAGTTTACTGAGTACCATCAGCTGTTTCTTGCAATCTAGCCAGATGTATAATTTTAATATTCCGCTGTCTGGCTGTTCAACATTTCTTCTTCATGAAGCTGAGATCAAAGACATTTCAACAAGATTTTTTAATTAGCTACTTCCTATCCATTAATAAACCTAGTGTACCTAGGTCCCCTAGTCTGAATCCCTAGTCTCCTTCCTGTTCAAAACTAATCCTTGCTTTTCCCACCTCCACCTCCATGCCTCTACCTCTGCCTCACAGAACTAGAGGTTCATCCTCATGGTACCGTAATTGTGATAATAACAGATACTTACATGACAATTACTATGTGCAAGCATCTGTTGTAAGTGCTTCAAGCACATTAACTCATTTAACCTTCACACAGCCCTATGAGGTAGGAACTATTATTATCCTCATTTTACATGTGTAGAGGGTCTCAGGAGTGGCCTGCTTGGGGAAGTACAGTCTCAGGAAAAGAGGAGGGAAGAAACTCTTAGTTCAGTGACATCTATTCCAGACTGAAAGGAAGAAATTCTGGACCCATCATATGTCTCACTCAGCTTCTGCTGTGGTCCAGCCCTGTATCTAAGTGTTAAGGAGATGAGATTGCAAGTAAAAATCCTATGGGTCGCCTGCGGTAAGGAGAGTACTCGGTGTTTGACTCATCCAGGGAGCTCAGAGGACAAGAGACAGCCAGTGCATAGCTCTGGAAGGAAAGGGAGTCACTGCTTTGTTGGACAAAGAATGCATGAGAGTCTCTCAACAATCCAAACAGGAGAAAGAGCTGGCAGGGGAGCCATGTGAAATCTCACAAAAGAAAACAGTCAGGAAAGATTATGGTTTCCCGCAGACAGACTGACTTTCAGGCAAACTGCTTTGAAAAAAAAAAAAAAAGAGGGCGGGCAGTAGCTGGAGGAACTCACTGTTTGTGTATTGGTATGATCCCTTAGAGAGCACCCCTGAGAAGGCCACTGGGGGACACACCTGAGAAAGACATAGTCTTAAACACCTACAGCCTACTGGTCACAAAGCTCTTGCAGGGCAGGACTGTTCAAGTAATGACTTTTCAGGCCTTCAACTCTGCTTCCTCCCCCATTCACCTACCTTGAAAGGTTCAGAAACTTTAGCAAAAAAATTTAAAAAAAAAAATATGATCTCCTCTGGCTATTAGGCTCTTGACCTACATCAGATGATCAGAGGGTAACTATCATAGCATAGATAATGCAATTGCAAAATATTTGTCTCAGGGAGAGAGAGAGGAAAGAACCATAGGGGGAGAGAGGGAGGGAGTAGAGATGAGGGGAAAAGAACATTGTACACACTGCCTTTACAGCCAGAACTCTACAAAGCACAGTGAAAGAAACAAAACCTCCCCAGAAATAACCTGAGAGAAACACTGTTTAAGGTCTGTATTTTTAGCAAAAGTACAAGTCCCTAAAGCAATAAGTAGCACAATAAGAGCATCATGAGGTTTCCCAGGTGGCACTAATGGTAAAGATCTGCCTGCAAAAGCAGGAGACATAAGAGACATGGGTTTGATCCTTGGGTGGGGAAGATCCCCTGGAGAAGGGCAAGGCAACCAACTCCAGTATTCTTGCCTGGAGAATCACACGGACAGAGGAACCTGGTAGGCTATAGTCCATGGGGTCACAAAGAGTCAGACATGACTGAAGAGACTTCACAAAAGCATGTAACAGACATATGCAAAAGCGTCATGAATTTACAAAGGAAAATAATCTAAAGACATCAAAAACTGTCTCATTAGACACACCTTTTCAGTGTTATGATCTTTTCCTCTATGTGCCCTTTATAGTTTCTCATATATCAAGTATACACAATAAAGTATAGGTAGTTTGGTATTCAGAGTGTAGATTCAGTTAATTCCTGTGACTCTTTTGGCTGAATTAGAGAATGTCTCTAATTGCTGTTATACCAGATGAAGCTGTTTGGTCTACACTTAACCACGAGGTCTAAAGTTCTGATGGGCATGAAAGAGCAAAATTCTTAGCAACATGGTGGGGTTTCTCTGCCTGAGGGAGACTGCACTGGCTATAAATTCAACCAAAGAGATGGGAAATTTGAATCATGGGCCATGGAGAGGACGGAGATGAAAGCTGTGACTCCAGGACTTTCTTTTGAGACATGATGGGCAGAGGAGAATGTGAGAAAGAAAAAAGATCACATTCCTGATCTGCTTTAGGGCAAAAAGAAACGGAGCCATACTCTTTGGGTCTTCACTACCCTGACGGCCAGCAAGCAGCAGTTTGATCTGAACAAGTGCTCAGAAAATGACAAGAGCATTCTTGTCTGCAGGTGGAGGTCCTTTGTTGTATAGCCAAAGAGAGTCTCTGGGCAGACAGTTGAAAACTTGATCTGCTGAATTGCACTGAGAGGGGCATGGCCACAGCTGTCCCTTGACAAAAGCTGTCTTAGATTAGCAGCATCTGAAGGGGGGCAAATGAACTTAGCAGGCACTGTCTCCTAACAGTAGGCACAAGTATCACATGGGCCTGGATTTAAGTCTGAGCCACAGAAAATGAGGGGCTTCCCTGCAGTGGAAGCTCAGCAGCAGAGAATCCACCTGCAATGCAGACCCTGGTTTGACCCTGAGTCAGGAAGATCCCCTGAAGGAGAACGGGGCAACCCACTCCAGTATTCTTGCCTGGGGAATCCCACGGACAGAGGGACCTGGGGGGCTACAGTCCATGGGGTCGCAAGGAGTGGACACAACTGAAGTGACTTAGCATGCACACCCAGTAAATGATGGGGCGGCAGCCAGAGGAAGGGGGTTCTGATTCCTATCAGAGAGTTTCATAAATTTCAACCTTGTTCACTCAGCACAGCTTTGTCCTGACTATGGTTTTGTGTAATGCTAAGAAATTTTATAGTACCTTCTCCATTAATAGTCTCATACCACAGACTCTTGTAATTCTCCAGGCCAGATCCTGGAGTGGGTAGCCTTTCCCTTCTCCAGGGGATCTTTCTGACCCAGGAATCGAACTGGGGTCTCCTGAATTGCAGGCGGATTCTTTACCAACTGAGCTAAAGACATCCCTGGTGGCTTAGATGGTAAAGTGTCTGGCCAACAATGTGGAAGACCCAGGTTCAATCCCTGAGTTGGGAAGATCCTCTGGAGAAGGAAATGGCAACCCACTCCAGCACTCTTGCCTGGAAAATCCCAGGGATGGAGAAACCTGGTTGGTTACAGGCTATGAGGTCACGAAGAGTTGGACATGACTGAGATACTTTACTTTCACTACAGACTCTTCACTCAAAACTTTTGAATCTCAATTCTGTTTTCAGTTAAGCACTCTTGTGCTCTCGTAATCCACAATTAGATAAATGAACCCAGAGCAAACACTTTATGAAACTTCACTGTTGACAGATAATGTGTAGATTTTAGAACACAGTTTGCATAATCACCAGTTCCAAGAGATATATATTCAAAGGCTGTTTCAACGTTTTAAAAAGCTTGATTTTCCTGTTTTGTTTTTTTTTAACCTTATATAGAGAATTTTATTGCCAAGACTTTAGCTCTTCCCATCATTAGCTTGTTCTGATTCAGTCCACAGAAAGTTTAGCTTTTTTCTCTATTTGAACTTTCTAAGAAGCAAGCTGAGCACTGAAGAATCGATACTTTTAAACTGTGGTGTTGGAGAAGACTCTTGAGAGTCTCTTGGACTGCAAGGAGATCCAACCAGTCCATTCTAAAGGAGATCAGTCCTGGGTGTTCATTGGAAGGACTGATGCTAAAGCTGAAACTCCAATACTTTGGCCACCTCATGAGAAGAATTGACTCGTTGGAAAAGACTCTGATGCTGGGAGGGATTGGGGGCAGGAGGAGAAAGGGACAACAGAGAATGAGATGGCTGGATGGCATCACTGACTCGATGGACATGAGTTTGAGTGAACTCTGGGAGTTGATGATGGACAGGGAGGCCTGGCGTGCTGCGATTCATGGGATCGCAAAGAGTCGGATGCGACTGAGCGACTGAACTGACCTGAACTGAACTGAAGAAGCAAACTTAAAATAGGTTTTGTGAGTTTTTTCCCAGTATTCAGCAACATTAAGCAGCCTATTTAGATTCACAAACCTGTGGTAACTCTTGCTTTTTGATCTCTTCCATCAGTCACATTCGAAGAGAAACACCTCCTTTCCAGAAATACAAGTGATTTTTTCAGTTCCTGGAAACTGAAAAATAATCAATATCTGTTGTCCTAACGAATTCTTTGCAGATCTTCCTCTTTTGTTGAGGCTTCTGATTTTCAGTCTCTCATTCTAAATGATTTGTTTCAAACCATCACAGTGTTTTGTTTTTCTCTCAAAGTCGAGAGCAAAGTGACAAAGGCAATGATCTCCATTCAGGGGATAACGTCCACATCTGTTTATGACTCTTTCTCATAGGCTGGACATGTACTAAACCCTCTTAGCCCAAGACAAGGCCCTCTTATTGATATCTCTTCATCTATATTTTCTTTCAAAATAAAATTAATTTTGCTATTTAAAATGACTCAAACAGGTACAACAGGAATGGTACTGCTCATCACTTCTCCTTTCTCCAGAACACCCACCATAAGCTGCTCCCCACCCCTACTCTTCCACCCCCACCCCAGTGCCCAGAGCTTTGCTGTGCCACTTCCACATCCTGCCAAGCTGCCCCTTTACCCTTCATTATCCCAACCCTTCTTACTTGCTCTGTTGATTGTGTTTGATTTTCTTACATTTTTATATTTTTTAATTTTCATGTTTCTCATTGTGTTCTTATTAAAAACATGACCACACATGACCATTACAAAAATCAGAAAATGCAAACAAGCAAACAATATAAAGAATAGCCAAGATGCCTGCTCACTCACCCATCCAGAATCACCTGCTGATAATAAACTGGTGTGTATCTCCTTTTATTTCCTTCAAGAGGAACATGCATTATTTTCTTCAAAAATGGGATTGTGTAGTCCAGTATATTTTATGACCTACTTTATTTAAAAATCCATCCATTGATGGACAACTATGTTATACCAACTTTTCTCCATTATAAATAACAATTAGTAAGAAAAAATTCAAGATGTAAGAAAAAAACTGGTAAGAAAAAATTAATAAGAAAAGATTAGTAAGAAAAAAATTCAAAAATTCAAGAAAGTAGAAAAAGAAATTAAGGAAACAATTCCATTCACCATTGCAACAAAAAGAATAAAATACTTAGGAATATATCTACCTAAAGAAACTAAAGACCTATATATAGAAAACTATAAAACACTGGTGAAAGAAATCAAAGAGGACACTAATAGATGGAGAAATATACNATGGGGTGGGAGGTGGGGGGGTGGTTCAAGATTGGGAACTCATGTACACCTGAGATGGAAAAAAAAAAACAAAAAAAAACTTATGACCAGTAGGTAAGTTCTAGAGAGTTAATACACAACATAGTGATTATAGTCAACACTATTATATTGTATATTGTATATACTGTATACATACTATTGTATGTATTTGTACAATATTGTAAAAATTTCAACATTACTAAGAAACTAAATCTTAACTGTTCTCAATGTTGTATTATACATTTCAACATTACTAAGAAATTAAATCTTAACTGTTCTCAAAGTTGTAAAGTTTCAACATTACTAAGAAACTAAATCTTAATTGTTCTCAATGCACACAAAAAGTGATACATATGTAAAATGGAAGAAGTGTTAGCTAATACTATTATAGTAATCCTATTGCAATACATAAATTACCAAACCAACACATTGTGCACCTTACATTTACAGTGTTATGTGTCAATTATATATCAATTCAAATATATATAAACATAGTTGAAGTGGGAAGTAACACACTGGGCCCTACTGTGCACTGGATAGGCCTTAACCTTCATACTATCATCTGACTTCCGTAGCGTGCACACACACACACAGAGTTCCCTGACGTTTCAGGATGCGTTCAGAATTTCTTGGTGGTTTGCGGGCTTAGCATATTACCGTTTTTCCTGTGTTCAAAGTATGTTCTGGTTTAAGTGTGGCTTCTTGACAATCAGCTTGCTCTTTCTTTGAGTCTCACTAAACCCCATGTGTGGTGGGCCTACCAGAATTCTGTGCTCCTGGGGCACTGTAGATGTTAACAGAATAGCAAGGAATGGTGGTAGACCACACGTCACAGGTATCTCTCCTGCCCTATTAGAGTTACTAAAACATACCAAGATAAAATTACTAAGGCTTTTAACAGAGCCCTGGCAGCCCACTGAACTGAGCTCAGGGACTTGTGAATGTGGAGCAGACTGCAGTCGTGCTATGCCCAGGTCATCAGCGAGTTGCTGGTGCTTAACTCCACAGGCCTGGATGAGGAAATAGAAAGAACAAGCGGTCTCAGACATAAGCACTGTGTTGGTTCAACGTTTTGAGATTGATCTGAGGAGTGAGTCCATAAAGGAGAGACTGAGGAACCAGCCAGAAAGGTCGGAGGTCACGATATGAAGAACTACCTGGCCATAATGCTCTTACAGTATGTTCTGGGACTCTCTTTCCGTGACAGAATAAACAGGATGACACTGATGTGTGAAGGTCTCACTACTGAGATCCTGGTATAACTACCAGTACTGTGGGGTGGGTAGGCAGAGGTGAGTCATTTAATTGAAGTGGACTGGGATATTAGTGCTCTCACGCAGAAGCACAGTAACATTCAAGCTTTTTTTTTTTTTTTTGCTGTTGTTTTTTAATTGAAGTGCAGTTGATTTATGATATGGTGTTAGTTTTAAGTATACAGCAAAGTGATGCAAAATAATTCAATTATATATAGTTGAATTATTTATATATATTTTTTCTTTCAGCTTTTCATTATAGTTTATTAAAAGATTTCAAATATTGCTCCCTGTTATCCAGTGAACACTTGCTTCTCTATTTTATGTATAGTAATCTGTTAATCTCATACTCCTAATTTATCCCTCACACTTCTTTCCCCTTTGGTAACTGTAAGTTTGTTTTCTATATCTTCTGTTCCACAGATCCATTTGTATTATTTTTAGATTCTACATTTAATATCATATAGTATTTATCTTACTTCATTTAGTATGATAATCTCTAGGCCCATCCATGTTGCTGCAAATGTTAACTCTTCATTCTTTTTTGTGCCCAGTATTCCATTGTATATATGTACCTCTTCTTTATCTGTTCATCTATTGACAAACTGCTTCCATGTCTTGGCTGTTATAAACAGTGCTGCTATGTGCATTGCAGTGCACATATCTTTTTAGAGTTTTCATCTTTTCCAGATATATGCCCAGGAGTGTGATTTCTGGTTCAACCAGTAGCCCTATTTTTAGTTTTTAAAGGAACCTCCATAGTTGCTGCACCAATTTACGTTCTCCACCAACAGTGTAGGAAGGCTCCCATTCTTCATACCTTTTTCAGCACTTATTTGTAGACTTTTTGATGATTAGCAATCCTGACAGGTGTGAAGTGATACCTCATTGTGGCTTTGATTTGCATTTGAAAGCAAGTTTTAAATAGACTTCAGGTTCAGAGAGAGAGGCTCTCAAGGAAATTTTGGTTAGGTGTCTCTGCTGCTGCTAAGTCACTTCAGTAGTGTCCGACTCTGTGTGACCCCACAGACGGAAGCCCACCAGGCTCCCCCGTCCCTGGGATTCTCCAAGCAAGAACACTGGACTGGGTTGCCATTTCCTTCTCCAATGCATGAAAGTGAAAAGTGAAAGGGAAGTCGCTCAGTCGTGTCTGACTCTTTGCGACCCCATGGACGGCAGCCTCTATTTGGGACTATTTCTACTGGTGCTATGGCAGCAGGTGTGTTTTTCCCTTGAGGTAAATAAACAAACTCTACCTGGTAGGTGATGGCAGCTGCTTACAGCAGTAACTCTGCCAAGTGGGCCAGAACCCTAGACATTCCTAGCGTATATTTTGGAATGCAGTTTCTCACCTGACCCAAAAAGAAGAGTTATAATTGTCCCACAATACCAATTTGGCTTTCTTTTTACAATTGGGCTTGGTATCTTGTGCTGAGCCCGGTGGACTAAGGAACTGGGTGTCTGTGAGCGTGTGCTGCCCCACGCTTGGCTTGGCTCCTCCATCACTTACCTGTTGGGCTCCTCTCCTTCCTCTGGCGTGGCCTGGACTGGTCGGTCCTTATCATCAGCCATGCCACAAACCCTGGAAATGCGCACCATGTTATTTCCTCCTGACTGCAAAGAGCAGTGCTGGTGGAAGTGTGTCTGCTCGGGGCTCGGCCCGTCACAGGGCGGCAATAACAGCGCAGGTGAGGCTGGAGATCTTGGTGCATCAGGGGAACATGGGCTGGAAGGGGCGCCCCGGGTGGATGTTGCGGTGAAAGCAGCTTGGGGCTCCCATGGTGTAGAAAGACAAGGTTTCCTGGCTTTAGACAGTGAGTTGCTTAGGATCTCTTAAAATCGGCATTACTGAAGTACAACTTGTATGTCATAAAACACAATACTATGTTTTTTGGTACACGAATTGTAAACTTAAGTCGCTGTTCCAGTTTTGGAACATTTGTCATCATTGTATAACATCCCTTCAGTGTCCCTTTCCTGTCAACTCCCATTTTCTTACCCAGCCCCTGGCAGCCTCTGAATTGCTTTCTGCTGAAGACTTATCTTCTCTGATAAATAGAAACTTGTGTGTGATCTTCTGTGTCCGGCTTCTTTCACTTAGCCTATTTTTGAGGTTCATCTTTATTGTTTCAGTGTAAATGCTTCTTTTTTAGTGATGATGGCCCAAGGAACTCCAAAGGTTAGAGATGGGGGTTGTACAAAGCTGTATGGAAATAAGAGACCATTCTCACTGACCTAGGGAGGGTTTGTGCTAACAAAACAGATAAAGAACATGGTAACATTGGTCCTGATGTCTCAAGGACAGTGGTGATGATCAAAGCTGAGAAGTTAAAGAAATAGCTAAATTCTAGTTAAATTCTGTGGTTCATTCAGATGTTACTTGACCTGTGTTGAGCTTATTTGTATCTACATCCGCCCTGTTCATGCTCCAGAGTTTTAGAATGGCAAAACTGGAACGCTATAATAACTTCCATTTTAGAAAAGTTAGACACCTTGTTTGGGGAGGTATCTGGTAAAACTGAACCAGGAAAGAATTGGGCTCCTTGGAGAAATGGCACATAAAGTATAAAATGAGCCTGGATCATCTTGTGCCAGAAGTGAGAAAGGCTCAAGAACATTAGAGTCATGTCAGGGACACAGGCACCAGACTGCGGAAAGGTCAGTCCTGGGCAATTTTACCATCAGAGTAAGTGATGATAGGAATGCACTGTACAATAAAGTGTACATACTAATATAAATAAATGAATAAATAATTAATGGAGAAAGGACAGCTGTAGCAGTAGGTCTCTAACAACTGCCAAAGAATAATGGAATTATGAAGTCAACATATGCTAAAACCAATAGGTAAAAGTGTGTTAAAGGACAAGATATTAACATGGTTTCAAGGTATCTCCCCATAAAATACTTATAAATTGCTCACTAATTTATGTTTCAAATACAAATTAACTTCAGAGTTTGTAGTTTTTCCGGTAGTTGTGTATGGATGTGAATGTTAGACCATAAAGAAAGCTGAGTGCTGAAGAAGTGATGCTTTTGAACTGTGATTATTGGAGAAGACTTGAGAGTCCCTTGGAGCAAGGAGATCCAACCAGTCAATCCTAAAGGAAATCAGTCCTGAACATTCACTGGAAGGACTGATGCTGAAACTCTAATACTTTGGTCACTTAATGTGAAGAAATGACTCATTGGAAAAGACCTTGATGCTGGGAAAGACTGAAGGCAGGAGGAAGAAGGGGATCAGAGGATGAGACAGTTGGAATGCATCACCAACTCAATAGACAAGTTTGAGCAAGCTCTGCAAGTTGGTGATGGACAGGGAAGCCTGGTGTGCTACAGTCCATGGGGTCACAGAGNCTAATACTTTGGTCACTTAATGTGAAGAAATGACTCATTGGAAAAGACCTTGATGCTGGGAAAGACTGAAGGCAGGAGGAAGAAGGGGATCAGAGGATGAGACAGTTGGAATGCATCACCAACTCAATAGACAAGTTTGAGCAAGCTCTGCAAGTTGGTGATGGACAGGGAAGCCTGGTGTGCTACAGTCCATGGGGTCACAGAGTCGGACACAAATGAGCAATTGAACTGGAGAGTTTGAAAAAAGCTGGAAAACGTATTTTTACCAAGTGATGAAAGCTACCATGATCAGGCATAGGACAAATTTGTATCATGTGTTTTCTGATAAGGTCATGAGAAGTACAGTATTTATTTTTTTGAAGTGTTCCAACCAAAAATAACACAACTTGAGGAAAATTAAATAAACTCAAACTATGGGATTTTCTATAAAGTAACTGCCTTATACTTTTGAGACTGCTTTTTTTTTTAACTAGTTCACACTTTATATGAATTTCTTATTTTTAGCTGTGCCAGGATCCCATCCAGGTGGTATGCATTCTTTACAGTGAAGTGTTAACATATCAAATTACTCATTCAGAAATCTGGAATATTTTCCATATTTAATTATAGAAAATTCATGTTGTTTTTGAAATTTACCTGCCTTCCCCTCACACACAAAAAATCCTGAGTCTCAATTCTTTGTTTTTGTATCCAAAATGTGTTTATTGGGATGGCTTCCCATTCATCCTGATACAGGATACTTTTAGTGCTGCTTCTGCCTGAAGGAACATCCTTCTGTAAGCCTTCCTTTTCCTCTTGTAGGCTGGCAGAGGACAGTGGAGCAGCCAACACACAAACCTACTGTTTGCACATGGCTAAAGATTGCAGTGATTTTATAGCATCCTGGGCATTTCATATCCATGAAATGGCAATTAGGACTCTGCACCAAGCACTTTTTCTTGTGTTTCCTCTTCTCTTCTGGAGAGAGATGGAGATCCTTTGCCAGAGGCATGTTCTCATGGGGAGCTCGTCACTGCCAGAAAGGCAATTCTTTACAAAACAAACAAAACAAAACTGTAATGTTAGGACTATGTGCAAAAATATAAAGGATACTGTGACTGTAGGTTAACAATTGCATGTTAAGATTTATTTTGTCTGCATGTTTTGACTATTTCCTATTTCAGTTCAGTTGCTCAGTCATGTCCAACTCTGCAATCCTGTGGACTGTAGCAGACCAGGCTTCCCTGTCCATCACCAACTCCCAGAGCTTGCTCAAACTCATGTCTATCGAGTCGGTGATGTCATCCAACCATCTCATCCTGCTGTTGCCTTCTCCTCCTGCCTTCAATCTTTCCCGGCATCAAGGTCTTTCCCAATGAGTCAGTTCTTCCTATCAGGTGGCCTAAGTATTGGAGCTTCAGTGTCAGTCCTTCCACAGAATATTCAGGACTGATTTCCTTTAGGATTGACAGATTTCCTATTTCAAGGCAAGTATGAATCTGTTGCATGATTACATGACTCAGTTTCTTAAAAATTTAATTAATTGACTACTGCCTGTATCTTTGGTAATTCTATTAAAAAAAAAAAAAAAAGACAGACAAGGAATAGGCTTTGTTTGTGGGGATTCAAGTCTAATGGACCACATACTCACATGCACACAACAGAGGTCAGTACTATCACCACTGTCTCCGTGAGAAATGGAGGCCAGGAGATTTTGATGGTTAAGACTGTGATCACTGAAATGAATAACTCAACTTTAGACTCTAACTCTGCTCTCACTTTGCAGCCTTACCTTGGGCAAGTGATTCACTTGCCCTAAAGTTCTATAAAATGGGGAAGGAATTCTACCTAAGGACTGTTATACAGAATAGTGATATCTAAGGCATATGAAGCAATTAGTATAATCCTGATATGTAGTAGTAAGTTCTCATGAATTGTGTTAACTGTGATTATAATAAACACTCACCTGAAAACCGTATAATACACAAATGAGCTGGGGAATACCTAACCCTATGGAGAGTAAAGAAACTCTGATTATATGAATCCTTTATTTAGGGATGTGAACCACACTTTACTTCTTTCTGATAGCCCTACTCACAGTGGCTGCCATCCACATTTTCTCTCCCCAATTCAAAAATCTCACTCTGAATACAAGAGTATACTCCTACTTCTAAATTAAGGCATGTGTCCTCACAAACACTTTCTTCAAACTGAAAGAAAGCAATGTGCTTGAAACACTGTAAACTTGCCAAAAATCTAAATGGCAATGATAATAAAGGAAAATACAGACTACATGATAAAAAAAAAAAGGTATTGAGGGGAAATAGGAGCACAGAGGTTGCTTGAGCAGTAGAAATGGAGACTGATGAATCATTTTTCTTTGTGATACAGGCTCACCACCCACAGCCATAAAAATACATTCTACAAAACCAAAGCCACTATCCTTCCTTAGTCAATACTGTCTTCCTTCCTATAAAGCTCTCTCTCTCTCATAATCCCTATAAACTTTGCACAGAATACAAGCTCACTCATAATCAACCCACCTTATTAGTTGTGTTTGCCACTATACAATATCATAGTAGTTAAAAAACATTTATAGAGCATGCAACATAAATATCCATATTACTATCTATGCAAAAGGTTATGGAACTTATAAAGATGATTAAGATGATACAGTTTGACCTACAGTTAACTCAAACAGAGGTCAGCAAATTATGGCCTGAGGGTCAAATCTGGCCATAACATTTGACCCCAACATTACATGTTGTCTGTGATTGTTTCACTCATACAACAGAGTATGAGTTATGACCAAGATCATATGCTTTTCAAAGGTGAAGATATTTATTGTTTTGGCCATTCACAGAAAATGTTTGTCAACCTTTGTAACAGGAGATGCAACTACAATAAAAATGCCTTACTGTACTGAGTGCCAATTAAAAAGCTACAAATTCTAATCTGCATGTGTTTTTTATACAAGTAAAATTCCATATGCCTCTAAGATTCTCTTTAATTATACACTTGCTTTCCAGCTGATAGCCCCACTCTAATGCAGCAAACTCACAGATATGAATTTGGTAACATTATAATGACATCTTCTGAAACTGTGCCTTAATATAACCTTCTTAAATCTTTTTCTATCATTTGATATTAAATATTTATTCAGCATCAAAAGAGATATTGTTTACCTTCCAAAACAAAATCATATGACTTTACAACAATTTGCCAAGATTATTTATTACTGCTCTGCTCTTCTCATTTGTGTTTGTTCCTTTTTGCTGAAGTTCTATTAGGTAAAAAAGCTAAATGGATTCGTAGGACTTCTGGTCTTCAAACACTAAAAATTATTTTGCTTTAATCATAAAGGGCAGATTACATTAACAGGTTTAGGAGAGTTACTTTTAAAAGCTCTTGAAAACTAAGTTTTCATAAAAAAATTTATTGCACAAAGACAATTTATGCTTACATGTAAAAATATCTTAGGTTCAATATGAAAAACTGCTGCCATATTACCTTTTGGCTAAGTATTCCGATAGTTACATTTTTATAAACCTGCTTTATATATGTACAACCTAGGAGAAATGTGAACTACAAAACAAACAAAATTTCCAGTATTTGTCAGTAAGAAAAAATGGCTGTCTTATTTGAAATATATATAATTCTCAAAAGTATAAAAGAATAGGCCATAACATGTAAAACTTGAAGTATTATAGATTGGGCAAAAAAAAAAAAAAAAAAAAATCTACGGGGAGAAGAGGAACAACAGAGAAAGGAAACAAGGGACTGAGAGACAAAGCAAACAAGCACAACCAAGACAGCCCAAATTCATACAACTGCTCTGCTGATGTGAAGAGATAAAGAAAAAATGGGCTTTCAAAGTTGAAGACTAAAATGTTTTACTATTTCAACATAAAATTCCTTGAGAACTCTCATAATATGTACATGGTTCTGGAACAAGATTCTTACTTAGCTTATTAACAATGTGTACATTTGAAAATAAATATATACAATACTTCAAACAAATCATTCAGGATTGCATTTAAGCAATGACATCCAAGGAAACAGAATTCAGGCACTGTGAAACACTTAGGATATATGGTATCTTCAGGACAAAATGTTCTCTTCCTTGTTTGACAGTCTTAAATCTTCATTACACACGTTGCTTTTAAAGTTGTTTTCTTACGGTGACAATCATCTTGACAGGTCAAACCCAGTTTCATTTTCTCCAGTACTGCAAAAATTAAAAACAACAAAAAGAAAATTAGCTTCTCTATTCACAAAGAAGAGAAAAAAACAGTTTATAGTCAAAAAACTTAGAATAGGACAAACATGTAATTCTTTAATAGAAAAAGACAAAGAACAATAACAACAAAAACTTTAGGTAATTCCAGTTTATATGAGCAAATATTTTGGGAAAGGAATGTTTGCTAACTGTAAGCTCAAGATGACTTCATTATTAAACAGCAGATAAATCTAAAACTAGGAAGGTAAAAAGTCCACTGAATTCTGGAGTGATAGATGATTAATACTCTGAGCAATAAGCTTAGTTCTTGGTGCAACATTTTTTAGAGACTGTGAAAATTGTTAATATATTCCACACATTGTGAAGTTAATGCACAATACAGAGTACAGAAATGGTTTGCAAAAAAATAAAAGGAAGCAGTGCTGAAAGAACAACAAAGATCCAGTAAAGAATTTTTTTGGAGTTATTAACAAAGATGTTTGGGGCCATTAATGTAACATTAATTCACTAACAAAGATGATGCTGTTAAAGTGCTGCACTCAACATGCTAGCAAACTTGGAAAACTCAGCGATGGTCACAGGACTGGAAAAGGTCAGTTTTCATTTCAATCCCCAAGAAGGACAATGCCAAAGAATGTTCAAACTACTGCACAATCACACTCATTTGGCATGCTAACAAGGTAAACCTCAAAATCCTTCCAGCTAGGCTTCAACAGTACATGAACCAAGAATTTCAAAATGTATAACTGGATTTAGAAAAGATAGAGGAACCAGAGATCAAATTGCCAACATCCACTGATTCACAGAAAAAACAAGAGAATTCCAAGAAAACATTTACTTCTGCTTCATTGACTGCACTAAAGTCTTTGACTGCGTGGATCACAACAAATTGTGGAAAATTCTTAAAGAGATGGGAACACCAGACCACCTGACTTGCCTCCTGAGAAACCTGTGTGGAGGTCAAGAAGCAATAGTTAGAACTGGACATGGAACAAACAGACTGGTTCCAAACTGGGAAAAGAGTACGTCAAGTCTGTATATTGTCACCCTGCTTATTTAACTTCTGTGCAAAGTACATCATGTGAAATGCCGGGCTGGATGAAGCACAAGCTGCAATCAAGACTGCCAGGAGAAATATCAATAACCCCAGATAAGCAGATAACTAAAGAGCCTCCTGATGAAGGTGAAAGAGTGAAAAAACTGGCTTAAAACTCAACATTCAAAAAATGAAGATCATGGCATCTGGTTTTATCACTTTGTGGCAAATAGCTGTGGAAAATGTAAAAATGGTGGCTGATTTCATCTTCCTGGGCTTCAAAATCAATGTGGACGGTGACTGTAGTCACGAAATTAAAAGACACTTGCTCCTTGGAAACTTTATGTTTTGATCAATGGAATATTTTACATTTCTGTTCTTTATTCCTAATGGTAAAATATGGTCCATATAATATAAAATCAGAAATAATGTTCTGATCTCTTCTCCTCTGGGCATCTTTTGCTTCTGTGCCTTCTCAAACTAGATGAGAGAGTACAGCAGTTACAATAGAAACATTCTAAGAAGGGTTTAAGTACTAAGGTCTGTACATAAAGGTAAAACGGAATATAAATAAAATAAGTAAAAGCAAAATAGGAAGCTTTCCCCTCAGGACTGAGGCAAAAAACCTAGTTCTTTGAGTAGCAGATGGGGCAGATGGCTTGTATATAGAGGCCACGTTGTACCAAAAAAACCCCAAGAACCTTCAATATTGGAATCACATTCAGCACAGTTAAGATGTCATGTTATGGGAGGATCGTAGGACCTGAATTACTTTGGAGGGAGTGCCTGACACATCTGCTAGATATGGGGGAAATGTCAGGCATATTTAATAAACATACTCTTTCCTCCTTTCATGATGTGTGTTTTAATCTCAAGTGTGAGAGTGTGTGTTTACAGCTGGCTTCTCTTCATCAAAGGTGCACTGGGGCTGCACATTCCTGTGACCTTCTGCTGGGCCCTGTGCTTTTCCTCCTTGAATACCAAAGGGGCTAAGGAAGGGTTCCTGCCAGATGGACGGCAGTGGGATGTGCTCTTAGTATGCTGAGCTGGAACTCACCTAAAATTTCCAATCTGTTCATAAATTTTTACATTTAGTGTGCCAAAAATATATCTCTAACCTGAATCTATATTCATGTAATGAGATTTAATATGTATTAAGATTAATGGAAATCATTCCCCATCCCTTTCTCCAGACTTTTATCATCAATCAACAAAGAGAGACAGACAAGAAAAAGCAGAAACTAGAAAGAAATGGGCTGTAATATGAGAGATTTCCATTGAAAGGCATAATTTTAGAGTAGAAGGTGACCCAAACTAAGTGGTCTCCACCTTTTTGCACAGACAAGACTAGAAAGCCCTATAAGATAATTCTGCAGGGAAGAAGAACTCTGATGATGCAATTTTAAAGACAATGACCCAAATAAAAGTAGTTTTCAGTGGAAAATTTCACCACTAGTAGGTGGGTGTTGCTAGGCAACAAATATTGCAGTGTTTAATCTCAACTCTTCCTAGCAAATGGGATGACAGAATAAAATAAGCCTTTCGGCATGTCAATATAGCACCTGTATCTAGCAATTTTTCAGTTGTTTTTAAGAATATTTCTTTAATGCAGGAAGAACTTCTGTTAACATGTCTAACTCCATTTTATAAAAACTGGGTTCTATAATCCATAATGATTAATAGGAATACACTAAAATTAGCATAAAATCAATTAGCAAAATGTATCCTTATAATAAATGCTGAATGACAAAGAAACCTGTTGATCATCAAAACTTGAGTATGTATGTGATTTACTAGGATCAATACTTAGAAAATGCAGACGTAAGGATGTGAATTTCAAAGGAAAATACATTCCTTCAGAGATTAGTTAAGAAACAACTGTCAGTTCAGTTCAGTTCAGTCGCTCAGTCGTGTCCGACTCTTTGCAACCCTATCAATCGCAGCACGCCAGGCCTCCCTGTCCATCACCAACTCCCGGAGTTCACTCAGACTCATGTCCATCGAGTCAGTGATGCCATCCAGCCATCTCATCCTCTGTCGTCCCCTTCTCCTCCCGCCCCCAATCCCTCCCAGCATCAGAGTCTTTTCCAATGAGTCAACTCTTCGGATGAGGTGGCCAAAGTACTGCAGCTTCAGCTTTAGCATCATTCCTTCCAAAGAAATCCCAGGGCTGATCTCCTTCAGAATGGACTGGTTGGATCTCCCTGTAGTCCAAGGGACTCTCAAGAGTCTTCTCCAACACCATAGTTCGAAAGCATCAATTCTTTGGTGCTCAGCTTTCTTCACAGTCCAACTCTCACATCCATACATGACTACTGGAAAAACCATAGCCTTGACTAGATGGATCTTAGTCGGCAAAGTAATTTCTCTGCTTTTGAATATGCTATCTAGGTTGGTCATAACTTTTCTTCCAAGGAGTAAGCGTCTTTTAATTTCATGGCTGCAGTCACCATCTGCAGTGATTTTGGAGCCCCCCAAAATAAAGAAACAACTATGCATGTATATAATTTTATAATCTAAAAAGACTTAGATGAAGTTAAGACCTTGTTTGGACTTCCCTGGTGGCTCAGAGGTTAAAGCATCTGCCTCCAATGCAGGAGACCTGGGTCCGATTCCTGGGTCAGGAAGATCCTCTGGAGAAGGAAATGGCAACCCACTCCAGTATTCTTGCCTGGAGAATCCCATTGTTGGAGGAGCCTGGTGGGCTACCATCCACCGGTCGCAAAGAGTTGGACACAACTGAGCGACTTCACTTTCACTTTCACTAAGACCTTGTTTAGTGTCTCTAGTACCTTTCAATACCTAAGCAAGTTCCAAATAGAATTAATGTCTTAATGTTACTCATATTGATATTGTTTGTTGTATAATAGTACAAACACAGGTGACATTTAAAAAAATTATTTATTATTATTTTTTGGCTGTGCGGGTCTTCGTTGCTGCATGGACTTTTCTCCAGCTGTGTGTGGGGCAGGGGGGAGGGACTACCTTCTAGTTGCGGTGTTTGGGTTTCTCACCGTGGTGGCTTCCCTTGTGTAGCACAGGCTCTCAGGCATGGGGGCTTCAGTAGTTACGGCTCCCAGGCTCTAGAGCACAGGCTCAGTAGTTATGGTGCATGGGCTTAGTTGCTCCACACCATGTGGGATCTCCTCAGATCAGGGATCCAACCCATGTCTCCTGCACTGGGAGGCAGAGTTTTTACCACTGAGCCACCAGGGAAGTCCTCACAGATGACATATTTAAAGAAACTTGAAAGACAAGCATGAGCATTTTCAAGTTAACTTCCTGAGATAAAGAACTTGGGATTCTTGTGAATCACTATATTGTACACCTGAAACATTTATAGCACTGTGAATCAACTATATCAATTTTATAATAAATAAAAAATTTAAAAAGTATATCAGATTCTGATAAAGAAGACTTAAGCTTGATAAGCTGGAAGGTAATCTAGCTTATCACTGGTTGGATATGGGGGTCAGAAGCTCTGGTTTCAAGACTTGATTCTGCCCCTCATTAGACACATGAAATTGGCTAAGTCATTATACCTTTCTGGACTTTTTCCCCTTACAGTTCTAAAATATTCTGCTGTGCTGTATGCTGATCCAGGTCTGCCACTAACTAGCTTGGTGACTTTGACAGGTCACTCAACTTACCCTCTGAGTCATAGTTTACTCTCTTGAGAAGTGACGACGATTAATGGCAGGTACAGCAAACCTTGAGTTGGCACTTATAATGAAATACGACTCAGACTGGTGTTCAGAGACAAGAAACATTTTTTGTCATGAGAGAGAAAGAATATCAGCTAACGTTTATAGGAAAAAAATTCCCCTTATATTCATTAGATATTTCTTAAGTGTTTAAAGGCACTATGCTTCTGGGTCATTGATACATATCCCAATCTTCAAGAAGCTTGCATTTTAGGAGTTATAAGGTGATTCAAATATTTATAATAGAAAACAAAATGTAAGTGCAACTCATAATAAAAGTACAAAGTACTATTAATATTCAGAGGAAGATGAATCAGAGTGGCGTGAGTAGATCTTAGAAGGACAGGTTGGATTTTAGCAAGCGGGCATTTAAGGAGATTCATTATTAAGGAGACAGATATTCTGGGCTGAAAAAAAGAGCTAAGTAGCCAGAGAAATGGAAGAGAATAAAAATATTGAGAAAAAGAGAGTATTCGGGGAATAGCTTAGAAAGAAGCTCAGAATACAACGATCTGGAAGGCCCTGAATTATTAAGAGACTGGACATCACTTATAGGCAATGGGGAAACCCTTTTCATATTTAAATTATTAAAAAAAAAAAAAAGGTAAAGCAGTATTTTGTGAAGATATATCTGATTAGAATATTAAGTAGAATAAATAAGAATGCTGAGAGAAAAAAAAATACTAAAAGCAGTTATGAAGGATTTTAGTTACCCAAAGTATCATAAAAAGAAAAACTAGGTCAAAATGTCAATAGTGGGAAAATGACAGAAAATGATAAGTAAAAAACAGTTAAGGAAATTCACAAGGCTTGGTGACATCCTGTATGCTGGGTGAGGGAGAAGTTAAAACAGACAAGCTTTGAGCTTGCAGTAGTAAAATTATCATTAACTGAATGTGTAAAGTCAGGAAGAAGTTCTCAGGAGGATGTGGGAGAGGAAAGCGGCCTCATTTTTCTGTTTGCTAACCACTTACATCATCATCCTCATTATGAAATTCAAAATTAAAATAGGTTCTAAATCTGAGGTTTATCATCAAGGCTAGTGTAAAAAAGTCTTCCCTCAACTAACCGGTAAGTCTACAGATAGACCCTTCTGTGTGTGCTACGTATGCCATCACTTTTCTCAGCTTCTAACCTCTTTTCCTAGCACTTCACCAAACCCAACAAGTGTCCAAGTCTCACTTGTCAAGGCCTCCACCAGGCCCAAGATCATTCTCAAGAATTTATAGGTACCACTGACTACAACATACAGATATACCTATGCTGACGCTCCACAATTTAGTTACTAAGAATATTTCAGTGGAATGTTTTACAGTTATTAGTGCATCAAACACATTCATGTTGGAAGGCTGGTGAGATGTCAAGAAGACTTGACAAAAAAACAAAAAAAATCAGAGAAGACGTGTCGTTTGCAGAGAAAGGCACG
>SJYA01002861.1:310899-381646 GCA_006410615.1 Neotragus moschatus
AAAAAAAAAAAAAAAAAAAAAAAAATCAGAGAAGACGTGTTGTTTGCAGAGAAAGGCACGGTTCTGAGAAAATTCTACGGGAGAACACGGAGATGCTGAGATGAATGCACTGCCAGCAGAGAACTTACCTGGGCAAACTTGTGAATCTGTTCCACCACTGCAGCAAAGAGAGCATGGACACTTTCATCAATCAGACTCTGCATGTAATGCACTGCCTCTTCGTCAGACAGGTCTAAACGAAATTTATCCTGAACCTACAAGGTCACAGTCTATTAGCTTTTGAATAAAGAAGAACATAACATTTCGAAAAGACGAGAACAGACAGATACAGATATTATTACAATGACCTATTTTACAGCAAAGAAATGGTTCATAACTATAAGGAGTTCTGAATACTATTCTCCTGAATGTGTAACTTTACTTTTTGCTATATGCTCTTTATATCACCCTATCTTGGTTGGTTGTAAATTTTTTTTTTTCCTGAGAAATATTAACAAAGTGAATAGGAAATAATTCTGTTCAGCCCTACAAATTTAAAAACAGACAAAAAGTAAACTATAAAATAGATCTTCTAAGATGTCCGCTTTCCTATAGGAGTTCCTTATACTTCTGCAAAGAACTACTTCAATATGACCTATAATTTCTAAAGACTGAGGACTTTTTCATTATTTCATACTAAAACATACAGTTGATTCTGAATAGCAATAAGAACTAGAAAGATTAGTAGAGATATATATCAGAATAGTCCCCCTAAAACAAATAAGCAAATATAACCAAATGCCTGTGTGTTAGAGCTCAGCTGTATCTGACTCTGTGACCCCACGGACTGTAGCCCTCCTCTGTCCATGGAATTCTCTAGGCAAGAATACTGGAGCAGATTGCCATGCCTGAGTACTTCATGCTAACACTGTGCAAAGCACCTTACACGCAGTATTTCATTTTACTCTCCGATGGCTCTGAGGTAGATAATATCTCAGTCTCTAACACACAGAAACTGAGACAGAGAATTTAGGAAGCCAACCCAGGGACCTTTAACTGATGGTAAGTGGCTCACACTTCCAGACGATCTCAGTAACCACTGTACTTACTTCTTTCACCTCTTATGACAGCCATATAAACTTCTGAAAAGACAGGCTAGAAGAAAATGGGATTTCCAAGTGGATAAAAAGTGGTCCATGTTTAGTATTTCCTTTTAAGTATGGAGTTGAACTACTACAAAATCAGGAAGAAGAAAAGGCAGACAGTACTACAACCCATCACCGATGCAATGAACATGAACTTGGGCAAACTTCGGGAGATGGTAAGAGACAGGGAGGCCTGGCGTGCTGCAGTCCATGGAGTCACAAAGAGTCAGACATGACTGGGTGACAGAACCACCACCACCACCACCCATGGCCCGCTTAGTGCTCTTTTCCCTTCACTGCACTGTAAGTATACCAGGTGATCCGACAGCCCTGAAGGCTCAGGAGAGAGAAGATAACAGAGGGATAGGTGGAACAAGTGAAGGACAATTTGGTGGAGGGAGATCTAAAAGTATACCTTCAATCAACTCTCTCTCTCATTTCTGGATCCCAGTTAAAGAATTTATTCCATTGTATTCCTTGATTTCTACCTAGGGAGGTCATGTCTAAGAATTTTATAAACTGTTTTTTTAAGGACATCAAAAACACTATAGGGCAGGAGAATCAAAATAAACCTTTAATCCAATTTGTCAAAGTCTGCATACTTAGATAAGTGCTTAAATTACAAACAGAAGATATGTATTTAGTATATAAAGAAAATGTTATTCACCGAATATGAAGACATTCTTTTTTATAACAAAGAAGATTAACTGCATAAAAATGGTTGATCTGTTATCATACATGTTGACTTGTGTTAGGCTACTTGTTATTCTACCCCTGTCCTTTTACCTCTGTGCCTTCCACCCTTGTACAATTTCTCCTCTGACTCCTGGTTATCTCTATCAGCTCCAAACTCTGTCCTTTTACACCTCATTAGCTAAGGCTGCATTTGAATCAATCTGCAGTGTCTTTTTTTTTAAAAGAGAAAGACTATAGAACATTTTAATATATTTTTGTAAATTCTGTGCTTCATGTGCCTTATATTAATGCAAATTAAAATAAACTTAGAGACAGTGTTTTTTAGATAGCCAGTAGTTGAACATTTATCAACACTTCACTGGAGCAGAACCCTTGGAACTCTTGGTAAACTGGAAACCCAGATAAGACATATTACTTATCAAGCAAAAGGATGTAAACTTACAAATCTCAGCCTCTGCACTGTCTTTCAAAAGTAGATAAAATACCCTTTGAAATACCATGAGTATTACCAAAATGCGACACAAAGTGAGTCAATGTTGGAAAAATGGCACCAACAGACTTGCTCAACACAGAGTTATTACGACCTTCAAAATTTGCAAGGAACGCAGTTATCTATGAAGCACAATAAAATGAGTAGTCAACTTCAAAAAATTAAAAAGAAATTGATATATATGTACTAAAATATGCTATAGAAAAAAGGAAAATGTTGAACGTTGCTATGATTAAACATTATGAAGATATGCCATAAAGATAGCTGGTAACAAAAGTTTAAACAATAAAATCATGATTTCCTAAAAGGACAAGTTGAAATAAAAGATCTAATAAGAACAAAAACTACATACTGGGAGAAGAAACAAAAAGACTCCATTTGACAACTACCATTAGAACTTTCATAAATGAGTTCTGAACATAAGTGAAGTAAGGCAAGAGTGAACATATGACAGAGATAAATGGGTTTAAAATAAACAGCAACAACAGATCGTAAAAACAGCAACACACATACAGGCACACAAAAGCAACAACATTTGAAATCTGGTGCAGTTATCCGTCTTGAAATTCTCATCAGCTACTTATGTTTCTTGATGAATGAGCTTAAGTTGAAAAAAATTACCCACATCAAAACCTAGTGTGATAAGTAGTCCATTTCCTAGTTTGGCCAGGGTGGGGAGTTTTGAAACAATGCTTCTTAGAAAATAATAATTGAAATCCTAAAAACAGCATAATTTTCTTAAACAATAAGAGTTACATTAAACAATAAGAGTTACATTAAAATCCCTCTCACTGCCAAAGACTCATAAAATTAAGTTAAAGAGAATACCTTCATTCATGTTTGAAATTATATAAATATTCTTGTACCTTTCAAATACACATTGAAATATTAATGCCCAATGTGATAGTATCAGTAAGTGGACCTTTTGAAAGGTACTTAGATTATGAGGGTGGAGCCCTCATGAATGATTAGTACTCTTATAAAGAGACACTAAAGAGCTTCCTGGCACCTTCCACCCTAAGAAGTGCCCTTTGACCCCAAAGGGGCTTTAACTTGATCATTCTGGTACCCTGGACTAGTATTTAGAGTTTCCAGAAGCATAAGAAATAAATTTCTGTTGCTTACAAGCTACCTAGTGTCTGATATTTTGTTATATTGATATATGTAGCAGCCCAAATGGACCAAGACAATGTTCAACCCACAGAGGTATATTTCTAATAATGCTGAGTCAGTTACATCAGAACTTAGAGCTTTTGGTGAGAAATATTATTTACAACCACCAGAAAAATTCCATCTTACAATTTTAGTAGTTGTATACTTCTATAAGTTAAAAAGCTATACTATCTTTGAAGCTCATTATTAATAAGCCCTCTGCTATTTAAGATTATTTTATGTTATCTTTGGATAAATAAAATGTGTAATATACAACCCCCCTCAGTGGCTCTGGTAAAGAATTTGCCTGCTATGTAAGAGAACTGGGTTCAATTCCTGGGTTGGGAAGATACCCTGGAGAAGGGAAAGGCTACCCACTCCAGTATTCTGGCCTGGAGAATTCCAAGGACTCTATTGTCCATGGGGTCACAAAGAGTTGGACACGACTGAGTGACTTTCACTTTCAGTGAATCAGAGCCAGAAATTAATTTGAATAAAAAAAAAATCTTCAAATTTGTTACTCCTTTCTCCCATCTCTCACTGTATGTTAGTTCAGAATAACTGCTCATCTATGTGGAAGCTTTCTTTCATGCTTCTCTTTGCAGGTTAAGTTAAAGGCAGGTCTCTACTCTCCTGACACAGTAACAAACCCCTGCAGCCAAGGGTATGAATGGGAAAGATACTATTATAATACTTTGTTTCTGATTCTTAGCATGCTTGGTCTGGGAGTACCAGGAAGCAGGTATCTTAGTAGCAATATTAAAAGAAGCTAAATTTTTAGGAAAAAGAGTATGGGTGGTGATAGTAAGCTTCCTCTCTTGATACAGTGAGCTCCTCATGTGACTGTGGGCATAAACAGGGAAGGGGATAGAACTAGCTGCAGAGGGCTTGAGAGTCTGTCATACTGTAAAACGTGAAAAAGAAATATACACAGGTTCTCTTTCTCAATTTACATTACTTAAGAGTCTAGGGGTCGGGACAAGGGGAAACAGGTTGTTAAAACCCTGATACTTCTTAAGTATGAAAAGTAGACTAGGATATCTGAGGGTATATGAAAATTACCTTTTTTACAGTTTTATCTGGTTCAAGAGCAATATCTGGAATGTTTGCATCCACCATCAAGGAAAACAAATTCAAAATAAGATTAGAATACCTAAAGAAGAATGGGAAATAAAATAGCAATGTGTTAGAATTTTGCCATTCTTTCTGATATTAAGAGCATTCTTACAAGTAGTGATACTTAGATTTTTATAATGATTACTATTACGCCTATGGAAAACAGAATGTACGTTTATTCACCAGTTGTCTCAATGAAAAGCAAGACTTGAGAACGTATCTTATTCTAGGGCCTTGATATAATACCACTTCTAGGTCTCCCAATAGGTAACACACCTTTGGAATAACCATCTAATAATGACCTTTTTTTTTTTTTTCATTTTTTAGTAAGTATATTCTTTTCAGAAGGGATCTAAGGGGGAATCTGCTTTATACCATTAATTACATTTTACTAAGGAATGAAGATCTGTCTTTGCTCAATGAAGACAAGAATCTGCTACCTTAAGACTACCTCAGTGTGTCATGGGTAATGAGTGAAGGAGTAATGTGACTCCATCTGCTATCTTAAGATTACCTTGGTGTGTCATGGGTAATGAGTGAAAGGAAATATTGTGACTCCACTCATGAGTCATAAGTATCCTCCAGGGACACTAATCCCACCATCTTAGAAAACACAGTGACTGGTCTGGTTATAAGCATCCTAAATGGAGGAGAAAATAGCTCATACTCTTCTACACTAAAAATATACAAGATATCTAAATCATTTCACCTTTGGAGAATGTGGACCCCTGTAGGAAGGGTTATCCTCATCAATGCTCAAAATTTTCATCTTCTTCTAAACAAAGAGAAAGTATGTTACTATTCCAAATGTTCATTACTAGAGGTGGAGCTGTGTGGGAAAAGGTGTCAGTAAGTGTCTACTGGGCACAGGCCACCTCCTGCTCAGAACACTCTCCTCTTGGGACAGTTACGCCCTGAGTGGTAATGCAGCACTGTAGTGATAAAAGGAGGCCCAGATCTGACTTTGGGGATGGATGTGAGTAAAAATTTTGGTTTTAGACAATGAAGGTTTTTAGCTGGTCTTGGTAAAAAGTTCTGGATCTGTTCCCCCTAAACTGAAACCATGGAGTTGCAAAGAGTTGAACACTACTTAGCAACTAAACTATACATATGCTGTGCTTTGCTTAGTCACTCAGTCATGTCCAACTCTTTGTGACCACATTGTCCGCCAGGTTCCTCTGTCCATGGGATTCTCCAGGTAAGATTACTGGAGTGGGTTGCTAGTTCCTTCTCCAGGGGATCTTCCTGGCCCAGGAACCAAACCTGGGTCTACCATACTGCAGGCAGATTCTTTACCATCGGAGCCACCTGGAAGCCTGCCTATCTATCTATCTATCTAGAAACAAAGAAAGATTTTTAGGAATGAAGTCATAGTCAACTGTGTCAAAGCTTCAAGGAAGCAAAGTGGCCACTAGACTTGCTATAGGTAACTGTTTATTTTGATAAAATTAGTTTCAATAGCAGAGCAGGACTGGAAGACTTATTGGAAAAGGCTGAGGAAGAAAGGAGGCAAGTAAGTGGAAACAGTGAGAACTTTTAAAAATAGATGTACTGAGAAGGAGAGTGAAGAAACAGGGCAGCAGTACAATGTTAGCAATATCCTGGTTTCTCCCCACTATTAATGGAAGCCAGTGGCACTCACCTAGCTGTGGCAGTTAAGAGGGATTACAGTTTGAGGATGTAAAATTCAATGGGGGAAGGAGGAAAGTAAGAATTCAGGTATATTAGTGGTAGGGTAATGAAACTGACGTTGAAGACATGGAGGAATGAAGAGAGCTGTAAGGACAGACAGTGTGCTGCTCAGTGAAAAGCACCGGATCAAGAGTTTGAAGGGCTAATCTGACTCTCAATGAGAGGGAGTGGCCAAGGCTGGCTTTACAGGAGAACCAGGCCCTGTGAGGCCAGGTCATGGTTGGACCATTTATGCAGATGTTGAAGTCACAGCAGCAGGCCTGAAGAAGAAAAGAATGAAAGTTTTCAGTGGAGCAGAATGACAGGGAAATAGGCAGTTGATGGTCAGCAGCAGGTAATTTATCTGGTTTCATGGTGTGCATCTATGCTTTTGTTAAGAAAGCCAGGATAGAAAGGTTCAGAAACGGCATTTCGGAGCAGGAAGGCACCAAGACCTTCTTTAAGCTCTGTGGCTTCTAGGAAATGGATACAGCAGAGGGTCCATGGAGAAGGCTGGAGGACTGCAAGGCACCAGGACCTTTTTTAAGCTCTATGGTTTCTAGGAAAGGGATATAGAAGAGGGTCCATGGAGAAGGCTGTAAGGACTGTGGTGTCAGTAGGATACAACAAACTGCTATGTATTAGGTTATGGAAACAATGATACTCTTTCAGTGAATCCTTAATAATTCATGCTCTGATTGTTGACTATATAGGACTTTTCCCAGTTTTGCCATAGGGGAATCCCGGAAATCTACCACAGAATAACCCAAGGGGAGGAATGCAAGGCTCAGTTTTGAAAGGGGTATTTCAGAGGTTCTCAAGCCTGGCTGCCCATTAAATTCACTTGGGAAGTTTCTTTAAAAATATCAATGCCTAGGCCAAATTCCAGGCTGACTGAACCTGATGGGCTGCAACTGTTTTGGTCTCCCCTTCCGAACAAAGATCCCTGGTGATTCTCATGCACAGCTAGGATCTATGTTAAAATGTTTGCCTTTATTATAGCCCAATATGTGTTCCTTTTGTAAAAGGCATATATTAATGTTTCTGGATTATCTGTTGGTATAAATGTAACTAGGTTTCCCAGGTGCTCAGTGGTAAAGAATCTGCCTGCCAGTACAGGGGATGCAAGAGACGTGTGTTCAATCCCAGGGTCAGGAAAAATACCTCGAGTAGAAAATGGCAAGCCACTCTAGTATTCTTGCCTAGAAAATTCCATGGACAGAGGAGCCTGGTGGGCTATAATCATGGGATTGCAAAGAGTTGGACAGGACTGAACACACACATATATACATATATGAAACCACCCATGCTTCCATTATTATGGCAAAGGGAAACAATTTAAATAAATATAAAGTAGAATATTTTCTAAGAAGTTTAAACATCCAGTTACTTTGTGCATTATCTGTCACTACATTTCAACTGTATTAATCTTTTACATCTGTTGTCATTAACCTACATTTTCTAGTTAAAACAGAACCAGTGACACCAAACAGAAATTAAACATTAGTCATTCAAATCCTATCCAGAAAAACAGATTTAAGGTTACTAAAAATCTTTAAAACCATTATCAAAAGAAAATATAAGGTTAAGGTTTAAAAAATGAGAGTGAGAAAAGTGCAAAACCAAGTCGAGACAAAGACGTAAGGATGGATGTGATATAAATAAGATTTTGATAAAGGAGAAGGTTAAGCAGTGTTCAAGGAAAACATACTCCTTGTCTTACCCATGTTTATACCAGTCATCAAGTTACTCATTGACTATACAAAGATGGTCTAGATTTTTCAGTAAAAATCTTCAATACTAAGAATAAAAATCATTAACTATATCAAGTGAGGTTCTTATAGCATTTCAGAGGTCTGCTTCCCCTATAGTTTATCCATTTTATATGCAGTGAATACCAGAGTAGAATTCTATAAAAATATTTCTTTAATACTAGCTCCAGGAGGGGAAAAAATGAGGTTAAAAATGAAAAGTAGTGTGATCCAGATTCACTATTTGGTGACTTAAGACATCTTCTAAGACAGTGTGAGAACTTTGCTTGACACAGCAAAATGTTTTTCTAACTTTAGTATTTTTACTAAAAAGTTTAGGCTCTCTTCATATCACCAGTGTCTAGCTTAGTGTTTGGCATAAGCATGGATTAAGAGAAACTTATGTTTTCCTTCAATACTTAACATTTACAATGTTTGAGCATTACTACTGCTGCCATAAGAGTATTCAAAAACTAAAATTCCCAATTCATTATTGGTATAACAATGCGTTTTGTTACATGAAAATCACTCCAAAAATGTGTTCTGGCATCTGTATAACTATAACCATTGATAACTTAGTTCAAATGAGAGTGCTTGGTTTATATGGTCCACAATGTATTCAATGATTTCTTATTGAATGGCAATCAACGAAAACCATGAAAAGAACAAGGTTGACACCCTAATAACAAGTGTGTCAAATATTCTTACCTGTAAACAAACTTTTGGCTATCTGGGTAATTCTTATGTCCTAAGGGAAATTTTTACTAACAGAAGCATATTCTAAAATACAACATTAAAAAATAATTGCTGACAAAAATATTAAGGCCCAGCTAATTTTAACAGTGAAATTCCTGAAAATAAAAATTTAAAACTATATTCATGAAGACTTAACATAAAATGAGGTAGATTAGTCTTCATGATTTTTCTTAGTAGTGAGAAAGCTAACTTTGGCTCTGCACAAGCAATCTGCCTCTATTTTCTCATTTTGCTGAACTGCTACTAATCCATTATCAACGGAAGTTTATAAAGCTCATTGTTTTCTTTCTGCTTTCAGTAAGGTAGAGCACTCTGACACTTCTCTAGTTATCATTTCATATTACCTTGTCTGTCTCCTCACTGAGATGGCCAAACTTACATCTAGCTATGACTATTTTAAATTAAAAATTCCAGGTATTAAAGTGGAACTTTCATCTCTGAAAGTGCTTCTGCATCATCAGGCACTGATCTTCTCATTATTCTTTCAGCATTTCTAGAAAGTGAAACTGAGCCACTCTACCACCCAAAGGATAATAACGTGGCTGTCTATAAAACGTACATTAAAATCTGTGACAGCAGTACAGCCTGAGTTAACAGTGAAGGCCTAGTGAGCCACTGTAAAGATGAAACTCATTAATATAGGACAGCCATTCACCTGGGACCAGTAGCACCAATATCACCTGGGAACATGGCTTCACTCAAGATACGAAGCAGGAATTTTCATACAAATATTGAAGGTTTTCATTTAACACACATATTCTGAGTGTCCATAAACTGAAGTTACAAAGACAGAAAAGACAGAGCCTACATGTATAGGCAACTCATTTCTACTGGTTATATATTCACCTGGAAGAGAATACAGGTGGTTTCCCAAGCTGGGATTTTTCTGGTGGACTAAGAATATTCATTTTGCATTAGTTAGGTTAAAAATGGAGTTAGGGTCAAATGATCTGTCATTTTTGACTAATCATCAGAGCCAAGTCCTGAATGTAACAAACATGACTTTTAATTTATCTTTTTCCTGATGATACATGATGTTCAGTCCTAAGTAAATTTGGATGAAGGAAGCAGAGATATAGTGGCCTTGGGAAAAAAGGATAGTGAAAAAAATTAATAGCTTCTTTTTAAAGAAGAATGACTGATGTGGTACTAAAGACAGACAAAACCATATGCAACATTTATTCAATTGTTTAATAAACCTCAGAATGTTCCTCAAGAACTAAAAACTAAGGCTGATAAAGGTGTTAAAGAATAAAAATTATCTAACTAATCATTCCAAATTAGCTAAATGGTTCATTCTTGTGTAATGTCAACCTCCTTGGGATTTGGTAGGATTCAGCAGTCAGATAATTAGTGAGAAAGCAAGAAATTGTCTTTTTCCTTTGAAATCAGACTGCTTATCAAAACAGTCATCAAATATATATTAACAAATACTGTTGCCTGTCATTTGGAAAAAGAATGATGATAAAAAAATGTATTGTTATTGTTTTAGTCTCTAAGTCATGTCTAACTCTTCTGCAACCCCAGGTACTATAGCTCTCCAGGCTCCTCTATCCATGGGATTTCCCAGGCAAGAATACTTCATTCTCCAGAGGTTCTTCCCAGCCCAGGGACTGAACTCAAATCTCCTGCATTGGCAGGAGGATTCTTTACCACAGAACCACCAGGGAATACATTTAAACAAATATTTTTCTTGATCCGTGAAATGAATTTACCAAAATTTTCTACGTCAAGCAAATCAACTTACCTTCGAAGGTGAAGAAAAGCTGTGTAACATTGTTTTCGGAACTCTTGGTACTGTTCACTCTGTGTGCCTCCCATTCCTTCCACCATTTCTTTATTCAGCTTCATTGGAGGAGGAAGAGGCTTTGGATCTCGACCCAGAATATATCCAAAGTCTATGTGGAAGAGTTTGCCTGGATGTTGATAAGAAACTCATTTGTTTCCAGAATCTTATATGTATCTCACAATTGGTAAAAAAGCAGTGTCTCTTCATAAAGAATATTAGTTCATGATGAAGTCCATTAAATTGTTTGATACTGTAACTCGAGACTTAGGAGTAGCCTTCAGAGCATATTTTAGCTCCTCAAAGCTCACATTCCTTCAGATGAAACTATACTTAAAATCCCAGGGTAATACTTTAAAATTAAAAATATTACTTTTAGATATCCAGAATCAAAAATGGCTAAAGCTTGGACAACTGTCAAAAGTATTAGTAGAAATTAGTATACTGTAGTGGAGAAGGCAATGGCACCCCACTCCAGTACTCTTGCCTGGAAAATCCCATGGATGGAGGAGCGTGGTAGGCTGCAGTCCATGGGGTCGCTAAAGAGTCGGATACGACTGAGCGACTTCCCTTTCACTTTTCACTTTCATGCATTGGAGAAGGAAATGGCAACCCACTCCAATGTTCTTTCCTGGAGAATCCCAGGGACGGGGGAGCCTGGTGGGCTGCTGTCTATGGGGTCGCACAGAGTGGGACACGACTGAAGTGACTTAGCAGCAGCAGTATACTGTAGCAAATTTCTTATGCCAAAGGAGGATCATTTCTTTAAGTATTCTTGAGATAAATCCTTCCCTTTAACTTATCACTATTCTCCCGACCTTCAAAATCATTGCTGTTAAGTCGCTTCAGTTGTGTCCGACTCTGTGTGACCCCATAGTCGGCAGCCCACCAGGCTCCGCCGTCCCTGAGATTCTCCAGGCAAGAACACTGGAGTGGGTTGCCATTTCCTTCTCTACCAAATTTCAAACTATATTGTTAGCTTTATTTGAACAATTTACAATTAACTGGGTCACTTACTAGCTGCAGACTAGGAAACCAAGCATAGTATTCACTCTGCCAAGGGCTGAACACACTATAGTGCCCATGAAGAGAAACCTTTGAGCAATCATCTAAACTCATAGGTCAGATGTTTAAGAATGTCACTGATGATTCACTTTGAATAATGATTCACCGCTGAATTCATAAACCATCTTTAATTTACAAGTAGGTCTAAGTAGGTACATTAAAAAACTAAAAGTAACCCCTCAGATTCTACAATCTAAGTACCACTAAGGCAGGGATTTAGGCCTGTTTTCCCAACCTCAGAATAGTTTCTAGCATTTAGTAAGCACTCAATGTTGAATGAAGATACTGATTCATTTAAAAAGCCAACCAAAAACTTCCCTAGTGTAATGTGCCCACTTTTATTTATCCTATAATGCATTCTGACCTATTTTATGTGAAAATCTTTCTTCCATCATTTGGAAAGGTTAGATTTCTTTCAATGGCACAAGCCAAAAACTTTCCTTCTTGAGATGCATGTATTGAATTTTCACATACTTCAGCCATCTTGAAAAGTATTTTTAGATAGTGATTCTATCCAGTTAAAATGTTAAACTTACCCTTGTGCCTATACCTTTCTCTGAGCATTGTCACTATTATCTGTGAACTTTATACACACTATAAACAGTGTCATTAGATCACTGTTTAAAACAAAGATGGGCACAGAATTGACTCCAGTTGTGGTAACAAACTCTCAGGAAACAGTGATCCCCTGGCAGGCCTCCGAGTCTGGAGTATAAAGGACCTTTAGTAAAACACTTCATATCGCCCTTGATCATGTTCATGACCCTGATAAAGTTGCTTACTTAACCTTTCTAAGCCTTACCTTCTAGCCTACAAAACAGGTTAATACTGATAATTATCTCCTGGCAGAATAAAAAGAGATAATATAGCTAATACTTAACACAGTACTTGGTACACAGTCATCACTCTAGATTTTAAATACTGAATTTTGTTCAAAAATAAATATTAATAATTAAATATTAAAGAGATAAGCAATCCTATTTTCTGTAATACTTTCAGGCATCTTTCTTACAAAGAAATGCTAACTAACAAATTAAACTAGAATATAACATTATTCTAGTTTATCAGTTTAATAGTAAATAGTACTACTAATAAAAAAATAATAGTTTAATAATACCTTAAACTAAACAATACATTAAACTCTGAAAGTGAGAAAGAACTTCAAAACTGCCAACACAAGGTAATAAAAAAGTTCAAATTTTAGGCAATAATAATATTAAATTTAAGTGAAGTTCAAGATAGATACTAGCACTATTTTCCCAAAATAGTAAAGAAAACTATACTGCATATTATTTTCAATTGACAGAAGCTATATTAAATATGGGACATGGGAGTTCATATACAAAGAGAAACAACAGCTTAAAAATGAATGCTCATAGTGACAACTAACCAGATTTAAACATTATCATACCATGGCTATAGAAAAAAGTAGTCATTGAGCAGGAAGAAGAAATTATCCTCTATTTTCCTAGGTTCTCTGGCTGGTCTAAGAGTTATACTGATATGAGACATATTAAGAGGAGAAAATCAAACTAAAGGGGCTTTCCAGGTGGCTCAGTGTAAAGAATCTGCCTGCCAATGCAGGAGACACAAGAGATGCGGGTTCAATCCCTGGGTCAGGAAGATGTCCTGGGGTATGAAATACCACTTCAGTATCCTTGCTTGGAAAATATCGTGGAGAGAGGAGCCTGGTGGGCTACAGTTCATGGAGTCACAAAGAGTCAGATATCACTGAGCGCATGCGCGCACACACACACACACATACACACGTACATACATGAAAGAAATCCAGAAAAACCAAGTAATTCCCCCAAATGGATGAAACCCTCACCCTAAATACCATCTTCAGCTAAAGACAAAGGAGGGTGGTGGGGTAGGGCTGACACTTCAGATGTGAGGAAGGCATGGAAATGGAAAAGCAAATGTTAGGAAAACAAAGGTTTGGAAGGCCTTGCAGAGACAACAGGACACAGAGTGGACTCTAAATCTCCGAGAGCTTCATCTATCACATCTGACTATTCTTTGCAGATATTTCTGCTGAATGGTCTATTCTTGGTATAGGTACTATATCTAAACTTTTCAGGGAGTTAGGGGTAAGGTCAAATGTGCTTCCAGGGGCTTTTAGGAATTGACTGTTTTCAGCTTGAAATGCCAGAAACATTTTGGGGTGGCAAATCTTGTTTCCCTGTGCTATCATAATGCCCTGAAAATCAGTTTTTCCATTTATCAAAATTATCTCATTACTTTTTTAAAAAGATATACCAGGCTTAAAATATTCTGTTAAAATCAGAGGGCTGGTTAAAATCTTATAGGGGAGGCACAACTTTCCACTCAAAAACCTTTTTGGCATAAAGATTATTTTTGAGCTGAAACCAGTCAAATCTCAAAAGGAAGAAACTTTGACCTTCCCCAAAGCTGCCTAAAAAAATGTTAGTTAGAGGATCTGTTCTAGGAAGGGACCTATTCACCACAGATTAATCACAGTATGAATTATGTGCCTAGACAGGGAGGTACTTGGAGAAGTTTGTTTGTTAAAAATTTCTCTTTATGTCTCATTCCTTGTCTCTGTGTGGCATCAGCAAATATTTATTTACCAAACATTATCCTGGAATTCTCACTTATTATCTACTTTGTTAGACAAATCCCATTCTACTCTTCACAAGGCAAAGAAATGAGAAGCTTACAATATCATAGGTACAGATAATCCTGTCTTAGTTTTATTTAATCATTTAAATGATGTCTTGTTATCTATATAATTCTGACTGAAACTCATCACTTGAGTAGAGAGCTTATCTTAAGAACCTCTGATTCAAAACTGCTTCCCTTATTAAATCATGTATCAAAGGGTATCAACCATCACATGGAGTTTATTTAATGGGCACAATGCTTTTAATAGGAAACTTGGTCCACTTTTCTTCATTTCGTAATAGGCATTACTGGAATTCCAATGTCAGCTTGCATCACTGCCTGCAAATGATGAGTATATTTCTATCCTTCTTGTAAGAAAATTCTCAGAGCAAAATTAATAATTATAAGGCATAAAAGATTCAATATCTAACTATGAAACTATTACTATGCATGGCAAGTTCAAAGAGGAATGTATTTTGAAAAGAGGCTATCAATGTTTTAAGAAAATTCATCTCATAAAAAAAGAATGGCTTTTTAAAGTTAATATCTGTAAATTTAAATTTTAGGAGATTTTAAAATGCACTTCATGAAATTTAAGAAAATATTTTAAAAATTCAGGGAATGTGTCTTATTCAAATCTATGATGTTAAATAGTCAAGGGGCAAAGTGTACATAAAACAAACTTAATGTTCACTGTAACTACCTTATTTTGTCCCTGATTGGAAGTATAAAGAGAATAAGAGGAGTTAATTAAATTTTCCTGTTATTTGCATTTCTAATTCTTTGTGACCACATGGACCGAAGCCCACCAGGCTTCTCTGTCCATGGAATTCTCCAGGTAAGAATACTGGAGTGGATTGCCATTTCCTTCTCCAGGGGGTCTTCCTGACATAGGGATTGAACCTGGGTCTCTTGCACTGCAGGCAGATTCTTTACCATCTGAGCCAGTAGGGAAGTCTATTTGCATTAGTGACATGGAAGTATTTTTAAAATTATAGGTGAAGACAATTTTTAGTGTAGAGTTTCTCTTAATTTTCCTTTTGTCTATTTAATAATTAAGTGGAACCAATCTCAAAACTGTATTGTTTTTTTATACCTCTGCTTATTCTCTCTACTTGAATCTCTCACATTCTCTGTAACACCCCACTTTATCAATGGACATATCATCCAGACAGAAAATCAGTAAGGACAGAGCCATAAATGAAACGTCAGATGAGACCAAATTAATTGATATTTAATTGATATTTAAATAGCATTCCATCCAAGAGCATAATATACATTCTTCTCAAGTGCACATGGAACATTGTCTAGGACTGACCACGGTTTGGGCAACAAGGCGAGCCTTGATAAAATTAAGAAAACTGAAATCTTAACACCTTTTCCAATCACAATGCTATGAGATTAGAAATAAACTACAAGAAAAACAGTGAAGAAATCAAAGAGGAAATCAAATACTTAGAGACAAATGAAAATAAAAAGCATATTAATTCAAAACCTATAGAATACAGCAAAAGCAATTCTAAGGAGGATGTTTACAATGATACCATCTTCCCTCAGGAAACAAGAAATATCTCAAATAAACAATCTAACCTTACACCCAAAGCAACCAGAGAAAGAATAATAAACAGAATCAAAGTTAGCAGAAAGAAAGAAATCATAAAGATCAGAGTAGAAATAAATGAAACAGAGACCCCCCCCCCAAAAAAAAATTACAAAGATCAATGAAACTAAAATCTGGTTCTTTGAAAAGATAAACAAAATTGATAAACCTTTAGCCAAAGGATCACAAGAGACTCTTACAAACAACTGTAAGAGCAACCAGTATGCAACAACATGTATGCCAAGTGGACAACCTGGAAAAAAATGGACAAATTTTTAGAAAGGTACATTTTCCCAAGACTGAAAGAGTTAGAAATAGAAAATATGAAGAGACCAACCACTGCACTGAAATTGAAACTGTGATTTAAAAACTCCCAACAAACAAAAGTCCAGGACCTGATGATTTCACAGGCAAATTCCAAGAAGAGCTAACAATAATCCTTCTGAAACTGTTCAAAAAAACTGCAGAGGAAAGAAAACTATCAAACTATCATCACCTTGACACAAAAAACCAAAGATATCACAAAAAAAGGATAATCATAGGGCAAAATCACTGATGAACACAGGTGCAGAAATCCTCAACAAAATACTAGGAATCTGAATCCAACAATACATTAAAAGAATAAAACACCATGAACAGTGGGATTTAACCAAAGGAGTCAAAGATTTTTCACTATCGACAAATCAGTGTGATAAACCACATCAAAAATTTAAAGGAAAAAAACACATGATCATTTCAAAAGATGCAGGAAAAGGTTTTGATAAAACTCAGCAACTATTTATGATAAAAGTTCTCCAGAAACTGAGCATGGAGTGTATATACCTCAACATGATAAAGACCATATACAACAAATCTATAGCTAACATCATACTCAACAGTGCAAAGCTGAAAACATTTTCTCTAAGATCAGGAGCAAGACAAGGATATCCACTTTCACCGCTTTTATTCAACATAATTTTGGATATCCTAGCCACAGCAATCAGAGAAGAACAAGAAATAAAAGGAATCCAAATTGGAAAAGAAAAACAGTCACTGTTTGCAGATGATGTGATATTATACACAGAAAATCCTAAAGTGAAAGTGAAGTCTCTCAGTCGTGTCTGACTCTTTACGACCCCATGGATAGTAGCCTGCACCAAGCTCCTCCATCCATGGGATTTTCAAGGCAGGAGTACTGGAGTGGGTTGCCATTTCCTTCTCCAGGGAATCGTCCCAACCCAGGGATCAAACCCAGGTCTCTCACATTGTAGACAGACGCTTTACCATCTGAGAAAATCCTAAAGATGCTACCAAAAGCTATTAGACCTCATTAATGAATTTAGTGAAGTTTCAGGATCAAAATTAGAGCACAAAAATATGTTGCATTTCTATATACTAACAACGAAAGATTAGAAAGAAATTAAAGAAACAACCACATTTAGTATTGCATCAAAAAGTGTAAAATACCTAGGAATAACCCTATCCAATGAGACAAAACACCTGTACTCTGAAAAGTGTAAGATAATGATGAAAGAAACTGAAGATGACACAAACAGATGGAAAGGTATACCATGTTCTTGGATGGAAGAATTAATATTGTCAAAACTACTATATTACACAAGGCAATCTACAGTGGCATTTTTCACAAAACTAGAAAAAAAATTTAAATTTGTATGGAGACACAAAAGATCCTGAAGAACCAAAGCAACTTTAAGAAAGAAAAATGCAGTTGGAGAAATCAAGCTTCCTGGTTTCAGACTATACTGCAAAGCTACAGTCATCAAAATAGTATGAATCTGGCACAAAAACAGAAATGTAGATCAATGAACAGGATAGAAAACCCAGAAATAAACCCACACACCTGTAGGCAACTTATCATTGACAAAGGAGGAAGAATATACAGTGGAGAAAAGACAGTCTCTTCAATAAACTGGAAAAACTGGACAGCCATGTGTAAAAAAAAAAGAAAGAAATTAGAACATTCTTTAACAACATAAACAAAATGAACTCAAAATGTATTAAAAACCTAAATTTAAGACCAGACAGTATAAAGCTCATAGAAGAAAACATAGGCAAAACACTCTTTGACATAAATCACAGTAATAGAAAGCTAATTAAGCTCAAAAGCTTTTGTACAGCAAAAGAAATCAGAGAAGACAAAAAGATAACCCACAGAATGGGAGAAAATAGCTGCAAATAATGCAATCAACAATGGATTAGTCTCCAAAATTTACAAATAGCTAATGGGGTTTAATATCATAAAAACAACCCAATCAAAAAATGGGCAAAATACCTAAATAGACATTTCTCCAAACAAGACAGATGCCAAGAGGCACATGAAAAGTTACTCAACACTGCTGTTTAATAGAGAAATAAAAATAAAAACTATAATGAGATATTACCTCACACCAGTCAAAAGGGCCATCATCAAAATCCATAGACAATAAATGCTGGAGAGGGTACAGAGAGAAGGGAACCCCTCTACCCTGTTGGTAGGAATGTAAATTGGTACAGCCCCTATGGAGAACAGTGTGAAGTTTCCTTAAAAAACAAAAATAGAGCTACATGTGACCCAGAAACCCCATTCCTGGGGATGTATCTGGAGAAAAACATGATCTGAAAGGACACATGCACCCTGACACTCACTGCAGGACTGTTTACAATAGCCAAGACACGGGAGCAACCTAAATGTTTATCAACAGAGATGGATAACAAAGATGTAGTACAGATATACAAAGGAATAATATTCAGAAGTTAAAAATAAAATAATGCCATTTGCAGCATCATGGATGGACCTAGAGATTATCATGCTGAGTGAAGTAGGTCAGACAGAGAAAGAGAAATATCATATGATACCCTTTACAGAAACAGACTTACAGACTTAGAGAGCGAACTTATGGTTATGGGGCGGAAACTGGAGGAAGGGATAGTTGGGGAATTTGGGGTGGGCAGGAACAAACTCCTGTATTCAAAATGGATAACCAATAAGAACTTAACTGTATAGCACAAGGGACTGTGCTCAATGTTACGTGGTAACCTGGATGAGAGGGGAGATTGGGGGAGAATGGATACATATATATATGGCTGAGTCCCTTTGCTGTCCATCTGAAACTATCACAACAGTGTGAATTGGCTATACTCCAATATACAATAAAAAGTTTTAAAAACTTGAAAAAAAAGGGATTTTAAAAAGGAAGAAGAATCTTAATAACCATTTCAGATAATTACTCACAGTCTTCTTTGCTATTAAGATAAAGTCTCAGGCCCTATCATATCTAATTCTTTGCTACTAAAACAAATTCTCAGGCCCTATCAGATCTAAGCCTGAGGACCAGCAGTGTGTATTTTAACTGGCTCTCCTGATGATTCTGATACACTCAGAAGCTTGAGGATTTCTGATCTACTTTATGTCAAGGAGTACAACTCTTGGCTTCAGTTAGGTCATTGTGGAGTGGACAGTGGCAAGATGAATCATCTAAATGATGATTCAGACCAATGGTTACAGTTTCCTTGTGTTGTTCAACTTCACTAGCTTAAAAATTGACCCTTTTTTTGGTTATAGGGGTTACTATGAAAGTAAATTTTTAATATTTTCATTTATGAAATTTTGAATTCTTTAAAATACACCAAAATGTAATCTCTCCTCAAGTTATTCATTTTGAAGCAAAATAGTGTCTATGCAGCATTAAGGAATATATAATCTGACAAAACTTATATTAAAATATTTACTACCCTAATCTATAGTTTTACTTCAGTTTCAATGACATGAATTAAGCTTTGTCATAAATAGGTGATCCAAAAGGAAGTAAACTGACTTTTCTCCACAATCTGACTTCAAATTTCTCCAACCAGACTATATATTACCTGAAAAGGCCTGGCTTATTTCAGCTTCGGGGTATTTTATTGGACTGCATATTTTTCTCCATTTGCATCCCACACAAATCCAACATGTTCTTAACGACTCCATCTAAATTACTCTTTCCTTGAAGTAATCTCTCTCTCCTTAGGCACAATGAGTATAGCTCTCTATTACTTTTTATTACCTCTATGACAAGAAACAATGCTCTTCTCAAAGAACCTTTAAAAAAAAAAAAACGCAGCTTTAAGGAAACTATTAACATTTTCCTTATGACAGGTTTCAGTAAACAGAAAGGCTTACTTCCTGACACTGAATATTTAAGAAACTTTCAAAAGATCAGATTTTAAATAATGTTAAAAAGAAAACTATTCTCAGGAAGACAAGTTTTCACTAAACATCTAAAGTAATGATCAATAAAGACTAAAAAAGTTTTTATGGATAAAAAGGAAAGGTCTTATGTGTTTGGCTCTCTTCTGTATATATCAACTGAGAAATACAAATCAAATTGATAAAAAATAGCATGTCCACAGTCTATAGTGAAAATAAGTTTTGATAGGATATAGATTTTTCTGTAACCTGCAGAAAGATAAAAAAATGATACGAAAAAACCTAGCTCATTTATTTTTTTCAAAGCATTTACTGGGTGCCTACTATGCACAAAACTTTATATTCCCTTCTCTCATGTTCCAGAGAATAAACAAGCACATTAAGAAAATAAGTCTGTAGTTTTAGACTTTACAGTATGCTTAATCCTCCAAACTGAATAACAAGTGCAAACAGCTGAGAAAGCACTACCATTTGAATAGTAACTAAGTTCATTCTACTTAAGACTTTGAATATCATGAATTCATGATATCCTGAAAATATGTCCTAAAAAAAACAACAAATAATCATATTTATTTTTAAAATAAAATAAATCTTCCCCTGGGTTGGGAAGATCCCCTGGAGAAGGGAATGGCTACCCATTCCAGTATTCTCAGCTGGAAAATTGGGGTCACAAAGAGTTGGACATGACTGAGCGACTTTCACATTCACTTTCACCTTAAAACACTGAAAAAGTGAAAGTGAAGTTGCTCAGTCGTGTCCGACTCTTTGCGACCCCATGGACTGTAGCCTCCTCTGTCCATGGGATTTTTCAGGCAATAGTACTGAAAGGATAGCATTAAATCATCAATCAAACTTTTTCTTCTAAAATTCTTCCTATATCATTAAAATAATGAGCCTCTCAAAACAGAATTCAGAGAGCAGTAACTTGAAGGCGTTTGGATTCTGGAGTAGGAAAAAAAAATTAGAAATACATTGCTTGCTTCTATAATTATGATTCCAGCTGTTATCAATTATGATAACAGCTATATAAGTCAAAAAAGGAATGCATTCTTATTTTCTGGTGGTAAAATAAACAAAACCATAATAGTCAGCCCAAAAGGAATGTTTGTTAACTAGGTACTCAGTACCATATTAAATCGTTCAACTCTCACACCAGGAGAGAGATTCTATTATTATACATTGAGAAGAAGAGACTGAGACACAGATAGATAACATGCTCAGTCATCCAATGGTGGAGGGACCATTTAAATTCAAAGAATTTGACTTCAGAGCCTGACATATTAACTCCTATAATGACATATTAACCCCTACAGTCCATGGGGTCGCACATGATAAGTCAAACATGACAGAGCAACTTTCATTACATATATGATATAGCTTAACTTGTGTGTGTGTGTGTGCACGTGTGTGTGTGTATGTTAGTCACTCAGTCATGTCCAACTCTTTGTGACCCCATGGACTGTAGCCCACCAGGCTTCTCTGTCCATGGGATTCTCCAGGCAAGGATACTGGAGTGGGTTGTCATTTCCTTTTCCAGGCGATCTTCCCGACCCAGGGATTGAACCCAGGTCTCCTGCATTTTAGGTAGATTCTTTACTGCTTGAGCCACCAGGGAAGCTCTATTCAAATTATAACATACATAATTAACATAAATTGAAACTACTTTGAAATATGGACTGTGGGTAGAAAACAACTAGAGACACAAACATTTTAAAAATCAATCATTATAAACTTCAGGAAGTTGACGAATGTATTATACTTCCATTTGTCTTGATATAACTTGTCTTTCCTTATATAATCCAATTTTATTCAATCTAAACCCCAGAACTGAAAATATTTATTCCAGTGAGGAAGATTTAAAATCCTTGGGCTTCCCTGGTAGCTCAGACAGTAAAGCGCCTCCCTATAATGCAGGAGACCTGGGTTTGATCCCTGGGTCAGCAAGATCCCCTGAAGAAGGATATGGGACCCCAATCTAGCACTCCTGCCTGGAAAATCCCATGGACCCAGGAGCCTGGTAGGCTACAGTCCATGGGGTCCCAAATAGTTCAGACACAACTGAGCAACTTCACTTTCACTTTCTGTATAATATAAATGGATGAAATAATTAGAGAGATTAAGAAGAAATAACTTAGAGAAATGCTGTTTTAAAAGAAACAGATATGCTTTCTACCCAGCACATTTTAAGGTAAGCTTTTCTTCTTCAAAAACAAAATTTAGAGCACCCTCTAGTGGAAAACTGGTGACAAGACGTTTAAAATCTGTTCCTGAAATTTTACAATTCAGTTTCCACAAGTATCTATGCTGCTGCTGCTGCTAAGTTGCTTCAGTTGTGTCCGACTCTGTGTGACTCCATGGACTGTAGCCCACCACGCTCCTCTGTCCCTGGAATTCTCCAGGCAAGAATACTGGAGTGGGATGCCATTTCCTTTTCCAATGTATGCATGCATCGTAAGTCACTCCAGTCATGTCTGACTCTGTGCACCCATAGACAGCAGTCCACCAGGCTCCTCTGTCCACAGGATTCTCTAGACAAGAATACTGGAGTGGGTTGCCATTTCCTTCTCTGCAAGTATCTATGACCTGGGCCAAAAAAGTATATTAGATAGACCTTTCTTTCCAAATCCTAAGTCTTAAAGAATCCCCATCAATACACATAGACACACACAAGACAGAACAGTTCTCAAAGTCCAACAGAAAAAGGTCTCTTATTTATCAATTTCTAAAAGAAGAGACAAGTAAGATCTGTGAATCACCAGCACCTAGAACAACACCTAAATATTACAGATATATTGCTACTCTATACATTAAAGAATTTCACTGTGGTTATAAAATGAATACAAACAAATGTAATAATTTTTGTAGTTTGATTCTGTGGTTAAAAGATTCAACTGAAAAAGAGAGCTAAACAACACAGGCAAATATTTTCTAAATTATTTTTTCCAAATACAGCACATTTTATAAAAATATACTTTACTAAATGAATAAATTTGGCAAGAACCTCCAACCTCCAATTCAATTTGGTTACATTCCTTCAGGTTTTGATTATTAAAGGGATTGTATGGCCTTGATACAGACATAGTTCCACATATAAATTATACCAGATAATTTTTCAAACTAAAGATTTAGAGTTGAATATATGAAATCGCAGATTACATGAATAACACAGTTATTATATTAGCAATTAGTGAGGCTACACTGGATGTTAAATTCTTGGCATGAAAATTTGGAGAAAGACTAATAGATAATACCATTACCTGAGAGACTATTTTAAGGGTACTTTAAAATCTACTTTCTGTAGAGGGCTGAAAAAACTTGGATCATATGGCATAGGGAAGAAAAAGCTCTATAGAAGAGAAGAAATATTTATTCATTAATTCAACAATAATTTATCAAAAATTTTAGCTGAATGTTGTTCAAGGCTCTGGAGGCACAGTGAATGGACAAGGTCCTGTTCTCAGGGAACTTACATCCTGAATGGGAGAGGATGGATGATGTTAAGAAGTCAACAAGCTCCATGAGAGCTAGAATTTCTGTTTCTTTTGTTTGGCATCCCCAGCACCTAGAACAACACCTAAAATATAGTAGGTGCTTAATAAATACTTGTTGAATTGTATTTGAAAAAAAGATAACTTAAGCTAGTGATAAGTGCTTCAAAGAAAACAAAACAGAGTAAGTAGAGAGTAACGGAGAGGGGTGGGGTGGCAGATATACATTATTTCAGACTCAAGGGTTAGAAAAGGCTATTCTAAAAAGATGCCATTCAAACTTAAGCTTAGTAACCAAAGTCTTGCAAAGATCTGACAGAAGAGCTTCCCAGGAAGAACAAAACAAGAGCACTGGCTAAACACAGGAGTAATTTCACATTCAGACATTCAAACTGGTTGGGCAAGCCACAATGTCTACATTAACGAATTCATATTTTAATCAAACAGTTTGGGCAAAAGATACTGGTGGTTTCAAATGGGGTCGAAGCAGTGGAAATGAAGAGAGGGTTAACTTCATTATCAATTTTAGTGAGCAGTAGATACAATCTGATAATATATGTTCGATATGTGAAACGAAGCCAATAGTGGAATTAAAAATAACTCCCAACTCTGAGGCTTAAACAACTGAGTAGATGATATTCCTATTTGTTAAGATGGGAAAATCAAGCAAGGAACAGTTTATTAGGCAGGTAGTGGAAGAAGAAAATAACTTTTACAACCAGCTATATATTTAGGATTTCAAGTAAATAGTGAAATCGATTGAAATAGAGTAAGTTTGGAAGTTGTTTGGACAGAGGTGTTTAAAGCATTGGGCCAAGGAGTTAATAGGAAGAAGGTGGATGAGAACAGTTATTCCAAATAGCTCCAAGGGGAAAAGGTAAAGAATTAAAGGTGGAGGTTAATGTGATTTCAGTGTTGACTGATACTGTGACTTATTGGTGTTGTTTGATAAGAGAAACAATATTTAAACACTCTAAAACTAGAGCTGTACAGTAATAAACTGGATTACTTGTAGACAATAAGGGCTTTCTACTAGAGGAGGCATTTCAAGAAGTAAAGGCCGTATAATCATCTGCAGGATTTCTACTATAGAAATTCTTAAAAGTATAGGCATTTCCTTTGTATGTTCTTAAAAGTATCATATAGGGATTTCTAAGACTACAATTTATATTCACTTAGGCAACTTATTACGAAGTAGATTCCACAGCAAAAATCATTGGCATACAAAACATGTATCTTCTACTAGCCATTATTACCTGTTTTTGTCAGCAAAAGGTTATCCAGGTGCCTGTCTCCTACTCCAAGAATATATGTAATCACGCAATATCCAGCTGCAATAACAGGTCAAAAAAAAAAAAAAGCAAAAGAATTGTGAAAAACACATGCAAACCAGGTTACACATACAACTGAATACAAAAGCAGTTTGAGCTAATTTAACTATAAACTGATTACTACTCTTTTCGATTTCTTACCTAAATTTTCAAAAATGTGTAATCTTTGATTCTATGAAGCAGTTATCACTTGAAACTCAAATTATTATTTGCATCAGAAAAAATATCGTGCAGAATTCTGTCAAATTGTTAAAAAGTCACTTTAACCAAAGTTAAGTGAGATTGTAGAAACCTTAATTATAACATGCGTCTATCATTTCTCACTTCACACTGGGTATGTTAAGAATGATAGTGACAAAAGGGTCGCAGAAACATACATAATGAAGTCAATCATACCACAACCATCTTATCTACACAATGACAAAAGTAAATGTAAAATTAAAATAAATTTTAGAGAAATAATCTTGAAGTGCCAGAAGAAAGAACAATGAATGAATTCACTTGAGTTGTAAAAACATGTATGAAGTTCATAGCATAATCCTTTAAATTGAAAAAAATTACATAAGCAGGACCAGTCATTGTCTCATTTTTTCTTTCTCATAAGATCTGGAAACCTGGCATATGTTGAAAAATGCTCAAAAAATTTAAGCAAATAACAACTATTTGAAGCTGAATTTTTTCTGCTGTTTCTCATTAATAACCTAACAGTAAATACAATTTGCAAATACATGTATGATTACGCCAGTATTTACAAACATATATTTCAGTCACTATGGAAAATAAAAATCAGACCACTTGATAACGGCATTAATCCTGTCTAAATTCAATTAATATTATTAACGTTCATTTGATACATGATCTGAAGGCCATACCGGAAGTCCAAAAATGACTTAAGCAATGACATTACCATTAGATCAATCTTTAATTATTAGGTTGGTACAAAAGTAATAGTAGTTTTGGACCCTTAATTTAAAATCATTATACCTAGGCTCAAACATATCTATATTCATCAAAATAGAACTGTTAAAATCAACATGTTTTTAGCAAAGAGAACTAAGTTGGTTTATTCCTGGAGTACAAAGATCTGTGCTTTGGGATTTGATGAAATCTTGGAAAGCATTTTCTGCATCCTGCTGATTGCAGAAGTGTTTCCCTTGCAAAGAGTTGTCAAGATGATTGAAGAAGTGGTAGTCAGTTGGAGAAAGGTCAGGTGAATATGGCAGATGAGGTAAAACTTCATAGCCCAATTTGTTCAAATTTTGAAGTGTTGGGTTCTGAGATGTGCAGTCAGGCGTTTTCATGAGATCTGGGCCCATGCTGTTGATCAAAGCTGGTTGCAGGCATTACAGTTTCTGGTGTATCTCAGCAATTTGCTGAGCATTTTGTAATGGTTTCACTGGGATTCAGAAAACTGTAGTGGATCAGACAGGCAGCAGACCACAAACAGTGACCATGATGGTTTTTTGGTGCACTCTTTGGCTTTGGAAAGTGCTTTGGAACTTCTCGGTCCAACCACTGAGCTGGTTGTTGCTGGCTGTCATGTAAAATCCACTTTTCATTGCGTGTCACAATCCGATTGAGAAATGGTTCGTTGTTGTCGTGCAGAATAAGATGACACTTCAAAACAATGATTTATTTGATTTGTGGTCAGCCTACTTATCAAACTTTTACACCTTTCTAATTTGTGTCAAATGCCAAGTGACTGTAGAATGGTTGACGCTAAGTTCTTGGGCAACTTCTCATGCAGCTTCGATGAGAGCTCTCAATTGGTCATTGTTAACTTCAGCCAAAACTTTGCTCACCTCCTTTGCAAAACTTCATGATCACTACATTGTACATTTGATAGCAATTCCTGAGCCAAATGCATTGTTGATGTTGTGAGCTATCTCCTCTGCTTTATGACTCATTTTGAACTTGAATAAAACAATCACTTGAATTTGCTTTGTGTCTAACATGATTTCTATAGTCTAAAATAGATATAGAATCCAAAGCAATAAGTCATTAGCAAAAACACATGAAATGAGAAATTCACATTAAAAACATGTATAAAATAACCACATTTATTTAAGAATGTATTCCAATATTAAATGGCAAAGGTCAACAATGTAAAACTGCAATTACTTTTGCACCAACCTAAAGTTTATTGAAGGCTAGGCTTTTAAGTAAACACATTACATTCATTATGACTAACCCTCTTAATGATGTAAATTAAGTATTATATATATCCACTGAATGAAAAAAACCTCCGGTTCCAGATATTAACAGGATTGTTCAAAGTCACTGAACTGGGGTTTAAACCTAAGTCAGACTCCATCGCTCACACCAGTTTTGCACTGTACTTTGTGTAATTCCTCCTTCCCAGAGTGGCTATTTTTTAAAATTTATTTTTAATTGGAGAATGACTGCTTTACAATTTTGTGTAGGTCTCTGCTGTACATCAACATGAATCAGCCACAGGCGTGTGTGTATATATACATATCACTTCCCTTTTGAATCTCTTTTCCACCTCTCCCCCCATTCCACCTCTCTAGACTGTTACATGGCATCTGTCTGATCTTCTGAGTCATACAGCAAACCCCACTGACTAGCTAGTATACATATTACAGTAACGTATATTTCTATGCTACTCTCTCTTCTCCCTACCCACTCCTTGCCCCCTGGGTCCACAGGTCTATTCTCTGTATCTGTGTCTCCACTGCTGCCCTGCAGACAGGTTCATCAGTATCATCTTTCTAGACTCCATATATATACATTAATACGGTATTTTTCTGATTTACTTCACTCTGTATAATAGTCTCTAGGTTCATAAACCTCATTAGAATTGACTCAAATGTGTTCCTTTTTATGGCTAAGTAATATTCCACTGCATACACATACCACCGCTTCTTTATTCATTCATCTGTCTACAGACATGTAGGTTGCTTCCATGTCCTAACTACTGTAAATAGTGGTGCAATAAACACTGGGGTACAGGGTGTCTTTTCCAATTATGGTTTTCTCAAGGTATATGCCCAGTAGTGGGATTGTGGGATCATATGGTAGCTTTATTCCTAGGTTTCAAAGAAATCTCCATACTGTTCTCCATAGTGGCTATGTCAATTTACACTCCCCCTAAACAGTACAAAGTGGCTACTTTGATGGGTGCAACACTCAGCAACATATTTAATTTCAAGTACATTTTTTAAGAATAACTCACTATACTCTAATACTAGATATAAACGCATATCTATTTCAAAATATATTCATATGTAGCGAACGAATGAAAGATACTGTCATTCCAAAAGCTTCTAATCGTATTACTAGTCTAATAATTCTCACTTCTTCTGGTTGTTCAGTTGCTCAGTGCTCAACTCTTTGTGAACCCACGGACTGCAGCACACCAGGCTTCCCTGTCCTTCACCATCTCCCAGAGTTTGCTCAAACTCATGTCCATTGAGTCAGTGATACCATCCAACCATCTCATCCTCTGTCATCCCCTTCTCCTCCTGCCTTCAGTCTTTCCCAGCAACAGGGTGTTTTCTAATGAGGCAGCACTTCACATCAGGTGGCCAAAGTATTGGAGCTTCAGCATCAGTCCTTTCAATGAATATTCAGAGTTGATTTCCTTTAGGAATGACTGTTTGATCTCCTTGTAGTTCAAGGGACTCTGAAAAGTCTTCTCCAACACCACATTTTGAAAGCATCAATTCTATGGTACTCAGCCTTCTTTATGGTCCAACTCTCACATCCATACATGACTACTGGGAAAAATCATAGCTTTGACTATATGGACCTTAGTTGGGAAAGTAATGTCTCTGCTTTATAATAAGCTGTCTAGGTTTGTCAGCTTTTCTTCCATAGAACAAGGATCTTTTAAATTTCATGGCTGCAGTTACCATCCACAGTGATTCTGGAGCCCAAGAAAAAAAAGTCTGTCACTGTTTCCACCTTTTAGTGTAGGCACATTCTTGCTCTAAAAATCTTGGTTTAGTTTTGTTTTAAGGAAGAAATATAGATAGGATATTGTACTGTTGGCAAATCTGGTCCCAGATGCCATGATCTTAGTCTTCCTAATGTTGAGTTTTAAGCCAGCCTTTTCCACTCTTCTCTTTCACTTTCATCAAGCTCTTAGTTCTTCCTTTTAATTTGCTTTCTGCCAAAAGGGTGGTGTCATCTGCATGATATTTCTCTCAGCAATCTTAATTCCAGCCTTCATCCAGCCTGGCATTTTACATGATATACTCTGTATAAATTAAATAAGCAGGTTGACAATACACAGCTTTGACGTACTCCTTTCCCAGTTTGGAACTAGTCTATTGTTCCATGTCTGGTTCTAACTGGTGCTTCTTGACCTGCACACAATTTTGTCAGAAGGCAGGTAAGGTGGTCTGGTATTACAATCTCTTCAAGAATTTTCTGCAATTTGTTGTGATCCACAGTCAAAGGCTTTAGCATAGTCAATGAAGTAGATGTTTTTCTGGAATTCTCTTGCTCTTTCTATGATCCAGTGGCTGTTGGCAAATTGATCTCTTGCTCCTCTCCCTTTTCTAAATCCAGTTTGTACATCTGGTAGTTCTTGGTTCACATACTATTGAAGCCTAGCTTTAGGGATTTTGAGTATTACCTTGCTAGCATGTGAAATAAGTGCAATTGTGCAGTAGTTTGAACATTCTTTGGCATTGCCCTTCTTTGGGACAGGAATGAAAACTGACCTTTTCCAATTCTGTGCCCACTGTTGCATTTTATCCATCAGTTACAAATCAGTTACAGTTGACTAAACAAATCAGTTATTGTCAAAATATAGTTTGCAGTATGACAAGGACCACTGGTTTGCCAACAATACAATATCCTATCTATATTTCTTCCTTAAAACAAAACTAAACCAAGATTTTTAGAGCAAGAATGTGCCTACACTAAAGACATTTTCCAGGCTCACTTGAAGTTAGGCCTGTCCACTGAGATGTAGGCAAACAGAGTCTTATCAGTTAGCATTTTTAGTGAAATTAAAAGACGCTTACTCCTTGGAAGAAAAGTTATGACCAACCAACCTAGATAGTATATTGAAAAGCAGAGACATTACTTTGCTGACTAAGGTCCGTCTAGTCAAGGCTATGGTTTTCCCTGTGGTCATGTATGGATATGAGAGTTGGACTGTGAAGAAGGCTGAGCGCCAAAGAATTGATGCTTTTGAACTGTGGTGTTGGAGAAGACTCTTGAGAGTCCCTTGGACTACAGGGAGATCCAACCAGTCCATTCTGAAGGAGATCAACCCTGGGATTTCTTTGGAAGGAATGATGCTAAAGCTGAAACTTCCAGTACTTTGGCCACCTCATGCAAAGAGTTGACTCATTGGAAAAGACTCTGATGCTGGGAGGGATTGGGGGCGGGAGGAGCAGGGGACGACCGAGGATGAGATGGCTGGATGGCATCACAGACTCGATGGGCATGAGTCTGAGTGAACTCCGGGAGTTGCTGATGGACAGGGAGGCCTGGAGTGCTGCAATTCATGGGGTCGCAAAGAGTCGGACACAACTAGAAATTGAACTGAATCGAACTGAACCAGGAGACCTTGGTTGACCTTGATATCCCTAAAGAGCTAAAACTCCAACCACATCGGCTTACACCTGGGCTTCTTACAAAGAAGAAAGTAACTTTTACATGTGTAAACCACTACAGTCAGATCATGTTAACTTCTGCTGAAAGAAACTGTTAGTAGGCTACTGGGAGACTTGAGGGTCATTTACCTAACAGATGAGGAAATACAGCTTGCCGGCCCAAACTGGTCTCCCTCTATTTTTACATTTTAAAAAGAAAATTTATTGGAACAGAGACATACCCATTTATTTCAATATATCTTGAGCACTACAATGGCCTGGCTGAATGGCTGCAACAGAGACCACCAGGCCTAAAAAGCATAAATATATTTACTATCTGAATGGTTTTAGGGAAAAATGGACCAATATTTGATCTAAGGCATTGCTATTCAACATGTGATACACAGATTGGCAGTTTCACTACTATTCAGAAGCTTGTTAAAAATGCAAACTTTTAAGCCCTACTTCATTCCTATTGCATCAGAATCTCCAGAGGGCAGTGGCCAGAGTGACTCTTATACATATCAAAGTCCTCTCTAGTGTTCTAATGTACCTGGGAATCCTGTGTGGAAATGCTGACCCAACATCTGCAGAGGAAAGACCTGAGAGTCTGTCTTACAAACAAGTGCCCAGGTGAAGCCAATGCTGTTCGACGATACTTGTGGCAGCCCTACTCTAAAACTGCTGCAAAATATGCAGTTTTACAAAGCAATGAAAGCTCTCCACTTAAAAATTAGTGAGCTACTGAAGGACATTACACCTGGTATTGGTAAAGAGAACTGAGAACATACAGAACTAATTAGCACTTTGAGGGAGAGGGAGAGGGGGGGAAGGTTTGGGAGAATGGCACTGAAACATGTGTGCTATCATGTGGGAAATGAATCATCAGTCTATATTCAGTTTATTATTTTTATTTATTAAATTAAAAAAAAAGAACTAATTAGCACACTGTGTTCACTAGTAAGGGATTCCCTTAGAAATCTGGCCTCCACTTGTCAAGGATACAAAATACAAAACTTCTACTGATTTACACATATGAAGACAGCTGAAACTCCTGCATCAAAAAGAACACTGTTACGTTATGAGTGTGTCTGAGTTGTGATGTGATACTTGCTTTCTTATTAATTATAAATTAGAATTAGTTTACTTTTTATCACTATTTACTTTGTTTCAAGTTGTTTAGCTATCTCTATGAAAATTATTCACATGTACAGCAATGTATTTTTGACCTAAAATTTTCATATAGATAAACATGCATGAATTATCCTCGTTCTACTGATAAAGTAGGGCTTCCTTGTAGGTCAATTGGTAAAGAATCTGCCTGCAATGCAGGAGACCTGGGTTTGAGTCCTGGGTCGGGAAGATTCCCTGGAGAACGAAATGGCAACCCACTCCAGTATTGCCTGGAGAATCCCAAGGACAGAGGAGCCTGTCAGGCCACTTGCCAATTGGGGTTGTAAGAGTCGGACACTACTTAGTGACTACTGATAAAGTAAGAGGTTTTTATAAACTATTCTTTGTCATCAAATTTGCTTTTTCAGTAATATTTCCTTGTTATTACTGGATTTTTTTCCAATAGTAATAAAAACTGTATGAGAAAGAGCCTTTTACTCTGCCTCAGTGAGTTACGGTAATAAATATTTCTTGAAATGTCATTTCAAGAAATTTCTTTTTACATCAAGTGAGACAGCTTATGTTCTCTCTCTCTTTCATACATATTCATGGTGAAAGTGAGTATTTGGGGTGTTTCAGTAATTTAAATATCAACACTTGAGAGAAAAGATTACATCCTGAAAAAGATATGTGATGCAAGATTAGGATAAGCCTCAGAAACTGAGGACATAAACAATATTCAGGATGATCTGAGATGGCACAGAGAAGAATAGAAGAGTTTTAGGAAAACTGAAAATATTCTGTGAGTATAATGGGACAGTATACCTGTTCCAGACAACCTTGTCAAAGGCATGCTTTTCATTAGTATTTTGACTCCACGTGAAATAAACATCTTCAAACTGATTTTGTAAAACAACTCTGATTTAAAGTAAAATACAGAGAAATATAGACAAATAAACAATACCATTTCCCTTTCCTTAGTAAAGATATGAGTGTGAGAATAATCAGTATTCCCACATTTACTTTCATGATACAGACTTGACACCCCACATAACCTGAAATAAAATGACACCATAACTAATCATATTCTTCTTCTTAACCTCTACCAAAAACCTAAAATGTTACTTTTTAAAATGAAAGTTATATATGCATCCATATGATAACGCCCAACAATCAGATTCTAGTACAATGCTGCATTGACTTATCTTTAAATAATGGCTTTCAACCTCTAACATTGCCTGGAATGCTACCAAACTCACTGAAATACAAAAAAATTATTTTGTGATGGAGCAATATATATAGAAAGCAGAAGAATGTTCAAAGTAAGATAAAGAGAAGGTCTGTTATCAAACCAGTTACCAGGATATGAATAAATGTGTAATGCTCTTATTAGAAAGAAGATCTAACTTGGAATTAACTGTACAAGTATAATTTAAATGGCTTTTTTTTAACATTAGAAAAGTCATATTCTCATTAGCTCTTGGGAAAAAAAGGAAACATTATATAAAAGGCACAATCCTATGACATTCAGCACATATAAAACATTGTTCCAATGCTCTCATTAAGTGAGCAGAGTTTTCAAATTTTAGTCAATATTTATGGATTATATGTATACTTCAAGTAGAAAAATATTAACATTTCTTAGCTGGGAAAAATTCATATATTTTATAAAATATATATATTATATTACACATACTAGGGCTTCCCTGGTGGCTCAGATGGTAAAGAATCTGCCTGCAATCTGGGAGACTCGGTTTGATCACTGGTTGGGAAGATCCCCTGGAGGAGGGCATGGCAACTCACTTCCATATACTTGCCTGGAGAAACCCCACGGACAGAGAAGCCTGGTGAGCTACAGTCCATGGAGTTGCAAAGAGTTGGACACAACTGAGTGACTAAGCACACAGGATACACAATACTATATGTATAGGTATGCAAAAGATTTTCTGCTACACTCCATAAAGGCTTGAGAAAAAAACAAAAAAAAGACAAAGAAATTGAAAAACATAAACTAAATGAAACGGAGCAATAAATATGAAATAGAAAAAGTGAAACAATAGAAGAAGATCATCATACAGTCCAATTGTTTTTAAACATGGCTGCTCATTAGAAACACATCTGGAGCTTTGGAGAACAGCAATACTTGAGCATCTGCATTTTTCAAAAACTTCCAAGACAATTCTGTTATGCATCTGGATTTTAAAAAATGACTGCAAGTATTTTTATTAAGTGGTAACTTTAGTGATGTAGAATTCTATTATTTTCTGTTGACCAAACAGAGAATTTCCTTTAGTATTTATTGTAAAGTTGGTTTGGTGGTGCTGAATTCTTTNGAACTAATTAGCACACTGTGTTCACTAGTAAGGGATTCCCTTAGAAATCTGGCCTCCACTTGTCAAGGATACAAAATACAAAACTTCTACTGATTTACACATATGAAGACAGCTGAAACTCCTGCATCAAAAAGAACACTGTTACGTTATGAGTGTGTCTGAGTTGTGATGTGATACTTGCTTTCTTATTAATTATAAATTAGAATTAGTTTACTTTTTATCACTATTTACTTTGTTTCAAGTTGTTTAGCTATCTCTATGAAAATTATTCACATGTACAGCAATGTATTTTTGACCTAAAATTTTCATATAGATAAACATGCATGAATTATCCTCGTTCTACTGATAAAGTAGGGCTTCCTTGTAGGTCAATTGGTAAAGAATCTGCCTGCAATGCAGGAGACCTGGGTTTGAGTCCTGGGTCGGGAAGATTCCCTGGAGAACGAAATGGCAACCCACTCCAGTATTGCCTGGAGAATCCCAAGGACAGAGGAGCCTGTCAGGCCACTTGCCAATTGGGGTTGTAAGAGTCGGACACTACTTAGTGACTACTGATAAAGTAAGAGGTTTTTATAAACTATTCTTTGTCATCAAATTTGCTTTTTCAGTAATATTTCCTTGTTATTACTGGATTTTTTTCCAATAGTAATAAAAACTGTATGAGAAAGAGCCTTTTACTCTGCCTCAGTGAGTTACGGTAATAAATATTTCTTGAAATGTCATTTCAAGAAATTTCTTTTTACATCAAGTGAGACAGCTTATGTTCTCTCTCTCTTTCATACATATTCATGGTGAAAGTGAGTATTTGGGGTGTTTCAGTAATTTAAATATCAACACTTGAGAGAAAAGATTACATCCTGAAAAAGATATGTGATGCAAGATTAGGATAAGCCTCAGAAACTGAGGACATAAACAATATTCAGGATGATCTGAGATGGCACAGAGAAGAATAGAAGAGTTTTAGGAAAACTGAAAATATTCTGTGAGTATAATGGGACAGTATACCTGTTCCAGACAACCTTGTCAAAGGCATGCTTTTCATTAGTATTTTGACTCCACGTGAAATAAACATCTTCAAACTGATTTTGTAAAACAACTCTGATTTAAAGTAAAATACAGAGAAATATAGACAAATAAACAATACCATTTCCCTTTCCTTAGTAAAGATATGAGTGTGAGAATAATCAGTATTCCCACATTTACTTTCATGATACAGACTTGACACCCCACATAACCTGAAATAAAATGACACCATAACTAATCATATTCTTCTTCTTAACCTCTACCAAAAACCTAAAATGTTACTTTTTAAAATGAAAGTTATATATGCATCCATATGATAACGCCCAACAATCAGATTCTAGTACAATGCTGCATTGACTTATCTTTAAATAATGGCTTTCAACCTCTAACATTGCCTGGAATGCTACCAAACTCACTGAAATACAAAAAAATTATTTTGTGATGGAGCAATATATATAGAAAGCAGAAGAATGTTCAAAGTAAGATAAAGAGAAGGTCTGTTATCAAACCAGTTACCAGGATATGAATAAATGTGTAATGCTCTTATTAGAAAGAAGATCTAACTTGGAATTAACTGTACAAGTATAATTTAAATGGCTTTTTTTTAACATTAGAAAAGTCATATTCTCATTAGCTCTTGGGAAAAAAAGGAAACATTATATAAAAGGCACAATCCTATGACATTCAGCACATATAAAACATTGTTCCAATGCTCTCATTAAGTGAGCAGAGTTTTCAAATTTTAGTCAATATTTATGGATTATATGTATACTTCAAGTAGAAAAATATTAACATTTCTTAGCTGGGAAAAATTCATATATTTTATAAAATATATATATTATATTACACATACTAGGGCTTCCCTGGTGGCTCAGATGGTAAAGAATCTGCCTGCAATCTGGGAGACTCGGTTTGATCACTGGTTGGGAAGATCCCCTGGAGGAGGGCATGGCAACTCACTTCCATATACTTGCCTGGAGAAACCCCACGGACAGAGAAGCCTGGTGAGCTACAGTCCATGGAGTTGCAAAGAGTTGGACACAACTGAGTGACTAAGCACACAGGATACACAATACTATATGTATAGGTATGCAAAAGATTTTCTGCTACACTCCATAAAGGCTTGAGAAAAAAACAAAAAAAAGACAAAGAAATTGAAAAACATAAACTAAATGAAACGGAGCAATAAATATGAAATAGAAAAAGTGAAACAATAGAAGAAGATCATCATACAGTCCAATTGTTTTTAAACATGGCTGCTCATTAGAAACACATCTGGAGCTTTGGAGAACAGCAATACTTGAGCATCTGCATTTTTCAAAAACTTCCAAGACAATTCTGTTATGCATCTGGATTTTAAAAAATGACTGCAAGTATTTTTATTAAGTGGTAACTTTAGTGATGTAGAATTCTATTATTTTCTGTTGACCAAACAGAGAATTTCCTTTAGTATTTATTGTAAAGTTGGTTTGGTGGTGCTGAATTCTTTGAACTTTTGTTTGACTGGAAAGCTTTTGGTTTCTCCATCAAATCTGAACAAGAGTCTTACTGGGTAGAATATTCTTGATTATAGGTTTTTCCCTTTCATCACTTTAAATATATCATGCCATTCCCTTCTGGCTTATTGAGTTTCTGTTGAGAAATCAGTTAATAACCTAATGGGAATTCCCCTGTATGTTACTGGTTGCTTTTCCCTTGTTGCTTTTAATGTTTTATCTTTGTCTTTAATTTTCATCACTTTGATTACTATGTGTCTGAGTGTGTTCCTCCCTGGGTTTATTTGATCCATTAGTTTGACTTAGTATGAATAGAATGCTAGATTTCTAATTTATATTTACTAAAAACTGATATAGTTCCATGTATTCTGGCATCTAATATTACTGCTAAAAATCTAGAAGATTTATTATCTTAGTGATAAAGAAAAAATTTTGAATGAGGCTTGAAACTTCTAATCCTATTTTGAGAATATAAAGAAATATTATGTTGTAAAAAAAAATAGGAAGTTAACAAGTGATTCAGTATTAACTAAAGTACAGATTTTGTTCAAATTTCACAAAATTTTGTTAGTATTCATTATTTCTTTTCATATCTTATTCAAGATTCCACATTATATTTAATTGCCTTGAGCAGCTTCAGTCATGTGCAACAAATTCTGGTAAATTATCTGCATTTTTATTCTAGTACAAATATTTTCTAATTTTCCTTATTATAGTTTCTTAGATATACCCATCATTAAAAAGTGGACATTTAATTTCCAAATACATGGGATTTTAAAAAATGTATCTTTAACATGAATTTCTCATTTAAATGTTTTCTTCTCTGCAATCATCCCTCTGTGTTTTTTTCAAGCTAACTTTATTGAGGCTTTCAGTGACTCAAAGATCTCTCTTGTTAAATGTCACACTGCACTTGAAAATATGTGGGTTATTTTCAAATGCCTTTTGATACTGATTTCTAGCATAATTCTGCAGTGACAAACAAACAGCCTTTGTATGATTTCAATACCTTTAGACCAAGAAATTTTTGCATTTTGTCTTATGTCCCTTGATATGTTCCAGTATCTCCTAGTTTATAGTCTATGGGAAATTGAAAAGAATTTGTATCCTACCATTGTGTGAAAACTGTATGAATCCTAATCATGTTGAAGTGGTTCACAGTGCTTTTCAGGTCTACTATATACTTCCATGTCTCTGTATATTCACTCTGTTCATTTCTGATAATTTGATACTGAAACTCCAACTAAAAATATTAATTTATTTACTTAAAAATAATTATAATATCCCAGTTCATCCTTTCACAATTTAAAAAATTAAAAATTAAAAGAAGTTAGCATTTCTTTATTAAATATATATATATGATATTAAAAAGTTACAGTAACTACATGAAAGTTAAGTAATAAGACAGAAGGTAATTGATTGATGGCATTCAAAATATCTCAAATAATAATGAAAACTGCAGCTGCTGCGAAGTCACTTCAGTCGTGTCCGACTCTGTGCGACCCCATAGATGGCAGTCCACCAGGATCCCCTGTCCCTGGGATTCTCCAGGCAAGAACACTGGAGTGGGTTGCCATTTCCTTCTCCAATGCATGAAAGTGAAAAGTGAAAGTAAAGTGTCTGACCCACAGCGACCCCATGGACTGCAGCCTTCCAGGCTCCTCCGTCCATGGAATTTTCCAGGCAAGCGTACTGGAGTGGGGTGCCATTGCCTTCTCCCAATAAAAACTAGGTGTGGTTAATTAAAGATTGTTTTACATGCTTTTCATTCAAAGTAGGAGCTATGTCCTTTTCCCTTGAATCCAGGCAAGTTGTGTGATTCTTCTGACCAACAGAATATGACCGAAGTGACAAANTCTGACCCACAGCGACCCCATGGACTGCAGCCTTCCAGGCTCCTCCGTCCATGGAATTTTCCAGGCAAGCGTACTGGAGTGGGGTGCCATTGCCTTCTCCCAATAAAAACTAGGTGTGGTTAATTAAAGATTGTTTTACATGCTTTTCATTCAAAGTAGGAGCTATGTCCTTTTCCCTTGAATCCAGGCAAGTTGTGTGATTCTTCTGACCAACAGAATATGACCGAAGTGACAAACTACCAGCATCTCAATCCAGGCCTTCAGAAAAAAAAAGTTTCTACTTCCTATCTCTTAAAATTCTTCTTAAACCCAGCTCTGAGAAATACAAGCCACGGGGAAGCCTCTACAAGTGACCTGATTAACAAGCTTGGCTAAAAATCAGTATAAGCTGCCAGCCACGTGAGTGATCTATCAAGCCTTTAGAAAATATATTAATTTTTCAGATCTTAAAAAACAGAATGAAAAGAGAAAAAAATGGATGGAAGAGAAAGGGGAAAAAATAAAGAAGTAAAACAGGGAGGGAAGGAGAGGAGAGAGAAATACAGAGTAAGCAAAAGGGACTATTCTCTCCTAGATGCTTCAATCAACTTAAAAAAAAATTTTAAATCAAAATACACTGTATGTGATCATTTTTATGGTTGAACACATTTTCATGGGTAAATACAGTTACCTGTAAAATGCTATGTTTCTTAGTTTAAAATGAGAATTAAAGAATTGAAAGAGACTCTTGTATCCCAATGTTCATCACAGCACTGTTTATAATAGCCAGGACATGGAAGCAATCTACATGTTCATCAGCNTTTCACTTTCATCAAGAGGCTCTTTAGTTCCTCTTCACTTTCTGCCATAAGGGTGGTTTCATCTGCATAAAGCACCCTTAAAAGCATGAATTAAATAACGGATTTTTGTTCCATGTTCTGGAATTGTTTTTAACTTATTGAAAGTGAAAGTGAAGTCACTCAGTCGTGTCTGACTCTTTGTGACCCATGGACTGTAGCCCACCAAGAGCCTCTGTCCATGGGATTCTCCAGGCAAGAATACTGGAGTGGGTTGCCATTTCCTTCTCCAAACTTATTGAAAGCTAACTTTAAAAACCAGTTCTACTGAGGTTGATGAAACTGGAGCCAATTATACAGAGTGAAATAAGCCAGAAAGAAAAACACTAATACAGTATACTAACACATATATATGGAATTTAGAAAGATCGTAATGATAACCCTATATACAAGACAGCAAAAGAGACACAAATGAAAAGAACAGACTTTTGGACTCTGAGGGAGAGGGAGAGGGTGGGATGATTTGGGAGAATGGCATTGAAACATGTATACTATCATGTAAGAACGAAAAGCTAGTCTAGGTTTGATACAGGATACAGGATGTTTGGGGCTGGTGCACTGGGATGACCCAGAGAGATGATATGGGGAGGGTGGTGGGAGGGGGGCTCGGGATGAGGAATTCATATACACCTGTGGTGGATTCGTGTCAATGTAAGGCAAAAACAATACAGTATTGTAAAGTAAAAAAATAAAATAAAAATAATAATTAAAAAAANAGGATACAGGATGTTTGGGGCTGGTGCACTGGGATGACCCAGAGAGATGATATGGGGAGGGTGGTGGGAGGGGGGCTCGGGATTGGGAATTCATATACACCTGTGGTGGATTCGTGTCAATGTAGGGCAAAACCAATACAGTATTGTAAAGTAAAAAAATAAAATAAAAATAATAATTAAAAAAAACAACTAAAAGTAAAACCAAAGTTTTCCTTGAATCTCTGAGGAAAAAAAAAATATGCCCAAGTGAGATATGAACCTGCTGGTGATTTCAATAACAAGTAAGGCTTAGTTTTTTTTTTTTTTTTTTGNGTCAATGTAGGGCAAAACCAATACAGTATTGTAAAGTAAAAAAATAAAATAAAATAAAAATTAAAAAAAAAAAGAATTTGAATATACATATACACATTTTATTTCAGTATTTTAAAAGTTCCTAAGAATATTACATTTTCTTTATACTTTTCAGTCAAAAATATACCAAATATAAGTTTAGGAATAAATTATGCAGTACAAAATAATCTGGAATACAACCTCATAGGAGCATTGTGAAAAATAAATAATAGTCATGTATAAGAGAGCAACTTTTATAAGCCATTAAATGATGCAAAAGTATAAATATAGTTATTGTATATCTAGAAAGTCCTCTACTTGCTTCCCTCAGCTTTGATTGCTTAAGTATAAATATGGATGTAAACATAAATATAATATTTATGTAAAACAGGAATAACATGATATATGCCATAGACTATTCAGGGCTCAACTCTAGTGTCAATTCCGTTATTAACTCTCCCTTAAACAATCTAGCCATTAAAAAAAAAAACACACCTTAAGAAAATAAAAAATATAAACTTCATGAGAATAGGCATAAGTAGCTGAAATATTTGAATTAATCTCTTCAGCTTGCCACTACTAACATTTCCAGTAAGTTACCATAAATACTAATCTAAAATACCATGAAAGGTACCTCTTAACATAGCACTATAATCTTAGGTCTAGAGATTTATCAAAAACATGATTATTCCTGAGAGACTTTTCTCAATCTACTTAATTGCTTGGACAAAGAAGTCTAGCAGGCTACCATCCATGGGTTCGCAGGAGTCGGACATGACTTAATGACTAAACCACCACCACCAACTTAATCGCTTATTCAAACTCAGAGAAAATCAAGGGAAAAATTACAGCTTCTAGAAAGAGATAACTTACAGTTACAAAATAGTTAAGTGATTTCAAAGATATATCTATAAAAAACTAAGCAGAATTTACACTGCATTCCAACCATTATGTCAAAACATTAATGACTTCTTTTATCACATTTTCTATCTTTTAATCTTCTCATAGGTCATTTAAAACTGCTGTGGCTTGAATCGTAGTGTCCCCTCAAAATGAACATGCCTCTAACACCCAAGGTAGGAGGTGGGACCTTTTGGAGGTACTTAGCCCTCAAGTATTAGAGAAGGCAATGGCACCCAACTCCAGTACTCTTGCCTGGAAAATACCATGGACGGAGAGGNCATTTAAAACTGCTGTGGCTTGAATCGTAGTGTCCCCTCAAAATGAACATGCCTCTAACACCCAAGGTAGGAGGTGGGACCTTTTGGAGGTACTTAGCCCTCAAGTATTAGAGAAGGCAATGGCACCCAACTCCAGTACTCTTGCCTGGAAAATACCATGGACGGAGAGGCCTGGTAGGCTGCAGTCCATGGGGTCGCGAAGAGTCGGACACGACTGAAGCGACTTAGCAGCAGCAGCAGCCCTCAAGTATGGAATCAGCACCTTATGAAAGACCCTACAGAGCTGCCTAGCCGTTCCCAGCAGGTGCACATACAATAACAGGTCTTTAACCCAAAGAAGGTCCTCACCTGACCAAGCTGGCACCTTATCTCAGACTTCCAGCCTCCAGAACTATGAGAAATAAATTTCTATTGTTTATAAGTCACCCAGTATCTGGTTATTTTGTTATTGCAGCCAAAATGGACAAATCTAAGCAAAAATCTTAACATGTTCTAAATGTGTATGAATATGGCAACAAGATAGCTTCCTTTCCTTTATTCCCACATATCAATGAAAAGCAGTCAGTTGAAAAACTTACCACAGCTTTTAACGTAAGTGTCCATAACTTCAGCACTGATTCCATTTGGCCCATTCTCACTTGGTGCATATTTTCTAAAAAAGTTCTGAAAAGATGTTTACATGTTTACAAATTCAATCCTTTAAACAAATTAGGCATTTCAAAATTATAAATAATGACAAACAGGTATCTGTTATAAAACTTTATAAAATGCAGAATTGGGGGAGCATATTCCTCAGGAATCAGTCATATTACTATGCTTATAGTCTGAGACTAAGAAATAAACAAATAAATAAAAGTGTGCTACTTCTATACCACAGGGGAAAACATTAAATAAATGTACTGCTATATCTCATACTTAATTTACCAGTTTGTTTCACATTTCTCCTGAAAGTAAACATGAGGGGCTTTCTGTGAATCATACATTCTCCTAAAAGTGAACATGAATTTTTAAAATTACCTTTTAAGTATAGCCACTGAAATACTGCTACCATTAACAAGCTCAATAAAATTACATTCCAATACTCAAAATAGTTACAATGCAATGCTAAGACTTTTCAAATTAAGAGGAAATTGACAGAAGATAAACATGAGATACAGACTGAATCAAAGAATTGCAAGGGCACAATAAATACACTAGAGTGTCCCAACAGTCTGGAAATACTGGGGAAAATTGTACACTTTCTTTTCCCCAGATTATCAACTAGCCTATTCTTTTACATCTAGATGTTAAAGAAAAATAGACACAGTATACTGTCTGAAAATACAACTAACGCACTATTAAAAAATAAATTATCCTATGTTTTAAGGTTTTTAAACACTGTACAAGTGAAAAGGAATGTATATCTAGAACTCTGATAAACCAATAAGAAAAAGACAAAAAATCCAAGAGAAAAATGGGCAAAATATATGAACAAGCACTTCACAGAAGAAATAAATGGCCTATACACATATTTCACTCAATGTTTTTGGTGACCAGGGAAATGTAAACTAAATAATAATAAATACCAAAATTTAGAAGCTCGACAATACCAAGATTAAGTAAAGATGAGTAGCAAAGAAAAACAGCTGTTTCCAAAAATAACTATTTTGGTAAACAATTTTTAACTATCTACTAAAGCTGAGGATGAGATAAGCTACAACTTGGCAAAATTATTTCCACAGATCACACACAAAACTACAAATCAGGACACAAACTGTCATTGTCTTTATTTTACAAAATCATAACTGCACAAAACAACATAATAATTGATAACTTTATTAAACAATTACTTCAGTTAGAACCTGTGTTCAAGCTCTGTATACATTTCATGTCATCTTCAGAAGAATTCTATAGCTAAGTACTCTTCTTACCCCAATTTTATAGATACAAAAACTGAGACTTAAAGGGTATGTTAGGAGGTCCCCTAGACCTCTGAGAGATTTGATTAACTTACAGCTGTTCCACTAGTAAGGTGTATTACAGCAGAAGTAAATGCAACAGGATCAACATGGAGAAGACACACAGGCAAAGCCTGTGAATTACATGTGAATCCTCCTTGTTCTCTTCTGAAGGGATACAATGAGCTTATTTCCCAGGGGCTGCTCATACAGGCACCCTCTATAGTCTATTTAGTCCAGCAACTATCAAAATTCTAGAAGGGAAGCCGGTTGTTTCCTATAAATCATATTATTTATACAAAGAGTCTAGGTATGTGAACCACCCTTATGAGTTCCTACTGAAAGCCAAATACCAGCTAAAGGCTAACCTGTTTGCAAGGTTACTCAAAATATAGATAGAAAGCCACAGAGCCAAACCTCAAACTCTGGCAGTTTGGTGTTTCGTGTCTGAGTTTTTAAGCAACTGACCCCACAACTGTACCTTGAACCAAACAACAGAATGAATTTCTTGTTTTGTTAAGAAATCAGAGTAAAGTCTTTCTGAAAGTCTAAACTCCACACTGAATTACTGGGACACTCGAAAATGAGAAACACAAAAACATACTATAGTAAATATCCTTTATCAAGCCCTTCACTGCATGATTTTTCATCTCAGGCATATCAATTTTTTCTGTGTGAATCACGTACATTTTTCATAGGAAAAAAGAAAAATTACATTCAAAAGATAAACTATTAACATGAAGTAAGAATTTTGCAATAAACACTAATTCATGATTTTAAAAAATAAAAACAATTCCAAATATATATATGGCTTAGTACAACTTGCCTTTTCTTATGTTAAAGGAGAATAATGATTTTGGAGAGGGAGGGTGGGGGAAAAGGTCTTAAACAACATAACTATGTAAAATATGTATGACAAGAATATCACTGTAGCCTTGTTATGAGTAACAGCAAAAACTGGAAATAATCAGAACGTTCACTGATGGCTACATGCTGCTGCTGCTGCTGCTGCTGCTGCTAAGTCGCTTCAGTTGTGTCCGACTCTGTGCGACCCCATAGATGGCAGCCCACCAGGCTCCACCGTCCCTGGGATTCTCCAAGCAAGAATGCTGGAGTGGGTTGCCATTTCCTTCTCCAATGCATAAACCATAATATTTCCATACTTTGCAATATAATGTATCCATAAACTTCAGAAAATTCCTGATCACCTATTATGTGCCAGGCAAAGTTTAAGGAACTGAACATCTACCTACCTTGGAAACATTTCCAGCTGTTAGCATTGCTTACTTCTCTGGAAAAAAAACAACTTGAGGGACGAAGAGTGAGAAAAAAGAGACTTTCATTTCTAAAACTCTATGTACTTTTTATAGAGACTGAAACTTTTCTAAGAAGAAATATTCATGAAATTCATAAATCATTAAAATAGATATTGTACCTGAATGCTTCCTTCTGTATCAAGAACTTCAGCAACAGGAACTGATTGTATAAACTGCATGAAGCCTACACAGAAACAGATATATTGTATTAAGCACAGCTTTTGGTTAAACCATTGGAAGGATTTGCTGAAGCTGAAGCTCACTTAGGCCACCTGATGCGAAGTCTGAGCGCCGAAGAATCGATGCTTTTGAACTGTGGTGTTGGAGAAGATTCCTGAGAGTCCCTTGGACTGCAAGGAGATCCAACTAGTCCATTCTGAAGGAGATTGGCTCTGGGATTTCTTTGGAAGGAATGATGCTAAAGCTGAAGCTCCAGTACTTTGGCCACCTCACACGAAGAGCTGACTCACTGGAAAAGACTCTGATGCTGGGAGGGATTGGGGGCAGGAGGAGAAAGGGACGACCGAGGATGAGATGGCTGGATGGCATCACTGACTTGATGGGCATGAGTCTGAGTGAACTCTGGGAGTTGGTGATGGACAGGGAGGCCTGGCGTGCTGCGATTCATGGGGTCGCAAAGAGTCGGACACAACTGAGCGACTGAACTGAAATGCAAAGAGCCCCCTCAGTTGGAAAAGACTTTGATGCTGGGAACACTGAAGGCAGGAGGAGTAGGAGGCAGCAGAGGATGATATGGTTAGATAGCATCACTGACTCAATAGACATGAATTTGAGCAAACTCAGAGAGATAGTGGAGAACAGAGGAGCCTGGTGTGCTACAGTCTATGGGATCGTAGAGTCAGACATGACTGAATGACAAAACAACAATACTGGTTAAGCAATAAAGATTCTGTTAAGAATATTCTTCATTTGCAAATGTACATAATACAAACTTATTAGCTTAAAGAGGTCTATAAGCATTGTACTTAGTATGTATCGGCATTTATATCATAGGAACTACACGGAAACGTATTTAAAAAATTAAGCTGAAAATCTGTATGTTTCTCTAGGCCAATTTCTATTATTATATACAGGAATACAAAGTAATAAGGTTCAGTTCAGTTGTCATTGAACTGCCAGGCTTCCCTGTCCCTCACCAACTCCCAGAGCTTGCTTAAACTCATGTCCACTGAGTCGGTGATACCATCCAATCATCTTGTCCTATGTCATTCCCTTCTCCTCCTGCCTTCAATCTTTCCCAGCATCAGGATCTTTTCCAGTGAGTCAGTGCTTTGCATCAGGTGGCCTAAGTATTGGAGTTTCAGCTTCAGCATCAGTCCTTCCAATGAATATTAAGGACTGATTTCCTTTAGGATTGACTGGTTTGATATCCTTGCAGTTCAAGGGACTCTCAGGAGTCTTCTCCAACACCCCTGTTCAAAAGCATCAATTCTTTGGTGCATTGCTTTCTTTATAGTCCAACTCTCACATACATACATGACTACTGGAAAAACCATAGCTTTGACTAGATGGACCTTTGTCAGCAAAGTAACGTCTCTGCTTTTTAATATGCTGTCTAAGTTGGTCATAGTTTTTTTTCCAAGAAGCAAGCATCTTCTAATTTCATGGCTGTAGTCACCATCTGCAGCGATTCTGGAGCCCCACAAAATAAAGTCTCTCACTGTTTCCATTGTTTCCCCATCTATTTGCCATGTAGTGATGGGACTGGATCCCATGATCTTCGTTTGTTGAATGTAAGCCAGATTTTTCATTCTTTTCTTTCACTTCAATCAAGAGACTCTTTAGTTCCTCTTCGCTTTCTGCCATAAGGGTGGTGTCATCTGCATATCTGATGTTATTGATATTTCTCTCCCAGCAATCTTGATTCTAGCTTGTGCTTCACCCAGCTCAGCATTTTCCATGATGTACTCTGCATGTAAGTTAAGGAAACAAGATGACAAAATACAGCCTTGACACACTCCTTTCCCAATTGGGAACCAGCTGGTTCCATGTCCGGTTCTAACTGCTGCTTACCTGTATACACATTTCTCAAGAGGCAGTTAAGGTGGTCTCATATTCCCATCTCTTTCAGAATTTTCCAGTTTGTTGTGATCCACACAGTCAAAGGCTTTGGCGCAGTCAATAAAACAGAAATAGGTATTTTTTTGGAACTCTCTTGCTTTTTCTACAATCCAATGGATTTTGGCAATTTGATCTCTGGTTCCTCTGCCTTTTTTAAATCCAACTTGAACATCGGGAAGTTCTCAGTTCATGTACTGTTGAAGCCTCACTTGGAGAATTTTGAGCATTACTTTGCTAGCATGTGAGATGAGTACAATATTTTGTGGTAGTTTGAACATTCTTTGGCATTGCCTTTCTTTGGAATTGGAATGAAAACTGATCTTTTCCAGCCCTGACCATTGCTGAGTTTTCCAAATTTGCTGGCATATTGAGTGTAGCACTTTCACAGCATCATCTTTTAGGACTTGAAATAGTTCAACTGGAATTCCATCACCTCTAATAGGTTTCTTTGTAATGATGCTTCCTAAGGCCCACTTGACTTCATATTCCAGGATGTCTGGCTTTAGGTGAATGATTACATCAACATGGTGATCTGGGTCATTAATATCTTTTTTGTGTAGTTCTTCTGTGTATTCTTGCCACTTCTTCTTAATATCTACTGCTTGTTAGGTCCATACCATTTCTGTCCTTTATTGTACCCATCTTTGCATGAAATGGCCCCTTCATATCTCTAATTTTCTTGAAGAGATCTCTAGTCCTTCCCATTCTATTGTTTTCCTCTATTTCTTTGCACTGATCACTGAGGAAGACTTTCTTATCTCTCCTTGCTATTTTTCGAAACTCTGCATTCATATGATTATATCTTTCCTTTTCCTTTGCCTTTCACTTCTCTTCTTTTCTCAGCTATTTGTATGGCCTCCTCAGACAACCATTTTGCCTTTTTGCATTTGTTTTTCTTGGGGATGGACTTGATCACAGCTTCCTATACAATGTCAGAACTTGTGTCCATAGTTCTCCAGGCACTCTATTTATCAGATCAGTAACAGGGTAAGGGTTCTTATATTTGGCATAAAAATTTCTTTCTGCAGTTTTATAACACATGTCAATTGAAATTCTAAATGTAAAATCACTTTAAGAAATCTGAAATTGTGGCATTTCAGAAATGTAATCACCTAACCCTGAAACTATAGTATCTTCATTGGCTTTCTTCGTGTAATACTCTATCTTCTTCCATTCCCTGGAAATGCTATGAGAGGGATGTATAAATCCCCTACCTGATCTACCATAAAGAAGAGGAGGGGGATAGTATACAGGAGAATAAGGATAAAAGTTAAGCCTGTAAGTCCAGGGACAACAAAAGAAGTATAAAACTACAAATCTGTGAACAAAAAACAATCAAAGTTGAATGATGGAAATATTTCAGAATCATAAACAACTATGATCTGGTTTCGGTAAGCCTTACATTATAATTGGGCTGCTCTAGTGGCTCAGTGGTAAAGAATCTGTCTGCCAATGCAAGAGAAACAAATTCAATCCCTGGGCCACGAAGATCCTCTGGAGAAGAAAATGGCAACCCTCTCCAGTAGTCGTATCTGGGAAATCCCATGGACAGAGGAGCCTGGCAGCCTACAGTCCGTGGGGTTGCAAAGAGTCAGACATGATTAAGTGACCAAACAATGACACATTATAATTATTTGCATGCAAATTAGGAGACTGTGTATTATTTTAGAGTAAGAAACTTCTCATTCATTCTGATATGATAAATACCAAACAGTCTGCATCAATGCACTTAACATATATTTGTAGTTTTTCTTCTAGGTAGCAAGAATTTTGCAGGTAAACAAAAATAGAGCTTTGACCTGCTTTCAAAGATCTCACAAGTTTGCCAAGTTTTATTAGAATAAATACTATGAATGAAAAGACACTATGAAAAGGAATAGTAAAGGGAGACCTATATTACAACAGGGATCAGAGGACCTCTGACATCTGAACTGTGTTTTGAAGGATAATAAAGATGCATAAATAAAGCAGAAAGGAGATTAAAGATAACAATAATATAAGGCTAAAAAGAGCATGGTACGTTTGCGAAAATGGAAGGTGGATGGTGTGGCTAAAGTCTAAGAAGCAAGGAGAGTGGAAAAAAGAGGTGTCACAGAGAGGTGTGGAGGTATGTTATACCACTCAAGAACTTGTAAACTATCCTAATGCTTTTGTCTCGGTCCCAGTGGCAAATAAAAGCTAAGTAAATCAATCTATGTAGGATAGTACTAGAACATATAAGAAATTAAACCACCAGAAAGATTTGGGAGTAACAAGGAGAAGGGCAGAAAGCCTAAAATAAAACAGGTACTTGTTTCTCCAAGGTACCTAATCTAAGAGTAAGAAGCTCTAAGAGTAACAATATTGTACAATTTACAATACACATTAGGCAAGTATTCTGAGGGAATCGTCTGCCAAACTTCCAGAGGTTACTCAATCTCAGAAAGAGTTAGAGTTTAAAAAAAAAAAAAAAAACAATGAATAACAGCAACATCATCTGATGAGTGGTTTGCATAAGCACAGCACAATACAAAGCCTCTCTAGGTTTTAATAACTCTCAATAATGATTATACGCAGAGTACAACACACGAAATACCAAGCTGGATGAGTCACAAGCTGGAATTAAGATTGCAAGAAGAAATACTAACAGCCTCAGATATGCAGATGATACAAGTGTAAAGGCAGAAAGTGAGAAGGAACTAAAGAGCCTCTTGATTAGGGTTAAAGAGAGTGAAAAAAGTAGCTTGAAACTCAACATTCAAATAACTAAGATCATGGCATCCGGTCCTATCACGCCATGGTAAATAGAAGGGGAAAAAGTTGAAGCAGTGACAGTTTTTATTTTCTTAGGCTCCAAAATCACTGCAGATGGTAACTGCACCCATGAAATTAAAAGTTGTTTGCTGTCTGGAAGGAAAGTTATGACAACTCTAGACAGCGTAATAAAAAGCAGAGACATCAAAGACAAAAGTCTGTATAGATAAAGCTATGGTTTTTCCAGTAGTCATGTAGGATATGATGTACCACAAAGAAGGCTGAATTCCAAAGAACTGATGCTTTTGAAGTTTGGTGTGGGAGAAGATTCCTGAGAATCCCTTTTACTGTAGAGAGATCAAACCAGCCAACCCTAGCGGAAATCAACCCTGAATATTCATTGGAAGGACTGATGCTGAAGCTGAAGCTCTAATACTTTGGCTACTTCATGTGAAGAGCCAGCTCACTGGAAAAGACACTGATGCTAGGAAAAGATTGAAAGCAAAAGGAGAAGGATGCAGCAGAGGATGAAATGGTTAGATAGCATCACAGACTCAATAGACACAAATCTGAGCAAACTCCAGGACACACTGGAAGACTGAGGAGCCTGGTATGTTGCAGTGAATGAGGTCACAAAGAGTTGAACATGACTTAGTAACTGAACAATAACAAAAACAATTAAGATTTCAGATACAGATCACCACAGAAGAAAACTACTGTGGTTTGGAAACAGTTTTGAATCCAAAGACATATATCATAAAGGTTCTCATTTTTCTCCCAAATATGCTGTTTAATGATTTCAAGTATAAAAAGAAAGGGAGGGAGGGAAGGTAGACAGGTTGCCAGGAGGGCCCGACTGGTCTTCAGTGCTACAAATGAGTTCAATCCCTAATGTTCTTAACAACTTCCAATTTAAAAAGGAAAAATATACTCATTGGACACTGAAATAAATAACTGTTAAAAAATAAACTTACCATGCTTTGTACTAGTGGCTAATACTTTGTAGGGCGTTAACTTCAAATCCAGATTTTCTTTTCGTAGAAGCTTAAGATCAAAAGTTATATTAAACAAATGAAAAGAATGTTATGCAACAGTTTTGTAGTAAGTATTATAGCAGTTTAATACATCTCTTTATCTTTTTCTAAATCACTGTCAGTTTTCACTGATAGAGGGTTCCTCCTAAGGATTTATGCAGGCCTTACTGGCCATGAAGTATTTTATGACTCCAAATAAGGAAATGAAAACAAATATGTTTCTTTACAATACTGTATTGGTTTTGCCATACACTGACATGAATCTGCCATGGGTGTACATGAGTTCCCAATCCTGAACCCCCCTCCCCCCTCCCACCCCCACAAATATGTTTCTTTAAAATCCATGGACAGAAACATGATTTAAGAAAAACTGACTAAGAGGAAGAAAATTACTAAATCTAACACTCAAAGAACTGTGAAAAAGTTTTTATAAAAAGGAACACATGCAATTTTGTTTTATACTCATCTTAAGAGCCATCTGCAGTAATACAATAACAACTACATTTGTTCAAGATCAAGTGGAGATTGTTCAGCTCTCTAGGATTGTACCTGAATGTTATATAATTCTGGGTACATGTAATTCTGTATCCATGCATAGCATATCCACTAAACCATTGATTTCTGAAATGAAAACATATTCCCTACCAACATAAGGTTATGCTCACCTTGTCCATGAGTGAAATTATTTGGAGAATAAGTTGATCTTGGCGTAAATCATCCCCATGCTTAAATATAACTGGATATTTGCCTCCATCTTCAGTCTTAAAGAATAACTGTGCAGGCATAAGAGCACTCTGGAAATAAAAATAGTATTTTCAAATTATAAAAGATGGAAATGTGGAGAAACCTATAATAATCTAAAGAAAAGAAATGAGTCTGACAAAGCAAATAATATTAATTTCTATAGACATGAGAAATAATAGCATAAAAAGTATCAGATACAGGGATGAACAGGTATGTGACAAAAAAAGTACAGTAAAATGTTACTAACAGTGAGTGTATAGTTGTTTACTGTGAAAGCCTTTCAACTTTGCTGTATGTTTGAAAACTTCACTATAAAATGTAGGGGAAAGGCATCAAAAATCCTTCAAAGAATTTAAATTTAGAAACGACAACCTCTAGTGAATTAAAACTTCAAATAGTTGTAGTATCCTTTGATTACCTCAGGGTAAATATATTTTTATCCTTGTACCCCTACTCACAAACACTCAAGAAAACAACTGGAAGCAAAATTCCTAAAGATAAATGATAAGCAAGATGTTCTTTGTTGTAACTTCCCTATTTCAATTTGGATCCGATTTTGAAATTTAGAGTACATCTGAAATCTAGTGTAAACATATGACAATCTAAGGATAACTAGGGCACTAATCCCAGTGCCTTAAGGGGCTCACTCCCCACAGAGATCTAGCTTTTGTTCTAAAGCTAGGGTCTAACAAAATACTGTTTAAAAATATTGAAAACTAAGTCCATAACCTTTTCAACTCTAAGGAGTTCATAGAAGGGCAACAAGAATTCATGGATTCTGCTACAACTCTGTGTAGACATTTCAGTTATGTACAAGCATTACGGGTAACTTTCTAAAATATCCAATCCATCACTTTCATTGGACTCTTAAACTCATGACCCCCAAATGGTTAAGAATTATAATCCTAGAGTTATGCAGTAAATGCCCTAGAAACATTAGTCCTAAACTCCAATTCAGAATTTTCAAGAATGTCCACTTATTTAATAAAGGCTAGAAGAAAAAATTCAGAATTGAACATTAGGATTAAAAAGATATCCCATGATATCTTACTGACCATCTATACTTTGTATATATGACATAATTATAAAATTATTTAAGGAAAAAAAATGGATCCAGAATCTACCTAACAATGGCGACAGATTCTCATACCACACTCTTACAACTCCGGCTCTGTCTTAAACATTCTTTTTCATCCTGTTTGCTAAAAAATGATAAAATACTGTTCTTGGTTAGTCCTAAGGGAATGAGAATATTAGAAGCAGATCGTATTTGGGAGTTCTAGCATGAACTAAGAAATACTTGCATTCTCTCTTCTATAGCCAGCATTTTTTAAATTGCAGGTTTATAACTCAATCAGTCTTAAAACCAACTAAACAGGTGACAAACAACATTTAAAAACTGATGCAATAGAATAATTTTTAGAAGAATAGACACTATCAGTCCATAACATGCAGTAAGGTTAAAGTACTGCTTTTTGAAACATATTGCAGTTGTGCATGCTGGGCTGCCAAAGGCTGCCTTTCAAATCACACCTTTAAAAGAAATCTGAACTATTTCTTATTGTAATCATACCCTTTTTTAAATATATCCAAAGGAGAGATCTATGAGGCCTTTCTTACCCAAACGAAAGTTCTAATGCAACTTCCCTCTTCCAATCCTAGAATCAGACAACCTATGACATCAGGTCTTAATGAAACTTCACAAGGAATGATCTCAGCCCTTTGGTCTGCTTAGAGAAGGCAGCTGCCTCCAGTCCTTTCTAACTATCCAAGTGGTGGCCAGCCAAAAGAAAGCCAGGCACATGCTATTATGGACTAAAGACAATTACCACTTAAAAAGATAAGAAAATATTTAAGTCATAGGAACAGATACCAAATTGAAAAATTTTATAAAAGGGTAACTGGAATTCTTATCTAACCACAGGAACTTGTAAATGCCTAAGTGTGCAATTCATTTTTTAAGCTTACATGGGAAAAGACAGATGTGGCTCTGATTAATAAATAGTTCAAAGAATTAAATATTAAAAACCCCAGTGATACAAAAATACTTCATCAGTTCAGTTCAGTTCAGTCGCTCAGTCGTGTCCGACTCTTTGCGACCCCATGAATCGCAGCACGCCGGCCTCCCTGTCCATCACCAACTCCCAGAGTTCACTCAGACTCATGTCCATCAAGTCAGTGATGCCATCCAGCCATCTCATCCTCTGCCGTCCCCTTCTTCTCCTGCCCCCAATCCCTCCCAGCATCAAAGTCTTTTCCAATGAGTCAACTCTTCACACATTTCACATAAAAATGTCCACAGGTATTGCAAAAAGATCTTAAAACACAGATAAATAAAAGGCATTTTTTTCCCAAAGACAGAGTCTCTGATACAGCTTTAAAGAATCCACTCCAGTCATAGATATCAAAGATCCACCACAATTACCTTAAACAACGTAGCTGTTTCTGGAATTATTCCTCTAATTTTCACTTGAGGTTCTAAAGGCAGTGGGATAAGTTCCACATCGGACAAGTTCATCTTTTCATTGTCTCCGAGCAATGCCTGTAGTCTCTCATTCTAGGAGAACAAGTTATAAAGTACTAATTAGGTTAAAATGGAAAAGTGACTTTTAACGCATATGGTAAGGACATAAAAGACTGATAACATTAACTTAATTTTTTTTTCACACTGAACAAGCTGTTTCTTCTTTTAATTTTTTTTCCGTCTCAGGTGTACATGAGTTGGAAACATTAACTTTAAAATATTTGCAAAGCACCATAAAAGTCTATGTGAAGTAACATAACATAAAGGAGTTAGTATGTGTGAGAGAAAAGCACCTATAATCCACCTGACAATAACAGCAGCACACTTTGTAAGGCGCAATCCCCTGACCTATGAAATTCTGGACTCTCAGAGGTCAGGGAATATGTTTCTCTTGCTGCAACTGAGAATCAGGGATATTCTCAGGCTGGACTTAAAGATATAATTTCTGCTTTTTTTCTGCTTTAAAAGGATTTGTGAAGTCACAAAGAGACTAATTTTGTTTGAAGCTTAGTTTCACATGACCAGATAATAAGCAAGAATTTCATTAGCTGTTTCACTGTGCATTTTGGGTTTAAAAAATAAACTCAATTTACTTGGAGGAACTTGGACCCTACATTTTACTATTCATTGATTCTGTCTGATGAAACTTTTACTAAGATATCAGGTTCAGTTCAGTTGTGTCCAACTCTGTGACCCCGTAGACTGCAACACGCCAGGCTTCCATATCCATCACCAACCCCCAGAGCTTGCTCAAACTCTTACAATCATTTATTCATTTTCTTTAGCTCACATACATACTGCATTAAGCCAAGATTTCAGAAACTGAGCAGTTCAAGTCATGATGAAACAGTCTTCTCACTTAGCAGCATCTATAATGTTTAGACCAAGCCCACCTATTCAATTTCAAAAGGACAATCTATTTTCTTGGAAAACTGTGAGAGAGAAAGAGATTTAGAGTGTGTGTGTGTGTGCATGCATGCATGCTCAGTCTGTCCAACTCTTTGCAACCTCATGGACTATAGCCCACCAGGCTCCTCTGTCCAGGGTACCCACCTTCCTTGCATCTCCTGCATTAGCAGGCAGATTCTTTACCACTTGCACCACTTGGGAAACCTTGTGAGTCTAGCATTCTTTAAATAGGTAAGCTTGTTTTCTGGGGAGAAAACTTGACCAAATACACTGCACTTTTTCCTATTTCTCAAACATGTCACACATGCTCCCACATCAGGGCCTTTGTGCTTGCAGTTCCTCTTGCTAAAACAGTCTTCTCTAGATATTCACATGGCATACTCCCCAACTTCCTCCAGGTTTTTGTCCAAATGTCAACTCTTAGTGAGGCCTTCATGATCATTCCATTGAGAAATGAAACACTGCCTTTGTTGAACCAGGCACTACCTATTCCCCTTTCCTGCTTTATTTTCCTCAGTAGCATAAGACACTATATAGCATATAATTAATTTAATTTATTTATTTAACTTTTTCCTCCAACAGGAATGCAAGCTCCTTACATTATAAAGGGTAGGGATTTTTATATTCACCACTGTATCCCAGACTCTAGAAAGAGTGCTTGGCACACAGTAGGCATGCAATATATTTTTACAGAATATATATTATAATCTAAAGAATTATGAAGTGAAAAAGAATACTTAACATTCAAAATGAAAGCTTTAATCTGTTTTTAAATGGGGAATTAATGTATTTTTATTAGAACTCAAAGATCTAGATTCAAAGACTTCAATGAAGAGAATTTTTCCTAAATGACATCAGCAAAAGAAAGAAGGTAGCAACAATATTAGTATCTGTTTTACCACCTGAAACCTAACTCATGGATTCTCTTGTGACACATTTACCACTGTTCGACTCACCAAGACAAGTCTCCCCCAACTTCATTATGAGGGATGGAAAAGCATTACATGTGATTTTAAATTATTAACTGTACCCATTTCATTATTTCTGGTAATAACACAAATAATGGTGGTGGAGCATCATCTTGGCCTTGCACTAAAATGTTGGGGCTTGTTTCTAGTAAAACTATTTAAATAAAAACTAAGTTTGTCTTTTATTATCATCATGAAAAAATTATACATCTGAAAAGAGTTTTAGCCAATGTTAACACTACATTTGAGACTGTCTGATTTAAAACACAGGCAAAACAATAAGTGTTCTGCAGTATGTGGCAAATACAAGGCTGTGAAGGCTGAAAGAGGTGAGAAAATTGCAGAAGAAAAATTTGAAGCTAGCAGAGGTTGGCTCATGAGGTTTAAGGAAAGAAGTCATCTCCATAGCATGAAAATGCAAGATGAAGCAGCAAGTGCAAATGTAGAAGATGCAGCAAGGTTATCCAGAGAATCTGGCAAAAATAAGTTGCTTCTACACTAAACAACAGACTTTTCACTGCAGATGACACAGTCTTTTACTGGAAGAATGCCATCTAGGACTTTCATAGCTCAAAAGGAGAAGTCAATGCCTGGCTTCAAAGCTTCAAAGGGTAGGCTGATGCTCTGGTTAGGGGTTGAAGTTGAAGCCAACACTTATCTACCATTTCAAAAATCCTAAGGCCTTAAGAGTTATGCTAAATCAACTGCCTGCTCTTAAATGAGGAACAAAGCCTGCATGGTAACACATCTGTTTACAACATGGTTTCCTGAATATTTTAAGCCCACTGTTGAGATCTACTTGTCACCTAAGAGTTCTGGTAAAGGTGTACAGTGAGATTAATGTTGTTAATCTGCCTGCAATGTAGGAGACCCAAGTTTGATCACTTGGTCAGGTAGATCCACCAGAGAAGGAAATGGCAACCTACTTCAGTATTCTTGCCTGGGAAATCCTATGGACAGAGGAGACTGTCAGGCTACAATCCATGGGATCACAAAGAATCGGATATGACTTAGTGACTAAACCACCACCTCTAAGCATAAACAGAAAGCAAAGCGAGAAGGTTTACCTTTTTCTTACGATTTCCACTTTCACGCTGGACTGCCTTCATTAGGTGCACCAGCCGATCGACAAAAGTCTGTTGTGCAGCCAGCAGAGAACGCATAACTCGGACAGACTTATCACCCTGAAGGAATTCAAAGGAAAGAAAAGTTAATTCTATACAGCATAATGATCAGTTTCTTCAATAGCATGGGTGACCTTTATTTATTATTTAATAATTACAAACTTCAACAAAAAGTAATACTGAAAAAAAAATAATTATCTTGATTGAGAGATAATGAGAAGCCTGTTATCTTAAACACCACCAAGAATACTAATCTATCAAAAATTGCATGTTTTTTCCCACATGCAAGTGTGTGACAAGACAAAATTTACTGACCCAAAGTGTATTCACTGACTGATTCAATAAATATCTGGACGCTTATAATTTCTTCAAAAATGTTCTGGGCATATAGTAGAAACAATACTATCTTCAAGGAACAAATTAAATCCTTAAAAGAAAGTTCTCAAATAGCTATATAATATGCTAGCTTAGTAAAATAAAAGCCATAAAACCAATGCTATGAAGCCTTATGTAGTAATTATCAGTTCATAAAATATTATAAAATAACATTTTCTCATTTAATTTCTCCAATTACACTGAAAGAAGCAGCTTGGCAATTATGTATCTTTATTTAAAAGACTGAAATTTATTCTCAGAGAGACCAAAATTGCCTCAGAGGATGACAAAGGCTATAAGTGACAGAATTGAGATTAGAAGAGAGGACCAACTGCTTATTTTTCAGTTTAGATACAGCAAATCTATGGGCTCTGAGAACTATAAAAAAAGTTTAGTCTCAAAGAGTTCAATAAGATGTGATTTAAATTTCAAGACAATTTAAATGGAACATGAAACAGCAGATAAAGATGCTATGAAGCAAAAATATTTCTACAGCAAATCAGGTACTGTTGTGACAATTTTTTTTCATGGCCCATGCACCCTCTGCTGGCTGAACTGAGACATAGCCTTAACAATCAGAAGAACATCAGGTAAAAAAGGCCTACAGATCTCTGCTGCTGCTGCTGCTAAGTCGCTTCAGACTCTGCGCGACCCCATAGACGGCAGCCCACCAGGCTACCCCGTCCCTGGGATTCTCCAGGCAAGAACACTGGAGTGGGTTGCCATTTCCTTCTCCAATGCATGAAAGTGAAAAGTGAAAGTGAAGTCACTCAGTCAAGATCTCTAGAAAATGTAAAAGCAAAAACAGAAGTCATGTAAAGTATATGTAATATGACCACTGCAAGATTTATGTAAATGTACCTAGTCTTAGGGCTTCCCTGGTGGGTCAGAGGTTAAAGCATAGTCTTAAAACCAAAAATAGAAAACAGAGAGTAAAACAAAAGAGTAAAGATTTGGGGGTTTTTTGTTCCAGCAACAGGTTTGTTTCATTAACTTAGGGATCAACAAACTTTCCATAAAGGGCCAAGGATTAACTACTTTAGGTGTTGTTGACTACAGAGTTTCCATTCTGGCTATTTACTCCTATTGTAGTCAAAGTGGTCACAAACAATGAAAGCAAATGAGCATAACTATGTCTCAATAAAATATTACTTATGAAGACTGACTTGTCAATTTGACATAATTTTTATGTGTCACAAATTATTACTCTTCTTGTGACTTTTCCCACTTATTTAAAAATAAAAAGGAATGTTTAGCTCATCAGCTCAGTTCAGTTGCTCAGTCGTGTCTGACTCTCTGCAACCCCATGAATCGCGGCACACCAGGCCTCCCTGTCCATCACCAGCTCCTGGAGTTCACTCAAACTCATGTCCATCGAGTCGCTGATGCCATCTAGCCATCTCATCCTCTGTCGTCCCCTTTCCTCCTGCCCCCAATCCCTCCCAGCATCAGGGTCTTTTCCAATGAGTCAACTCTTTGCATGAGGTGGCCAAAGTACTGGAGTTTCAGCTTCAGCATCATTCCTTCCAAAGAACACCCAGGGGTGATCTCCTTTAGAATGGACTGGTTGGATCTCCTTGCAGTCCAAGGGACTCTCAAGAGTCTTCTCCAACACCACAGTGCAAAAGCATCAATTCTTTGGCGCTCAGCCTTCTTCACAGTCCAACTCTCACATCCATACATGACCACTGGAAAAACCATAGCCTTGACTAGATGGACCTTTGTTGGCAAAGTAATGTCTCTGCTTTTCAAAATGCTACCTAGGTTGGTCATAACTTTTCTTCCAAGGAGTAGCATCTTTTAATTTCATAGCTGTAGTCACCATCTGCAGTGATTTTGGAGCCCCCCAAAACAAAGTCTGACACTGTTTCCACTGTTTCCCCACCTATTTCCCATGTTTAGCTCATAGACTGTACCATATTTAGCTCATAGACCATACCAAAACAGGCAATGGGCCAGATAGGGTCCATGGACTGTATATGCCAATCCATACATTAAATGATTACCTTCAACAATGCTTGGCTGAACCGTCTCATAACATTCAAGTACATTTCATGGGTCTTTGGATCTCTCTGCTGAGTATCTTGATCTTCACATTCCACTATCACATACCTTAAAAATAGGTTAAGTCATTCATATAAGTGTGAAATGAAACACAGATTCATTTTATTTATGCCTTTCTATTAAAAGATTCACATTTGCAAAAATAATGGGTAATGAAACATTTTATCATCACTCTTAAAAATCTGAAAATTAAGGAACAACACATAAAACCTTCTTAGATAAATTAGTAAAAGGATGCCTTAATTTGTAAAATATCCTAGATTTTCTAAAAATTTTGAGATCAAAATGAGCATTTTTTCCTAATTCTTTATGAGGTACATAAAGCATTAACATCTTCAGAAATCATATAACCTCATGAATCTACCAAGTAACTCATGAACAAAAATATTTTTTAAATTTATATAATATTTTTGGTATTACATAAGGTTATGCTGAAAAAAAAAAAGAAAAAAAAAACTCTGAAGCTTTTCTCATTAACATAAGTCTGAAAGATAAATTTATTAATTTTCCCTTTCCAACCAAATTTCTTCATTTCTTAAAATTCCATATAAAATGCTCAATGTTTCCATCATAAAATTGTGATTTTAGAGATTTAAAAAAATTTTAATATAAATATATTCTTAAACCGACACTGCTGATATAATTCATATAATTATATAAACAATGACCTGGATTAGATTTTAGAGGTTGTCTAATCCAGTGTTTTCAATTATTACTGGAACAAGCCATACTGACAAGCATTTTATATCATTACTTGTTGCACAGAGCCCATGTGTGCATATAGACGCATAACTCTGAAAAAGGTTTCACAAAGCAATATTCTATGAATAATATGTTAATATTTGTTATTGTTCTATTTCATTTTTCTTTAAATAACACAAGCTAGTTTGTGAGCCTTAAAACTGACTTCAAATGGATCATGATGTACAGTTTGAAACTTGCTTGTTTTATCAACAGTAAAACTTAAGAGGTGGTTGTATCTTGCCCACGGTGATACAATTAGTTGACTCAAGAGTTGAAATCAGAATCAAGGATTCTGGACTCCAAGGCCAGAATTCTTTCTACTAACCTTACTCTCTCACACTGTTTGACCTTTTAAAAACCACATGAAACTTCTTAACCTCCTTAACTGATAGTACTTCACAAACCTCAAATCACAGGGTTTATTATTTTCCTTTACACTATGTCTAGAAAGAAATATTCAACCACCTAGAAGGTAAAGCTTCATGAGAACAGAGTTTATCTGTCTTGTTTGCACTATACCGTTAGCACTTCTGGGCCTGGAGAGAATACTTAAGGTGGTCTGCTTTTACATTCATCTACCCTAGTTTTCAAGCAGTAGATCCCCTTTTCAAGAAACTGCTTGTCATTTACAACTGAACATGTGTAAAACTGAAGCTCTCACACTAAATGAATGATTTTCCTATCTCAATTTAAGGCATTATCAACATTTTAGGCACTTGGGCTACGGTCTGGATCACCTGAATACAAGAAAAATAAGAAAAAAGTGGTGAGGTTGTAACCAAACCAGCGAACACAGGTTCTACCTAAAACTATTACTGGCACAGTGTGTTTAATTTGTGGTCTGTAGTTCTAGAGCCAAGCCTAGGTCACATTGCCCCATTTCAAACACCTATGCTCACTTAGTCACCAGGCCGTGTCGATTTTTTACCTGTAAAATACTTCTTTTAATTGTTCTGCACTACAAGCCAGTCCTGTCTGGAATCAATCAGTAGGTACCTTTTACCCAGCTTCTCTAACTCTAAAAACAAACACTTTTTTGATCAATATAATCATCCTAAAGTTTTCTTCTTTAAACTACCTTCATCATGCCCCACTGATTTTACAAAAATACCAACAGTTCCCTCTATTTAAAAACAACTCTCTGTGGCCCTAAGTTTCTGGTTCAACTTCCACTGTCTCCAGTGAATGCATTCACACTCTAGTCAGCTCAACTCTCCTACCCCATTTTGTGCTTTTGCTCATGTTGTAGTACTGTCCTGAAATACCTTCCCGCCTCCACCCTTCCTGATTCTACCCACACTTCAAACACAAGGACACTCCATCGCTTCCCGGGAACTCTTAAACACTAAAAACTTCTTTCTTCTCTGACGTCCCAGAACAGGTACAACCTCTCACAACAACTTTTGCTGATAATGTCACCTGGCTCATCACTGTTTCACAACTTACTCCTAGCTCCCTTCAGAAGTTATAAAGAAACTGATGCCAGATTCTGCACCTTAAAAAATATTTAGTGGCCCCTGACATATGCAATATAGTCTTATACACAGAAATATTTTAAAGGCTGATAAAAGTTAAGCGCCCAGGGCCATGCTGTACCATGATAATAACAGGGGATCTAGAAGTCCTCAGAGCTGCATAACCTAGAATTTTCTATAAAGTAGTATAAAAAACTAGACCATGACACTACATTTACTTTATGTTCCCGACAAGAGTTGGAAATCAAAAATTCAAGAATGCATTCTTAAATCTTGAACAAAGAAAGCCACAGGATTCATATGTGTCCTTCTATAGCCACAGGACATATACGAATTTAAAATAAAATTAAAAAAAAATAATAACTCTTTAAAGTCTTTACCATCTCCATCACCTTAGTATATAAGTAGCAAAGTCTCAGTATGGAACAGTGAAGTCTTTACTATCTCCATCACCTGGGAGTCCCTTGGAAAGCAAGAAGGAGATCAAATCAGTCAATCTTAAAGGAAGTCAACCCTGAATACTCTCTGGAAGGACTGAAGTGGAAGCTGAAGCTCCAATACTTTGGCCATCTGATGTGAACAGCTGACTCACTGGAAAAGACCCTGATGCTGGCAAAGACTGAAGGCAGAAAGAGAAGAGGGTGACAGAGGATGATACGGTTGGATGGCATCACCAATTCACTGGATGTGAACCTGGGCAAATTCCCAGACATGGGGAGGAACAGAGAAGCCAGGCATGCTGCAGTCCTTGGGGTTGTGAAGAGTTAGACCCTACTTGGTGACTGAACAACAATAATCCTTTGAAGTCTTTACTATCTCTGTCACATTAGTATATTCACTGTCTTTCCCTGTATTTACACAGCAACTCCTTTCTAAATGAGCAATATAGATGACCATGATATACAGGCTCCATTGCTTTGTTCAGGTCCCCTTGATTGTCAAGTAAATGCAATGGCTATAGCCATGTGATAAAGGTCACATAACAAACAGCTCTCAAAATCACTCAAGCCAAAGTTCTGATACAAAGGGCAAGTCCATCTAAAATAAAAATGACAGTGTCATCTCCAAAATGAAGGACAAACTTAGATTAAGACAAGAAGACCAAGATATGCGTCACTTCTGAATTCTGTTTACAGCAGTAAGAAGATTCTACAAAGCATTCATGTGCTTCTGCTTTTGAACTGTGGTGTTGGAGAAGACTCTTGAGAGTCCCTTTGTAAGGAGATCCAACCAGTCCATTCTAAAGGAGATCAGTCCTGAGTGTTCATTGGAAGGACTGATGTTGAAGCTGAAACTCCAATACTTTGGCCACCTCATGNCCTAAAATCAGAGAAGGTTTGAAAATTAGAAACATCGTATTCTGGGAAAGGGAGAATCAAGGATGATGAGGTAGAGCTCAACTTGGACCTGACGGCAGAGTCACAAAGTCAATGATAGACTCCTCACATAAACACTAAACACACAATCTGAGAAAAACACTGCAGGACAAGGGGCGGGGGTGGAGTGAGGGGGTAGGAAAGGCATGTTCCTTGTAACTTTACTTTTTTTTTTTTTCAGAGCACTACAAAGCACTATGAAGCTTTAAATTTTCTTCAACGTTTCTTCATTATGCTTGCATTATTTTAAAATACTGCCAAGATTCAACACAAGGAAATCGTTGAGACATGTCTCATGAAGTCTGAGACATCTTAAGAGAGAAACTTCATTTTACAATATCAACATGTGAGACATAAAACATTGCAACCAAAGAATGAAAGAGTCCAAAGCCAAGAAGGGTAGAACCCCATTCAAGAACACATCCTAGAGTCAATGGTTTCCCTAGATACTCACATAGGATGACTCAAACAAAGTTGAATATGTCTCTCTTACAGAGAGAAGTAACTACAGAAAAAGAGAGACAATTAAAAAAAAACCTCTACAGAAACAAGTATAAAAATAGATAAATACACAGGAGCATTGGTTTCTGTATATTCATTCTTTGATTCAGCTGGCTGTCTGTAGAATCTCTCTGGACTCTCCCTTCTTTAGAAAGGTAGCCAGTTCATCTTAAGACTGTAAGGTGAGGAAGCTACCTCACAGCATATCATTCATGGCTGTGTAACAATAAATGCTGTTTAAAGAAAGGTATGTACCTGTTTTTCATAAAAAAGCAAACCCTATTGCCAGATCTCCCTACTAACACTTTGCTGGCTGATACCCAGACATTTTTCTCTTTTTCTATGAACTCATCTCTTGAACAAAGATAACTTTAAATTTTAAATTCTTGCTCCACTCAACTAAAAATATTTTCATTAATAAACTAACCAAGTTCTCCAAAAAAATGCTCCCTTAAATAATAAAACACAATTACTTATCAATATGACATAAAATTAATCTTCATTCCCATTCCCTAACTTATTGTTATTTAACTTATATGTGGAGTGCATCATGCAAAGTGCTGGAGTGGATGAAGCACAAGCTGGATCACGACTGTCAGGAGAAATATCAATAACCTCAGATATGCAGATGACACCACCCTTATGGCAGAAAGTGAAGAGGAACTGAAGAGCCTCTTAAAGAAAGTGAAACAGGAGAGTGAAAAAGCTGGCTTAAGACTCAACATTCAAAAAACTAAGATCATGGCACCCAGTCCCATCACTTCATAGCAAATAGAAGGGGAAACAATGGAAACAGTGACAGATTTCATTGTCTTGGGTTCCAAAATCACTACAGCTGGTCACTGCAGCCAAGAAATTAAAAGACTCCTGCTCCTTGGAAGAAAAGCTATGACAAACCTAGATAGCATATTAAAAAGCAGAGACATTACTTTGGCAACTAAGGTCTGTCTCATAAAAGTTACAGTTTTTCCAATAGTTGTGTACAGGTTTGATAGCTGGACCATATAAAAAGCTGAGCACCGAAGATTTGATGCTCTTGAACTGTGGTCCTGGAGAAGACTCTTGACAGTCCCTTGGACTGTCCAAACAGTCAATCCTAAAGGAAATCAGTCCTGAATATTCATTGGAAGGAATGATGCTGAAGCTGAAATTCCAATAAAAAGACCCTAATGTTGGGAAAGATTGAAGGCAGGAGGAGAAGGGGACGACAGAAGATGAGATGGTTGGATGGCATCACTGACTCAATGGAAATGAGTTTAAGCAAGCTCCTTGATGGACAGGGATGCCTGGAGTGTTGCAGTCCATGGGGTCGCAAAGAGTTGGACACGACTGAGTGACCACTGATCTTATTCTTGACTTAACTAAATTATGGGATAAAAGCACTATGGAGTGCTCAAATTTGTATATAATCGGAGTGCCCATCATTTCAAAATATTGGACAGGCTAGACTTAGAATCCAAATCCATTGACTCTCAACCTATGCATGTTCTACCAGATGGTTTCTTCTTACCATTAAGGAACTGCTGCTGCTGCTGTGGCTAAGTCGCTTCAGTCACTAATTAGATAGCCCAAGCCGCTTGGAGCCATTTCTCCACCAACACTTATCCCCTAAACTTGTAGGAGAAAAAGGAGGCACAAGTGGAGGGTCATTTTCCAGGTCTCAAGTGAGTCCCTGGGACTGGCTGCCTACTGAAGGTCCTTGGCTTCACACGGGAAAGAATTCAAGAACCAGCCACAGTAAAGTAAAAGCAGATTTATGTAGAGAGATACACACTCCATAGACTCCATAGACAGAAGGCACGAGTGACGCTAAAATATGGGAGTGGTTAGTTTTTATGGCCTTGGTAATTTCACAGGCTAACAAGAGGGAAGATGATTTCAACTATTTTGAAGAAAGGGCAGAGATTTCCAGAACTGGGGCACCACTGACTTTGTGGTCTTTTAGGGTTGGCCTCGGAACACACCCACAGCACCAGAGGGTGTGTTATTTAGCTAATGTATTACAGTGAGTGAAAATGAGGCCCAGGGTCTCCTGGAAGTCAAATTTTCTCCCACCTTGGGCCTATTTAGGTTCCAATCAGTTTTTGTGAATCCTTCTTATTGGCTGCTTCATTCTTTTAATGGTTATGCCCTGCATCCTTTCTTCCTGTCTCAAATCCATTCCGAATTCTCTTTGATTATTTCTTGGCGATATTTCTCATTGCTCCCCTCAGACTGACTCTCACTATGCTGTAATCTAGAGTTTGGCACAGCCTTCAAGCTAAAGGTTTCTCTTTAATCATTTCAACTGTCAGATATTCAAGTTGGAAGTGATTTATTAGCACAACCTCCCACTATCAGCACAAATTTACTGTATAATATCTCTGACAAAAAGAGACTTGATATTTACTTAAGTAATTCCAGTGACTAATTTCCAACATACGCAGTGTATTTACAGACAGTGAAGCCATATTTTAAAAATCTTGGCTTCTTTTTTGAAACATTCCTTGATACCTCTTACCATAATCCAAACCTTTAATTCTCAATAAGCTCTCACTGCCCCTCTATGCTTCAATCAAGCTAACCTATTTTATATATGACGGTCTAACTCTCATCTACAAGGAGTGCCTTCCTTTCTTAGGCTCTTTGTCAAAACAGTAGGGTCATCTTCTTTAAGGCCAACTTGCCAAAATATCAACTTTTCCAGGATGTTTTCAGCAACTTTCAGCTCTTCTCTCAGTAGCTGCTTAATTTTACATTCTTCAATTAAATGACTCTCTTCTAACTGCCAAATGCTTTTCTGGACATTCTTAAGTCTACAACTGGAATTTGCATTCCCCAAAGATAGCTAGCCATTTCTTCTGTACCTCCTGCACATCATTTAAGTGCTCTCTCTCCATAAAAGCACATGGATGGCCCTCCTTATTCTATGCATTTATTTTTTACTTCTTAAATGTATTTCTAGATTGAATGGGGAAATAAAGCAGTACTTCCTAAATAACTACAGTGAAAGCTTTTCCATTTCTCAGTATATCAGCAGTCCTAACCAAGATGTGCCGGTATGTACTTACTATAAGCAAATCTTGTAGCAAGTTGATGTATTCAATTCAGTAACTGAAACAATCTAACGCTCAGATTCTCAGATTTATAGATTTATTAGTAAGATTTATGGAGTATACTGCTGCCAGGGACTGTACAAAGATTTCACAACCTGATAATGCTAAACGTGACAAAGGTAAACAAGGAGATAATACAATGAAGGTGGAAACAAGAAGAGGAATGAGAAAGAAAGGAAGTGTAAGAATTTGAAGTCAGAAATAGTAATGATGATACTTTATTTCAGGTGCTTTAAGGATGCTTTATTGATCTATATAAAACAAAGATAAAGGATTCAAATGCAATTTTATAGGTAGGGCTTCCACAGATAACTATAGAGTATAGCTTTTAGAGGAAAGGTGTTTGGGTTCAAATCTTAGTTTCCAGCTCCATCAATAACTATTGAGTCACATGGAGCACATTATTTAACTTTTAAGTGCTCTATCTCATAAGTTTATGTAAATATTAAATAAGTCAATGATACAGATGTTTAAAACAGAATAATATATAATAAATAGTTGAAAAATGCTTCTGATGTTATTGTCAAATGTGTTAACCTTATCACACATATTACCATGTTTTATATTAAGAGCAATAAATATTTTGTTAACCTCCTTTCTGATCTTAGAGTCATCTCATTGTTATCTCCTACTTTTAGAATCATGATCACACTTCAGAGCTGAAAACACTATCTATCATATATATTTCTAATATTAACTTCTACCAACTCGATTTTTGGAAATTTCTACATTTCCAAAATATAGAACAAGAAAACCTGTTCTACTCAAGACACTTCTGATACCCTGATTCTCTGCAGACACTGAGTATCCTGCAACTTAACTGAATTCTGATACTCAGTGCAGAACTCAGTGCAAGACTGCTTCCCATCTCAGATGCTAGGAGCTAACACTAGGTCCTCAGGTACCCAGACTTCAGTCCAACATGGACACATATTGGGAGTTCCCATGACTGACCTTCCTCAGGCTCAATAATTGCTATAACGACTCAAAGAACTTAAGAGTACTAGTTTACTTATTATTGCTGGTTTATTATAAAATATATAAATGAATAACCAGGTGAAGAAACACATTAGGTGAGGTCCAGAAGGGTCCCAAGCACGGGAGTTTCATCTGTCCCCATAGTTAGGGATGCAACCTCCTGGCATATGGATGCATTCACCCACCCAGAAGCTCTATGAACTCCACTGTTACAGGTTTTCAGAGATCCCATTACACAGGCACAACCAATTAAATCATTAACTATTCTTGGGTTCTAGCTCAATTCCCAGCCTCTCTCCAATCCCTTATCCCTGCTCCCCCAATCTCCAGAGATCAAAGGTAGAGCTGAAAGTTTCAACGCTCTAATCAAAACTGCAGCTCTTCTGGTGATGAACCCCCCATCTCCAAGAGTCACCTCATTAGCATAAATACAGGTATAGTTGAAAAGGCCTTATTTTGAAAAACAAAAGATGCTCTTCTCATTCCTACCACTCATGAAATTCCTAGGGTTTTAGAAACTCTGTGTTAGTAACCAGAGATGAAGACTAAACATATTATTTTTTATTGTATCACCATATCACAGCTATTTTAATATTTTAAATTCACAACATTCAAAACTAAAATATCTCCTTATCCTGATCCTTCCACTCGCCATATTTCTTTATTTTAGGTGCTCAGGACTAATTCTTGGCAATCGCCTCCAAGTAACTTTATACATTTTCCTCTCCTTCCTCTGCCCTCCAATACAGCTCTCAAAATCCATACATGAACCTCCTAATTATGTCTCTTTCTTCACTGTCAGCTCTGCTCCAATCCACCTGGTTTGTCTTCCTTAGAACATCATTTGTTAAGACACATTCTTGGCTTTACAGGTTTCCTTTTTCGAGTGATATCCAAATTTGAATCGTAGAATTCAAGGCTCATTACAATCTGACTCCATCTTTTCTATTTAAAGAACATTTCATATAAACATTTCTATCTCCCAAACCTAACACTCTGCCTTACTCACGCTTTTCTTTCCCATGAAACATTATCATCAAATAAGAATGACCACCAAAGTTTGTTCAAACTTTAGGACCAATCTTACTTCTGTAAAACCTCCCTCATATCACAGCACATTAATCTTGTTCTCCTTCACACCACTATTCTAGTAATTACTTAACTATTAACTAATGAGACAATGACCCTTTATCAGTTACTATACTATACTTCTCCATTTTGGTTATCTATAATTGTCTTTTCCCCCAAACTGGGCCAGGGAGATCCCTGGAGAAGAGCATGGCAAGCCATTCCAGTATTCTTGCCTAGAGAATCCCACAGACAAAGAAGCCTGGTGGGCTACAGTCCATAGGGTCCCAAAGAGTCAGATATCACCGAACTGACGTAGCAGGCACACCCAAACAATTTTAATTTATATGAAATTTACAGTGACATAGTATCTCAAAGCCCAAAGCCTATAAACACTAGGCCAAGAGTTGATAGCAACTGTGTGCTGAACTGAATTCGCTTCTGCTGTGGTATGCCATCAGCTCCTTGCCAGGAATCACAAGCATGACTACTGTCCTGATGTCACTGTCTCAGAAGCAGCCTCATCAGTGCAGTCAGTGTGCATCACCATCACCTTCACTGTATGACTATTCCTACTGTTTTGTTCCCTAAGCATAACAGAAAGATAGCAAAATGATGGTTATCTTTAATTAACATTTCCCCAAGAAGAAAGGACATTTACCATGTTAAAAGCTGAATTTACAAAGTTATAATATTCACACTTTTGGTTCCACGAAAACGAGTCACTTTGTACATGCTACGGACCATAAATTTAAAACTATTTCATAAATTTAACTGATTTTATTGGATAAACTTATTACTGTGAACTTTTCAGGTGCATTATTACGTCTAGACTAGAGGGCTTTTATCTGAAATACTTAAGGCAGGTCATTTAGAAAAAAATAGGTGGAAAGAACAAATTTAATTAAAAAATAAATAAGAAGTATAACTTTGTAAGAACCAATTTCCACTAATTTGTTTCCTGAGCCCTGCTTTCTCGCTAGGAAATCTTTACAGCCTTATGGTGCAAATGCCAAATAACCTAAATCATAGTTCCTGAGAAACTGGCATTGAGCAAATTTCTTTTATAAATAAATTAAGGGACAGTGGTAGAGAAGTATTTATTTTCTACAAAACCCATTTTAAATTATTACAAAGATACAAATGTGGCTATGTGAATAATTCCTATGGTCATTTCAAGAAAAATATATATTTGGTTTTCTGTAAAGTGCTTCCAAATAGTAGAAAATAGCATTCATCTTACTCTAGTGATCTTAAGGACTCTATTATATGTCCTAAGAATTGAAGTTTCATCATCTACCATTTAAAAACTTGAAATCAACTAGTTAAATGAAATCTGTCACATATTTGCACTTATCTAGAGGCAACTGAATTTCAGGGGGAAGTGACAACTTGTTTAAACAATTTCTCTTGGAAGTTTTTCTATCTAAGGGAGTTCTGTTTTGCAAATCTATAATTCTTGAACCTATACATTCTAACAGGTTTAATTCAATATCTTGCTATTTATTTTTAGACAAAACTGTTGCATTCAAGATTCAATTTCTGTGAATAAGGTTATTCTTCATTTAGTAGAGTATTATGATACTAACTTAATCTTTTTAAAAAACACAAAAATCACACATCTGTGCTTCTGCTGATGATTCTTTCCTTTTCTTGCAGGGATAAAAAGAATAACACTCAAAAGTTACAGCAAATTTAAAATTCCTCTCTCATTTTTATTATATATGTATAAGAGAATGAGTATGGTTCATCCACAAAGAATTTCCCAAGGCATCAATAAAAGATAGAAAAGAAAAGCTTAAGAGTTAAAATGAGCTTTAACTGGATTTTTATCCAGTCTCCAGGCCATGAACTAGTACCAGTTTGTGGCCTGTAAGGAACAAGGCCACACAGCAAGAGGTGAGTGGACCACCTCGCGAAGCTTCACCTGTATTTATAGCTGGTCCTCAAGGCTCCCATGGAAGAAGCGAGACTAATCTCTGATGGCTCAGGGGTAAAGAATCCGCCTACAGTGCAGGAGATGCAGGTTTGATCCCTAGGTCACATAGATCCCCTGGAGAGGAAATGACTACCCATTCAAATATTCTGGCCTAAAAAATCCCATGGACAGAGTAGCCTGGTGGGCTACAGAACGTGGATCACAAAGATTCACACACAACTGAGCAACTAGGCATACAACACAACATAAACTAGAAGAGACTAGAAGTTCACAATAATTGAATCAACTCATATTAAATGTGAAGAAGCTAAAGTAGTCAAAAAGCTTCTTCATGACAATAAATAGCAATAAACAATCAGCCTCAAAACTAATTCTCTATACTCAGTCTAGTACTGACTGTGTGTGCTAAGTCGTCACTTCAGACATGTCAGATTCTTTGCAATGTTATGAACTGTAGCTCCGTGCCCTACTCCTCCCCCAGCCCC
>SJYA01002861.1:381728-579917 GCA_006410615.1 Neotragus moschatus
TTTCCAATCAGTGCCCACCTCCACCTCCGCCTCCGCCTCCGCCTCCGCCTCCGCCCCCTCCACAGGCTCCTCTGTCCATGGGATTCTCCAAACATGAACGCTGGAGCAGGTTGTCATGCCCTCCTCCAGAGTATCTTCCTGCATCACTTATGTCTCCTGCATTGGCAGGCGGGTTCTTTGTCACTAGTGCCACCTGGGAAGGCTTCCTAGTACTGACTGCTTCATCACAATTCTCTCTCTCATGGGATACTGGCCCCAGATAGCTGAGATGCACATGAAAGGAATGATTTCAGTGAGCCCAGAAGGAAACTTTTTTTTTTTTCTTATTTTTCTTTATTTTTTTTTTCATCTCAGGTGTACATGAGTTCCCTATCTTGAACCACCCCCCCCTACCTCCCACTCCACATCAACTCCTAGAAGGAAACTTCATTTACTCCTAGCTTCAACATGGAAGGCAATGTCTAGTTTTGACTTACCCTCTCTATCCTCATCTCACGCTCGATGCCATTCTACCAATCCATCATTTCAGATTAGAGTTCTCACACTCTCTCACTAGCCACATCTCCAGAATTCTACAGTTCTTTGACAGCCACCCAGGCTCAAGGAGGCAAAAAGAAAGATAAAAGTATAAGCCTCATATAAAAAAGTATGTTGTCACAGAGCTAATTTACTTCTATGAAAAGAAAGAAGACAAAAGTGAGTCAACATTTAACTCTGCACCTATTATCCACTAAGGACTCAACCAGGTTAATTATATGTATTCTCTCACCTGTGAAGAAGGGTTGTCATAATTAGTAAAATGAGGAAACAAAGCTTCCAAAGAAATCTGCTTCACCTTATCCAAAAGGAGTAAGTTGTAGTGCTAGAAACTGAACCCAAATCCCTCTTGATTTAACCCATTTAGACACTGTCTATGCATCAACAAAGAGGTACATATATGTCTTTATGTGTATAGTTTCATAATTTTTAAGAAATGGAGCAACATATATTGCTCTGTAACATTTCAATAAAAATTTGACAATTAGTCTATATTTCTATGACAGTTTTGCTCATTAGCAACAAAGTTTATAGATAAATTTGATATGTGAAAATATTCAAGAAACTCACTTTTTCTTGATTAGTAAGATAATATCTAAACTTCCATACAAGATCTTGTTCTTCATATGTAAGTTGCTTGGTTGGTGGATAACTCACAATAATCTAAAATGAAGAAAAAAAGAACCACTTTATCAAATTAAAAAAAAAAACTTGCTATCTATTTCCATTTCATTTAAAATTTTCCATTCATTTAAATATATCTATAATTACTACAGAAGAAAGGAAAACGTACATGAAGCTAACCTATCAGTTCAAAAAGGACATTGTTAGAGTGTAAGAGGAGAAAAAGACAGAAAAAAGTTAAGCCTCATATAAAAAAGTATGTTGTTACAGTTAATTTATTTCTATGAAAAACACAACAAACTCAAATAACAAAAGTTTTACCCCACCAAACTACTGCCTGCAAGATAGGCTCAAGGATATACTATACAACATAGGAACAGAGAGAACAATTTGTAATAAATATAAATGGAAAGTAACCCTTAAATTTGTATAAAAAGTTTAAAAAAAAATGAGGAAGGAAAAAGCCCCCACCAATACACACACAGGAAAAGGAACAAAAAAAATCAAAACAAAAAACCACAAGTAATAAACTTTTCTCTTGTTAATGGGTTTCCCTGATAGCTCAGTTGGTGAAGAATCTGCCTGCAATGCAGGAGACCCCAGTTCGATTCCTGGGTGAGGAAGATCTGCTGCAGAAGGAATAGGCTATCCACTCCAGTATTCTTGGGCTTCTCTTGTGGCTCAGCTGGTAAAGAATCCACCCGCAATGTGGGTAGACCTAGGTTCGATCCCTGGGTTGGGAAGATCCCCTGGAGAAGGGAAAGGCTACCTATTCCAGTATTCTGGTCTGGAGATTTCCATGGACTGTATAGTCCGTGGGGTCATAGAGAGTCCACTCAATTGAACAACTTTCACTTTCACTTCACTTTGTCTTGTTAAGCCAACAGAAGACCTCTCTTAGACAATGTATCTTAGGGCCAATTTCTAAGAATACTATACTAAGAAGACATACTATTTGTAGCTCTGTCTCTAGGGCTAATAGTTCCTGAAAGCCCCAAAATGATACAAAACGACAGAAATGTTAAGTCCTTGAAACTACAAAGGATTCATTAACCTCCATCTAAATCACTTTCAAGTGATATGCTATCACATGAGCTGCAATCAAAATACCCACTCAATTATTTTTATATTAATATTTTTTAAATGCTCTTACATTTAGCTGATCTCTTGTGGCAGCATTAGGTTTGAGATCATGGTCAGAAGGTCCACTTCTTAAACTCCGGGCAAGTTTGTGATGTTTGCTCTCAACTAAATTCTCCTATAAATTATTTAAAAATATTAACCAACAATGTAAATTTCACCAATAATCAGTTTCAACAGTCACTCAGAAAAAGCAAATAGTTACTTAAGACCAGTTCTTAAGACTATTTTCTTCTTGTTACAACTGTAGTCTCCTCTGTATCTTGTGGTGAAAGGGAAAGCTAAGCAAGCTTGCCTATGCTTCATCAGGCACTGGTGCACATGCGCATGCCATCCCAGGCCCTTGTTTTAACTCCCCATTGTATTCAAGGTTTTAAATAGTCTAGCCAATCAAATGTCACCTTCACTCCAAAAATCTCTCTTAGCAACCCAGACTAAAGCTCCCTTTTATTAGGAGTTACTAGCAACTTTGTGATATAATCATACTATCATCTTAAACTGCCACTGGTAACCTAGGGCAGTGACAATGACCAAAACGCTTGACTATTTTCTCTATGGCCAAAATCATAAGCTTTGAACACACTGTCTTTGCTTATAGAGACCTTATTTTATTCAGTTTTACATATATGAATTGTCTGTTCATGTATTTTTCCTAATTTGCAAGTGGCTTTTTGGTCCTTTACTCTTCAGTATTAAGAGTTTTTGACATACTAGACATGTAGCCCTTTGTGATGTATATCACAAATAGTTTCTCCCAGTTTTTCAACTGTCTTTTGACTTTGTTACAGTGAATTTTTTTAACATAGTCAAATTTACCAATCATTTCTTTTGTTGCCTCTGGATTTTGACTCAGCTTTAGAAGTCTTTACCTAAAATAACAGTAAAGCACCAGTTCAGTTCAGTTGCTCAGTCGTGTTCAACTCTTTGCAACCCCATGAACCACAGCACACCATGCCTCCCTGTCCACCACCAACTCCTAGAGTCCACCCAAACTCATGTCCACTGAGTCGGTGATGCCATCCAACCATTTCACGCTCTGTCGTCCCCTTCTCCTCCTGCCCTTAATCTTTCCCAGCATCAGGGTCTTTTCAAATGAGTCAATACTTCACATCAGGTGGCCAAAGTATTGGAGTTTCGGCTTCAACATCAGTCCTTCCAATGAACAGTTAGGATCCATTTTATAATATTTAAATCGTGATTCATTTGGAGTTTTTCCTTATGTATGGTGGGAGGTAATGTATGTTATGGAAATTTTATCTTTTAATAAATGGCTCTTCCCCAGCACTATGTTCCAGTGATGAAAAGTCACCTTTATCAATTTCCTTATGTACTTGATTTCTGGGATTTTTAGACAGTTTTATCAGTCTATGTGTATATGTACATGTGCTAGTATCACACTTACACAGTCTGTTTTATTGTCTGATACAGGGATAAACCAGCTTGGTGGTACATTCAATGTTTGCTATATTCCTCTATTTAGTTAATACTAATGGCTACAAATTAAAATTTTTTAACACAGCAGATAAGAAGGGTAGTTCGCCTTTTTAAAAATATCTTTTGTTTTGTCCTTTCTCAATTGCATTTAATGCTAAAAAATTTAATAGAGGTCTAACATCTTTGATTTTTTAAGTTACAGCATACAAAATGCTAAACCTGTAACTGTTGATGAGCATTTTATTTAGAAAAAAATACACTAAATAAACAGACCTCTCATTTACCTGACATTTTGGTACAAGTTACACGAAAGCAATACAGTTCCAATATGATAAAATTTGTATACACTCATCCATTTTTAAGGTAACTCTTCCTGTGTTTCCCATATCCACAATGTAAAAGACCATTTGATTCTATAATGAAAATTCAGTATTCATTTTAGATCTATTGAAACAGTGGTTGACTTTATTTTTCTGGGCTACCAAATCACTGCAGATGGTCATTGCAGCCATGAAATTAAAAGACACTTATTCCTTGGAAAGAAAGTTATGACCAACCTAGACAGCATATTCAAAAGAGACACTACTTTGTCAACACAGGTCTATCTAGTCAAGGCTATGGTTTTTCCAGTGATCATGTATGGATGTGAGAGTTGGACTGTGAAGAAAGCTGAGCACTGAAGAATAGATGCTTTTGAACTGTGGTGTTGGAGAAGACTCTTGAGAGTCCCTTGGACTGCAAGGAGATCCAACTAATCAATCCTAAAGGAAATCAGTCCTGGGTGTTCAGTGGTGGGACTGATGTTGAAGCTGATACTCCAATACTTCGGCCACCTGATGCGAAGAGCTGACTCATTTGAGAAGATCCTGATGCTGGGAAAGACTGAGGGCAGGAGAAGGGGACGACAGAGGCTGAGATGGTTGGATGGCATCACTGACTCGATGGACATGGGTTTGGGTGGACTCTGGGAGTTGGTAATGGACAGGGAGGCCTGGCATGCTGCGGTTCATGGGGTCTCAAAGAGTCAGACACAACTGAGCAACTGAACTGAACTGAATGCTTTTTAAATTATGCCAGGCTTGGGAACAGGAGAAGTACTTAGATGTTTGTTTCTACAATTCCCAAGTGATCTTTTTCTTCCAAATTTTTATTCCTTCCCCCCCCGCCCCCGTTTCTTCCTTTGAAGTTAGGCCCTCAGCCATTACTTCCTGCTCTAATCACCTGTATTTATCCTAATCATGATGTTTTTATCTTGCAATGCACTACTTTCAATCTACTTTGTTCTGATTAGGAAGGTAATTAATCTAATTAGAAATGAATAAAATAGTTCAGAGTAACGTAAATGAATTCTAAGTGTGAATATGACAGTTCATATTATGCTGTTAAAAAGGGATTTTTTTCTGAACTTTCTAAAGCTGAAGTCATCAAATTAAACATCTACTACAAAGTAAGAATTCTTTCTCTTTCTTATTCCTGAGAGAGCTATCATCTCAACAATTCATAAGCAAGTATCTCAAAATCATCCAAGAAACCATAATCCAAATTGAACAGTTCAGGTAACTACCATAATCTTCCCTATTTTTCACTAAAATCAATCTCCCTAAAATTTTTATCCATTGATCTTACTGTTACCTTGTGGTAAAAATAAATTCTCCTTCTATTATGATGACAATCTTTCAAATACTTGTTTCAAATACTTTCAAATACTTATTTCAAGATCGCATTCTATAGCCCTTTCAATTAAAATGGTTTACCAACACTGCACTATCCATGCCTTATGATAAGGTAGTATTTCTTGTAAATATTCCATTTGAATCTGATTCCATATGGCTGAAGTGAATTTATGATTCATTTTTAAATAACCAAAGAAGTTACAGATACACTTTTTAGAAAGTGTATGAGGTGGATGTAAGTCATAATCAGTCTGGAGAAAACAACTTTCATTGGAAATTTGACAGTGACTCACCATAGACATCTGAGGGTCAGGAACTTTCACTATCTCAAAGCTTGTTAAAATTGGAGATGACTCATCACCATCCTGGATCACAATGCAACAAGTTCAAAAAACACATATATATATTTAACCAAATGGCAAGAGACAACACATGAGCATGTGTACTCTAATGTATTTTAATTTTTAAACATCATTCCACTGAAAATTATCTTTCAACTATATTTTAAATCCATTTGTTACATATACATATCCATGTTACCTTCTGTTGCTGATTAAATATTTTGAGAAAAATAAAATTTAACAATTTTAAAAAACCTGTATTATATAATTATTAGAGATATGATGTCTGGAAAATCAGTAGACTATAACTGTCTGGATTTTGTTTTAAACTTCGTTTTTAATGACTAAGTCAAAATAATATGTCCTAATTTTAAAACTCAAAACAAAATATCAAAGAGTATAATTAAAATATGGCACAATGGATGTGTCACATTATTTGCAAAAATCACTTCGCAGATTTTGTTTATTTTTCAAATTAACCACAATTAAGTTCCACTCAGAAAAGTACTTTTACATGTGGGTCAACATTACTTAAAGTTATACCCAACTAGAAACTCAGCAGAATTGCTCCTCAGAGGACACTTACTCAACACCATGCAAGCTAGAATAACAAGAATCAATTCTTATGAAAAAACGGTCTTATTTTGTTAGCAATATCATTTTTTAAGAACTCTGGCTTTTATTTTTACCCATTTCAGGGAAGAAAGGTAATTTGACCTAATAAATGTCACTGCATACATCCTGGAAAAGGGTAAACTAATTTAGGTTGAAACTCATTTCCTCACAATTGTATACCTAGCATCTAATTTTTCTGTCAACTTCCAAATGCTAGTATATTTTCAATTTTACATATGTGTAACAAAATCAGGAGAGACTGAAAGAGGGGGAGTATTGTGACTTTACTTTAGGTTCAGTAATTGAGTCTTAGAGAAAACTACAAATTCCCAAAGCCATTGTTTAACAGGCTGGTTCTCAGTCATAACACCAAAATACACATTTATCAACCCAACTGTGACAAGTAATCTTCACTAAGGCTATCTGTCACAGAAGACAGGTGACAAGAAACTCTATTTCCATTAGATTCAATGCACTGGCCCAGCAATCTTTACACTAAGTGGAAATATGACAGGAAAGGTAGACAGGCATTAATTTATGGGCAATTTTCAAGAAGCAGTTAGAAAGGGGTCAAGAACCTTTTCAAAAATACTTGAAATTCTTCTAATTTCTATAATGTTATTATTTCATCTATTATCAAAGCTATCTTTCAAAAGATCCTTCACATTTCCAGTGTTTGAAAATACCATCACCATTAGCATGCTTTTGCAATATAAACTCCATATGGGTGGGTCATATTGCTTTTAATGAAATTACATATAGTAAAAATTAAAAATGTGATTTTAGAAAAATATATTGGTAACAAAACAATTTCACTCACATCCATTACCCTTTCTTTTTAATGATTTTTCTAATGAATAAACAGAGTGTAAACTAGTTTACCTTCTTTTTTCCCCCCCAAGAGAATATAATTTATAAAATAAAAAGCAGAAACAAGTTAACTTTTTTTAACCTTTTTTCTAAAGGAAGGGGTAAAAGATAAAGGGGAATATATGTATACCTTGCAAAGTACCAGAAAAATGATCACAAACTAACTATGCAAATCCTAAACCTTCATTATGAAAACATCTTTCAAATAGTAATTTAACAGCTACAAAACATATGTTAAAAAAAATCACTTGTGACAACTTTAATAACACTAACATGTAAATGCAGTTTCAAAGTACAACTTCTTGTGAACAACTTAGCTCTATGCTGGAAGAAATATTATTATTTTATGCCATGTATCAAAAGTCTGTCCTCATTTAACACTGATTCTGACTTACACCGTCTTCATAAGCACTTGTCTCAGTACTTTCACAATAACAGAAGGTGCCTAGTTTATGTGCTTTTGAACTCCACGTACTATTATTTCTGGAGTACTGAAATGAAGACCCATCAATAAGCATTTAAAGCATAGATAGTTTTCAAGTAGCTAGATATCAAACACACAACTACTTTCTTTTGGTAATGAACAAACCTGAGCAAATTCATAACTGCATATTTTTACCACTCAGACTACTGATAACATGGTTTTCTTAATTTTCCAAATACTTTATAAATAAATGAACATTTAAAAGGTCTTTCATAAGCATACTTATGTTTAGGGTCACATATACAGTTTCAACACATTATATACATACTTATATACAAACATACCCTTAACTTACAATAGCCTAACACATAAAAAATGATGCCCTCTTTTTACTTTTCAAGTGGATACTAATTGTTAATGAAGCTATTTCTTTAATGTCCTACTTGCCAATTTAGAGAACAGTTAATCAAAAAATTTTTAATCTCTTGCATATTTATTGAATTCTGTAACCCAGAAATGTATTACATGAATAATCAGCTTTTGTAATCTTGTTCTAGCTAAATGATCTGATTTGTATATATAGATATATAAACAGCTGCTGCTGACAGCTGTCTGCTGCCATCCTGTAGCCAAATAATTCATCCCAGCAGGAATAATAGTAATTTTTTTAATGTTTCCCCTCCCCTCTACCTTAGAGACCATAAACAGTTCCAAGGAAAATACCTTTTCATAATAAACAATACCATATTCCTTATCATCACACTTGACACAGCGAAACTCAACCATCAAGTACATGAAATTAGAACTTCGTTTTTCACTCTAAAAAAGAAAAAAAATTATGAAAAATGAAAATGATTTTCTTCAACATTGTTTGTATCTTATTCCCAATTTAGTAGTACATGGAATCCATCAAATACAAGTTAAAATGTAACAAATGTTTATGTCATTATTATAAGTGTACTGTTTTATATACTACTACTATTTCACTACTGCCTTATCCAGAAGTGCCTCCTACTCATTTGTAACTCCCTCCTCAAACTTAATGAAATTTTTGGTTTCTTCAGTAGTAGGAATTTTATTACTTAACATTATAAAGATATTTAGTATACATTTGCAGGAAAATTATTTCATCTTAAAAAAAAAATAAGATTTTGTATTTCTAAAAATTTTAAGCAAAGAACAGTTCACTCTTAAACCCTATGGACTAATCCAAATATAAAAGTTAACATAACAAAAACAAAGGTAAAACAAAGTATGTAACTAAGGACAGAGGCAATTTGAGCTTAACAGATACAACATTTACAAGTTTTTTACAATTTATAAATGGTCTTAAAATAACTTGCAATCATTTGTAAATTTTTATCAACACATCTTTAAATACACTGAGAAACAGTTATTCTTCCCCAACATATAAAATGTTGGCTGTGTGTATAACTGTATTCCCTTGAAGAAGCAAATATTACGTTAATAATTAAGTAAAAAAAAAAAAAAAAAAACTTAAAAGGGTGATTAGTTCTAACCCAAATCAGTTTGAAAAATGGCTTTAAATCTATAGTTATATAACCACAAGGATCTAAGAAGGTCACTTAAGACTGTTCAGCTTTATGAAGCATATTATAAGTCTATTATGATATTGGTAATGGCCTCAGCCTCTTATCTTTTAAAGACTGTAGATAGAGGGAGAAAAAGACTGAGCAAAGTATGCGCTAATGTTACATTTTCTAAACCCATGGGTATGTAAGTTGATGAACAGAAGCATTTCAATTAAACTGTTTTTAGAATGTGACAACTATAAAAATTCAAAACAGTAAATTTTCTTTCCAGTTTCAGTATATGAGAATATATTATGAATAAGTTTAGAAAAGATATCCAGTATTCATACTAAATGTAACTGTTGTTAGACACTACCAATTTGTTTTTTTAAAAATGCACAATGCTAAAATTCAACTTTTCTAAGTGTTCACTATAAAATGACCAATTTCTCTCTTCCTCCTGCTAAAAACTGTTCAGAGAACAAAAATTAAGTCAGTTGTGCCATGTGCTGATCACTGTAAGCTACATATATCACAAACCTGTTATCCCTCTATCCTAATGTGATTAATATACAATTTTTATTTCTGCTCTCTTGGCCAAACATATAGTATTTCAGTGCTAATGTACAGAAACTTTTATTGTTCTAATTTTGTAAAGAGTTTCACTAAAGTCATGTCTTAATTAAACTTATTCTGGACCAATACACAATATCAGGAAGTACACAAATTATCTGAACCATGTAACCTCATCAAGTGTACACAGTCCTACATGTACTATGTAAGAGAAGTACTATGTACTGGGGAGAGGAACTGCTAACAGTGACTTAAGGTAACTGAAGTAAAGACGTTGTGTTGACATTATGTTGACAGACATATCCAACTTAGACATAAACTACCATATGGAGAAAAAGAATCTACAAGTGAGGTATCAAACTTAACATGGGCTTCACTTATATGATATTTACAATGAAAAGCAGTCAAAGAGAAGTGTTAGTCACTTAGTCATATCTGACTCTTTGTGACCCTATTGATTGTGGCCCACTAGGCTCCTGTCCATGGAATTCTCCAGGCAAGAATACTGAAGTAGGTAGCCATTACTCTCTCCAACAGATATTCCTGACCCAGACACTGAAGCCGGGTCACCTGCACTGTAGAAGGACTTCTTACTGTCTTAGCCAGAGATATCTACTACTTATTTCAGGGTTCGAAAAAACACTAAAATATAAAAAAGGCAGATATCTCAAGTTTTCTTCTTATTAGCAAAGAACTCACAGCTAGAAGTTATCCTCATTATCTCACCTATGAGAGATACATGACAATCAATAATTCTTCTAAATAATTTTTCATTTAAAATTCTGGAGAAAAAATTTTGAAATAAAAAAGAGGGATACAACCCACCTCATTTATCATTTCTATTTCTCTAAATGTCAATCTGTCCAGCCAATCTACTTTCACCATATGACCTTGTCGATGAGCTTTGGTGAGCTGCAAAACAAAATGGAAAAAATTTTAAGAGATAGATATCACAGAAAAGAGGATAAAGAATGGCAATGGGCCATTCTCACCTTCTGGGAAAGACTACATTCTACCTACAGGATGTGTATCTCTCTAAATAAACTTGCTTTCCCCTTAAAAAAAAAAAAAAAGAATAGTAACAATCATCAACATGACACTGAAAGTGCTAGCTTATACAATAAAACAAGGAAAAGGAAATAAACAATAAACAGATTGGGAACAAATAATACATTCTTTAGTCAAAGGTGAAATAATCATTTGTGTAGCAAACATTTTAAAACGGACCAAAAAAAGCTCCTGGAATTAATAAGCAATTAAGAAGCAAGGAGGATACAAGGTTCATATAAAACGTCAATCTCTTTTCTATATACCAGCAACTCATAAGTAAAACTTGAAATTAAAAACACAATCATCATTTACATTGGGCTTCCCAGGTAGTGCAGTGGTAAAGAATCCACTGACCAATGCAGGAGACATAGGAGATCTGGGTTCGATCCCTGGTCAGAAAGATCCTCTGGAGAAGGAAATGGCAACCCACTCTAGTATTCCTGCCTGGAAAATTCCATGCACTGAGGGGCCGGGTGGGCTACAGTCCATGGGGTCCCAAAGAGTTGGACACTAATCATTTATAGTCTGTTAGGTTCAGTTGCTCAGTCGTGTCTGACTCTGTGACCTCATGGACTGCAGCACGCCAGGCTTCCCTGTCCATCACCAACTCCCAGAGCTTGTTAAAATTCATGTCATAATAAGCTAATCATTTATATTAGCACCCCCCAAAAATAAAATTGATATAAATCTAACAAAATATGTATAAGATCTATATGAGGAAAATTACAAAACTCTGCTGAACAAGATCAAAGAAAAACGAAATAAATCGATACGCCAATCAGGGTAAGAAGATTCAGTATTGTCAAGATGTCAATACTTACCAATTTGACCTATAGATGCAAAGCAATCCCAGTAATCAAGAGAGTGTACAAAATAATAAATAAATAGATCAACGAAACACAACAGATTCCAGAAACAGATCACATAAATACAGTCAACAGATCTCTGACTGAGAAGAGGAGGCAATAAAATGGAGCAAAGAGTCATTTCAACAAGTATTGCTGGACTAACTGGAGATGCAGGTACAAACAAACACATGTAGACAAAGCCCTTACATCCTCTACAAAAAATTAATTCAAAATCAATCACAGACCTAAATGTAAATCACAAAATACAAAACTCCTCTTAGATAATATAGTAGAAAATCTAAATGACCTTGGGTATGATGACAAGTTTTTAGATATAACACCAAAGGAACAATCCATAAAAGAAAATCATTGATAAACTGGACTTCATTACAATTAAAAACTTCTGTGAAAGACAGTGTGAAGAGAATGAGAAAGCAAGTCATAGACTGAAAGAAAATATTTGTAAAAGACCCATGATAAAGATTGTTAGCCAAAATACACAAAGAACTCTTAAAACTCAACAAAAGAAAACAAGTGATCAGATTTTTAAAAAGGGCTAAAGATTTTAATAACTTACCAAAAAAGAAATATGGATGGTAAATAGTTATATGAAAACATGCTGCACATCACATGACGACAGGGAAATACAAATTAAAATGAGAAATCACTAAACGTCTATCAGAATGACCAAGATTTGGAAAACTGACAGCACCAACTGCAGGTGAGTACATAGAGCCATAGGAATTCCTACTAATTGCATGGGGGAATGCAAAACCTACAGCTGCTTTGGAAGACAGTGTGGCAGCTTCATACAAAACTAAACATACTCTTACCATACATCCCAGGAATTGCCCTCTTTGGTGTTTACCTAGAGTTGAAAACTTATGCCCACACAAAGGAGGGCACATGGGTATTTTTATGGCTTTATGGCTTTAATTATAATAGCCAAAACCTGGGCACAACTCAGATGGCCTTCAGTAAGTAAATGGATAAACTGACACATTCAGACAATGTTACTTAGTACTAAAAAGAAAGGAGGTATCATATGTAAAATAGATAGCCAGTGGAAATTTGCTGTATAATGCAGGGAGCTCAAGCCAGTACTCTGTGACAACCTAGAGGGTGGCACAGGGTGGAAGGTGGGAGGGAAGTTCCAGAGGGAGGGGATATATGTATACCTACAGTTGATTCATGCTGATGTATGGCAGAAACCAACCCAACATTATAAAGCAATTATCCTCTAATTAGAAAAAAAAATGTATTAATCCATGAAAAGACACCAAGAAATCTTAAGTGCAAATTACTTGCACATTGCTAAGTGAAAAAAGCCAGTCTGAAAAGGCTACCTACAGCATGATTCCAACTAAAGAAAAGGTAAAACTATGGAGATAATACAAAGATAAACAGTTGACTAGAAACTAAACATGAAAAAAACTAAGATCTGGTCCCATCACTTCACGGCAAATAGGAGGGGAAAAAGTGGAAGCAATGACAGATTTTATTTTTTTTGGACTCCAAAATCACTGTGGACAGTGACTACAGCCATGAAATTAAAAATCACTTTCCCTTTGAAAGAAAAGCTATGACAAACACAGTGTATTAAAAAGCAGAGACATTACTTTGCCAACAGAGGTCCATACAGTCAAAGCTATGGTTTTTCCAGTAGTCATGTGTAGATGTGAGAGTTGGACAATAAAGAATGATGTAAGCGCCAAAGAATGGACGCTTTCTAATTGTGGTGCTGGAGAAGACTCTTGGAGAGTCCCTTAGACCACAAGGAGATCAAACCAGTCAATCCTAAAGAAAATCAACCCTGAATATTCATCGGAAGGACTGATGCTGAAGCTCCAATAGTTTGGCCACCTGATACCAAGAACCAATTCGTAAGAAAAGACCCTGATGCTGGGAAAGAGTGAAAGCAAAAGAAGAGGGCGGCAGATGATGAGATGATTAGATAGTATCACCAATGCAATGAACATGAGTTTGAGCAAACTCCAGGAGACAGTGGAGGGCAGAGGAGCCTGACTTGCCACAGTCCATGTGTTTATAAAGAGCTGGACAGGACTTAGTGACTGAAAGACAACCAAAATAAAGTTGCCCAGAGTAGTAGGGAGAAGAGGGAATAAAAGTGGAACAAAGAAGATTTTTAGGGCAGTAAAACTACTCTGTATCACATTATAAAAGAAAGAAAGAAAGTGAAGTCGCTCAGTCGTGTCTGACTCTTTGCGACCCTATGGACTGTAGCCCACCAGGCTCCTCTGTCCATGGGATTCTCCAGGCAAGAATACTGGAGTGGGCTGCCATTTCCTTCTCCAGGGGATCTTCCCAACCCAGAGATCAAACCCGGGTCTCCTGCATTGCAGGTAGATGCTTTATCCTCTGAGCTATCACATTATAATAATGAATAAATGAGATTAAACATTTGTTAACACCCATAAAATGTACAATATTCAGGGAACCATGAGGTAAACCATAGATTTGGGGTAATTATGACCTGAAGGTTCATCAATTTTAACAAATTATAAAAAATGTATCACTGTGGTGGGAGATGTTGAAAGCAGGGGGAGCTATGCATGAGTTAGGGCAGAGTGTATATGCGAAATATTTTTACCTTCCTCTTAGCACTGCTGTGAATATAAAAGTATTCAAAAAAAGTAAAACATTTTTTTAAAAAATGAAGAGTTATGTCACCTTTACATTTGATATATTTCTATGAACAACAAAAGCCACATACAACTATAAAGATTAAGAAATGAACTTGGCTGGAAACTGTTACAACTTTAAAAAAATTTTTTTAAATGGTCTATAATCTGTCACTAAACATGCTAAAAAAAAAATGAAGCCTTTACTGAACATATCTTAATCTATTATTTCTTACAGTTATAATAATAGTTCTTCAAAATGAAAATAAACTTTTTTTCCACATTTCAATATGAAAAATAAGATAGTTACATACACAAGGCATTTCTCTGGAGTCTATTATACTCTAAGATGTAAGCTCATTGGTGTGTGTGTTGCATTTTAATTTTAAAAGAATTAGCAACTAAATAACAACAACAATAAAAGAATTAACAATAACAGAAGATCTAGGGCTAGAAAAAGAATTTCTAGAGCTGCAGTTGGTAGAGTGCTCCGAAGGTCTTACATATCAACCTAACCTTGGTTTCACAATTTAAATAATAAATTTACTACTATAGAGAATTCAAGATAATTTCTAAGGTCTTCAAACTGCAACTAGATTTTGTCTAAGATAGTGTAATTTTAAACAACAGCATTATTTATGCATCAAACCTTTCTTTCTAAACAAATTCATAGCATAAAGCAAAACTGGGCATTAAGGACTTCATGGTAGCTGGACTTTATGACTTGTCTTCATTTCTATTATACACGCTATGATGGCATTCCTACAAGGATGGTAAATACTTTCACCAATTATATCTCTCTCACAGAACCAAAAATCTTCATCAGTATTCTTTATATTCCTCAAATAAAGTACTCTTATCACAATTACATCGTCATACTATTTCAGAAATAAAACCAGTAACTTCATACAAGTTTTGAGGATCACCGTAATATAAAAATATTATCACCTTAGCTGTCTTCTGAATAACAAATTCTTTTCCATCTGAGGTAACCTCTAAATGAAAATGGATAAGGCAACAATAACTGGTTAGCATTATTATTCACATAAAGCAGCAGAAACTAAACATTTTGTGGAACATTAGACAAATATACTCGGAGAAAGCGATGGCAGTACTCCAGTACTCTTGCCTGGAAAATCCCATGGACGGAGGAGCCTAGTAGGCTGCACTCTACGGGGTCGCTGAGGGTCAGACACGACTGAGCGACCTCCCTTTTACTTTTCACTTTCATGCATTGGAGAAGGAAATGGCAACCCACTCCAGTGTTCTTGCTTGGAGAATCCCAGGGACGGGGGAGCCTGGTGGGGTGCCGTTTATGGGGTCACACAGAGTAGGACACAACTGAAGTGACTTAGCAGCAGCAGCAGCAGACAAATATACTAACATGGAAACAGACCAAGAATTAGTCATAAGGGAACCAAAAGAACATGAGGCTACAAGTTCATAACCTAAAATTCTAATCCTAGCACTCCATTTTTGAATTCTGTCATTTTTGATCCCACAGATCTACAAAAAGGATTAACTTCTAGTCCTGGTTGCTGCTGCTGTTGCTCTGTGCGACCCCATAGACGACAGCCCACCAGGCTCCCCCATCCCTGGGATTCTCCAGGCAAGAACACTGGAGTGGCTTGCCATTTCCTTCTCCAATACATGAAAGTGAAAAGTGAAAATGAAGTTGCTCAGTCGTGTCTGACTCTTAGCGACCCCATGGACTAGCCCACCAGGCTCCTTGGTCCATGGGATTTTCCAGGCAAGAGTACTGGAGTGGGGTGCCATTGCCTTCTCCGTCTTGTCCTGGTACCAAAATTCAAATAGAATAATGGATATACATTATGACAGATAGAATTAACCCATATAGTCTGTAAAGAATTGTGTTCTCACTTTGCCATATGTTTCCATCTAGTTTTTTAAATTAATAAAAATATACAGGGTCATAGCACATCAATACTGAAGTGTCAGAGATAGAATTGAAACCCCAGGTCTGTAAAGTTCATACTCTTTCCACCAGTCTTCACTATCTCCTCTATTTGTAGAAAGAGATTTAAGTCCAATTAAATTTTTTAATGTTTTAAATACAACTTTCATACTTACGACACAGTAGTTGATTCTCTACTAGTTTCCTTTGAGGAAAAAATTGTCAAAAGTATATTAAGTTTAGATATGGGAGAATGTGTTGGGCATTTTTCTTTTCCTTATTAAATCATCAGATAAACTGAAAATTTTCTAAAGTCATTTCTCTAACACCAGAATTCATGTTTGCTGCTAATATATTATACATGGGCTTCCCTAGTGGCTCAATGGTAAAGAATCCATCTGTAACCCACAGGAGATGTTGGTTCAATTCCTGGGTCCGGAAGATCCCCTGGAGGAGGGCATGCAACCCACTACAGTATTCTTGCCTAAAAATCCCATATACAGAGAAGTCTTGTGGGCTACAGACCATAGGGTCGCAAAGAATCGGACATGACTGAAGCAACTTAGCACACACGCAAGCACTTGCATAGTATATTTCTAGCTTTTCTATTTGAATATTAAAAGATGACTATTCTCAACCTTACAAACAGCAACCAAAGAATGCATGGTTAAGGATGGTAGTACCATAAACTGGTATAACCATTTCGGGGTACAAGTTTAAATTACCTGAGATATATTAGTATTTGTGCATCACTGTTTCCAATATGGAAAACATAGACATAAAAGAAGGTAAATGTCTACCAACAATGGAAACTGTTCAAGTAAACTATGGTACACATATTAAGAAATACTTCAAGCAAAAAGAAAGAAAAATCTTTATAACCTTCTAGGAAAGATTACTATGACAGTTGAATACAAAAGCAACTGCAGAGGTTCCCTGGTAGCTCAGTGGTAACGAATCTGCCAGCCAAAGCAGGAGATACAGGTTCAATCCCTGAGTCCACATGCCGTGGAGCAACTAAACCTGTGAATCACAACCAATGAACATAAGCTTCCAGAACCTGAAAGCTCAAACTACTGAAGCCCAAGGGCTCTAGAGCCTAAACTCCACAACCCGAGAAGCCACCAAAGTGGGGTTTCCCACGCAAGAAGAGTAGGTCACCATGTCCTTCTCCAGGGGATCTTCCTAAACCAGGGATCAAACCCACATCTCCTATATTGGCAGGCAGATTCTTTACCACTAAGCCATCCAGAATGCTTATTTATCTGATACTATGTAAAAAAGCACCCTGTAACTTAAGTGACTTAACATATATCTTAATATGTGTCACAATAAAGTAGGCTGAATTCCAAGAATTGATGTTTCCTAATTGCAGTGCTGGAGAAGACTCTTAAGAGTCCCTTGGACAGCAAGGAGATCAAACTCAGTCCATCCTAAAGGAAACCAACCCTGAAGATTCATTGGAAGGATAGATGCTGAAGATGAAGCTCCAATATTTTGGCCACCTTATGCGAAGAGCCAATTCATTGGAAAAGATCTTGATGCTGAGAACGATTGAGGGCAGGGCATCACCGATTCAATGAACATGAGTTTGAGCAAGCTCAAGGAAATAGTGAAGGACAGGGAAGCCTGGTGTGCTGCAGTCCATGCGGTCACAAAGAGTCAGACACAACTGAGCAACTGAACAACAACAATGTGTGGAGATGTCAAGAAGTAATTGTCTTGAGGAATTCTGGATATTTTTTAATTAGTCTAATAGTCTCTCATGTGATGGCTGGAGCTGGACTGTCCAAGACTGCTTCACTCACAATTCTAAACACCTTTGTGGGAAAGGGTGAGCTAAGCTGGGAAACCAGGGTGGTGGGGGCCTCTGTCTTTCTGAAGGTATTCTCAGTGCTGCTCCCTCTTCAAGTAGTCTTTCAACACAGAAACTCCAACTTGGCAGCCAGACTTCTTACATGGTGGCTCATTACTCCCCAGAGGGCAAAAACAAAAGCTTTCAGGCTGTCTTAAAGTTTAGTTCTGGAACAGGCAAGCATCACTTCAGTTGCATCGTGTTAGTTAAAATGAGTCACAGACTTAAGTGCAGATCCAACATGAAAGCATGAGCATTGTGAAGCATGTTTCTTTCATTGAGAGTCATCTTTGGAAACTAGCTACTACAGCACTTACTAGATAATATAAGCATAAAACAAATCACTCAATTGCAAAAGAGTAAGAGGAGAGAACCTGAAGATGGCAAAGCTAGCTCGTAACTGGACTTTAGGCATCAAGTAAAGTCTAGAATCTATCACAGTTCCTAAATGATTAGGCCTTGCTTTCTTCTCCAAAATAAGTTCCTACAATTCTCTAACTGACATGCTAACTCTAGCCACCCATTTCAGTTCTCTAGACTATAAGGCCTGTAAGACTCAATGCAGATTAAATAATTTAATATTAGATGAAAAATTTTACTAAAATTTTAGAAAACTATAAAGCACTGTGCATATTGTAAGCAGCTGTTATTTGCCCATAATCTATGTTACTTTTTCTCTACAGGTGCTGATGACTATGTAGACAGACTTGGGTGGTTTTCACCCATCCAATGCAGCTTCCATTGTTGTCTCCAGTCTGAGAATATCTAGAAATAATGAAGACCAATAATGAACTTGAACAATTTAGATTTCATTTAGGGTCTGAAATGTTAGTGACCCAGATCTCCCACATGGGAAAACCTGTATTTTGTTAAACAGCAGAGTGAAACTAGTGCAATCTGTCTCAAATTGCTCATGAAAATTCAATCCTCACTAAGGTGCTCATCCTAAAAAAGCAGCCAGGTCAAGGTATCAGTAACAGTCATTCTTTCTTTTTAAGAAACACAGATTTCTACAGAATTCACAAGAAGTCATATAGAGGTTGGAAAAGAAGCCCACTGTCACAGAAATAATAGTATCATTATTGAGCTCTACCTTAATTAAGAATTAAACATCAAGAAATACTGGTCATTTGCTAAGTGGGACCTATGGGATCTGAATTTGGGTTCATCTCCAAAGACTGACCTCAGCCACTCCTGATCTGTGGACTTCCTAGATCTGTCCTCTCCCTTGAGATCCCCCTTGGCTCTGAGATACAGGATAAGGTCCCAAAGACATCTCACACTTTGTAATTCAAGTGTATGTTATCAGATCAAGTGTATAATATTGTATATTTGTACATATATGAACTCTAGAAATATGATATTTGGGAGAAGGAAATGGCAGCCCACTCCAGTGTTCTTGCCTGGAGAATCCCAGGGACAGAGGAGCCTGGTGGCTGCCGTCTATAGAGTCACACAGAGTCGGACAAGACTGAAGTGACTTAGCAGCAAACATCAGGCGGTTTTAAAAGCTATTTACATAAAAGATTCTCTAAGAACCAAATAAAAAAAAGGACAGGAAACTGCTTGGAGTACAAATAATGTATATCAGATTTAATGGGAGGACAGATCCATGCTTAAGGAAGATGCTTCAGGTGAGTATGCATTCAATACAAGTACCAAGAACAAAACTTAGAAGCAGGCCAGCTTGCTACACTGTACATTGAAGAGGAACAGCAGAGAAAAAGAATGTCAAACCGGGCAGCTATCCCTGGGAACAGACACATTTCCACAATTTCCATGACATATTACCACAACTCACAAGTAATCGCTCCTTATGCATATCTGCCCTACTAGACCATAAGCTTCTTGAGTGCTGGAGCTATGAATGGTTGACAGAACCTAGCATTTATTCATTAAGTTATTTATATTTATTGACAGGACTTCTAAGTGAAAGGGTGACATAACAAAAAATAAATGCTTGTATACTCTGCAATTCTGTTCAAGAGCTTTGTGGAGTGAATGAGGGGCAAGGAGGAGGAAGTGACACTCAAAAGGAAGCTAGAGAAAAGAATGTTCATGCTCTGAGTCACTTTTCTCTAGTACTTAAATAATTTCAACATGAATATATGTTAGTTTGTTGTTTCAAGTTACAAACTTCCATCATGGTCCTCCACTCTGGAGATAACAGAAATAGCAAGTTCTCTGCCTTAAAGAACTTAAGATAGGGGTGAGTTATTTATATGATAATGCTTGTATGTCCATATGGTAAATGTTTATACGTCTATGTTTCTCAGTTGCTAAGTCATGTCTGACTCTTTGGGACCCCCATGGACTGCAGCAAATCAAGTTTTCCTGTCCTTCACTATCTTCGGAGTTTGCTTAGACTCATGTCCATTGAGCCAGTGATGCTATCTAAAAATCTCATTCTGCTGCCCCCTTCTCCTCCTGTCCTCACTCTTTCTCAGCATCAGGGTCTTTTCCAATGAATCAGCTCTTCGCATCAGGTGGTCAAAGCTGGACCTTCAGCATCAGATACACAAACTAAAACAGTAATATTAAAGTCATGAACAAGGTGATATGACAGAAAATAATGGGGGTTCTTGAGAAGGACTCCCAGGCACGTAACACTTAAGCAGAGACTTGAAGGATAAGAAATGAGTCAAACAAACAGGATGAAATCTTCCACGCAGAGGAAACAGCTTTACTTGTCAGGACATCAGGGAACCTGATGTGCCTAGGTGCTAAAGAGAGATGGGAATGGTAGTCCTCAGTGAATATTTAGGTAAATCAAGTCCTCATCAAAGTGGAGAATAGTAACATCAATATACATAAGATGATTACTGGGAATTAGTTTTCTTAAGGTTCACCATGATCTGGATTTTTCCTTATAGTAGACAAATAATCTTATAGCCTGAAGGAAGAAAGGGGCTTCCAGGTGGCTCAGTGGTAAAGAACCCTCCTACCAAGGAGAAACAAGAGATATGGGTTCGATTGCTGGGTCAGGAAGATCCCATGGAGTAGGAAATGGCAACCTATCCCAGTATTCTTGCTTGGGTAATTCCAGGGACAGAGGAGACTGGCAAGCTCTCTGATATCCTGACAAATAAAGCTGTTTCCTCTGCAAGGAAGATTCCATCCTGTTTGTTGACTCATTCCTTATCCTTCAAGTCTCTGCTTAAATGAAGGAAGAAAGGGGAAACTAAAAACAACTGAAAAACTTTTATCCATTTCAAATCTGCCTAAGAATCTGTAGGGGGGTAAATAGGAAGAGATAGACTCAACTGGAGAGAAAGTGATAGGCTTTGTTGCTTTACAAGAGATGATATAATAATTTACAGTTTAATATCTAGCTGTGATCCTGGTTTTAAGCACCCACATAACCCTATGACTATGTCTGATAATATGGAAATACAGCATATGAACACATATCAAACAAGCCATATAAAAACAACTTGAAGAATAATTCTCGCTTTCTATGTTCAAGCTAGAGAAAATTTAAAGTGGATAAAGCCTTAACAACCACATAGAATTGCAAATAATTTGAATAGCTAACCATAGAGGAGTGCTGAAATGAATTATGGCATATCCACATTACACAAAGTCCTACAGTCTTTACAAATCATGCCATGAAAGCATCTTAAATGACCTGAAACAATTCTGAAACACCATCCATTTAAACACACATAATATGATCCCAAAATGAAAATAAATATATACATATTCATATATTACATACATACATACATACACATATTTACCAAAAGCATATCAACTAAAATATTAATAATGGTGACTACTGTGGATAAAGAATTGGAGGTGATTTTTACAGTCTTTGTACTTTAACAATCTTTTGCTAGTACAGATGTACATTTTCTTGTAATAAGTTACTTAAAAACTAAACTTATTTTAAAAATAATTGTGGAGAAAATTTTGTTGAGAAAACCACAAAAGATCAGCATTTATCAAGATGATGCTAAATAAGGTTATTTTGCTTCATAATAAACTCAAAGAATAAGGATCAATCTGATTAATTTACCTCAAACACATGAAATGAAACCCAGGTTTAACATAATTATTCTCTCTTAAATTATTTTTTCCAAGGGCCTTTCAACTAGATCCAACTAAAAACCCATATAAATAAAATGATGCTGCTGCTTTACGGTTAATAAAACCACCTATATAGTAAAATGTATAGGTTTAAGGTTTCAAACTACTCACATCGAGAAACTTTAAGAGGGGAGTTACAAGATAGGTGGCTTTTCCAAAATAAGTAACTACACAACAGGTGACGCTTGGGTCAGATACTGATGCTTTTTCAGGAAACCTAAGGAGAAAAAAATAACAAAGCTGTATTTTTTTCCCCCTCTGCCACTTGAAAAAATAAACAACAGCCACCCCCTGCCCACAGTCTACTCTTATCACCAGACAGAAAACTTCCAGATTCAGACAGCCTATGTGAATGTTCAGAAATCGCTCTCTTGACACGTTTACAGGAATACTGGCCAATAAAACAGGCTGGAACTATCAAACCCAAGACTACTTTTTTTCCATCATGATTATAGAGGGTTGTGCTTATTCAGCTACTTCATATCCAATTTACCTAAATTCTCTCAATTTAAATGTTGTAACTCTTTTTAACAGGAAAACTTTACTAAGCCTAGACTAGAACTGAGCAGAAGTACTCACTTATCAGAAAATCATTATTGGTCCGCTAATCTATCAATATTTGTAGGATACACTATGGCTCACTGATATAGATTTCAATTATTAAATAGTATGATTTTTTAATAAATTTTTAATGTGTCAAATCTGTTTCAAATCAAACACAGGTTACACAGTAATTTATAATTGAAGAAAAAAATGTATATAAGAATTCACTTGAAGTGAGATTTAAAAAGGAGGTATATCTATATGTTAAGAGTTTGCATACACACCTACAATACTTAATTCTTATAAGACAAGGAGTTTCTTCTACTTTCCTGATTAATTTCCTTAGCCACAGATTTTCAATTTTACTTTGAAATTTTACATGTGCATCTTATTCAGGAAGAGTGGTATTTGCCTCATAAAACTTGTTTTCAATTTAACTTCTCAGAGATTGGTCTTGTTTTTAATTTATTTATTTTAATTGGAGGCTAATTACTTTACAATATTGTATTGGTTTTGCCATACATCAACATGAATCTGCCACGGGTGTACACATTTTCCCAATCCTGAACACCCCTTCCACCTCCCTCCCCATGCTATCCTTCATCCCAGTGAAATTAGTCTTATATTATTGTGTAGTTTTCTGGCAAAAACTATAGCTGTGAAGACAGACAATAGATTTACAGAACATAAATCGATATTCTTTTAGGGCTTAATCTTTCACTGGCAAAAACAAATTTAGTCTACTTGCTACCATCAATTTCAATACAAATCTAAAAGTTTTGACAATCTTAGACATCAATAAGCAAATCAAAGTGACTGAAAAAAAACATTCTACCATGTATCATTAGGAATAAATTTGTAAGAGATTCCCACATTCTTTTATGACACACAAAAAAGCCAACAGAATCAAAACCAATATGCTATTTTTAAAAAGTTACACATACCACTTATACAAAAACCTATAGCTAAGAGGTACATTTGAAGATATCAGTGGTGCCACTAAACAAGTTTTACAGTTTTGAATAATTTTACAGAGAATTGTTTGACATTTGGAAGGAAAAATCCCTAAGGATAATAGAATATTCATATNTCAAAACCAATATGCTATTTTTAAAAAGTTACACATACCACTTATACAAAAACCTATAGCTAAGAGGTACATTTGAAGATATCAGTGGTGCCACTAAACAAGTTTTACAGTTTTGAATAATTTTACAGAGAATTGTTTGACATTTGGAAGGAAAAATCCCTAAGGATAACAGAATATTCATATTTTTCCTCCTTCCCTCCCTCCCCTCCCAACCATTCTTCCTCCCTTCCCACTAAAAGCACAATGAAAAACTAGTGTGTTAGACAACCTAATTGAGTTAGTTGACTTCGATCTTTTTCATCAAAATGCTTTTCTGTGTGAGGGAATTAACCGAATAATTTCACTAAGTGGCAAATGAATTACAAGATATGTGAAAAGAGGTGGGATAAACATACTGGTTCACTTAATATTATTATTTATTGTTTCCCCAGTTCTGGAAAGTTAAATGCCTGAGTTATACAATCAAATTTTTTATTTTTATTATAAAACAAAGTATACAGAATAATGTAACAAACATTCATGTATTCACTGTCAAAACTGAACATGTATTAACAGTCTGTCTTATTTCACCAGCTTTAAAAAAAATTAAAAAAAAGCAAACCAAAGGTATTTGTAAAGACATCCCTCATTCTTTCAATTTGGTTTTTTAAATTTAATGCTGTTTTTGAGATGTATCTGTGTTAATCTACACAGCTCAAATGCCTTCATTTAAATTGCTGTAGAGTATCTCAGTATGAGTAAATGTATCATTTATTCTCCCAACAAGCTCAACATTTTGTCTTATTATCAGGGCTAAAGTGAATAAGTATATATCTCCTTATGCCCATAAGTGAGTTTTTTTAGTGTAGAAATATAAGCATGTAATTCCTGGATTTCCAAGATGAAAATCAATACCTTTTCTGATTGGATTATTTCTAAATTTCATGTAGTTTTTCTTACTACTGAAAATATTCTTTAAACATTTTATTTTTAGATTGATGATAGAAAATACGGAATAGTAACTGATTTCTGCTTAATTAATTTTGTATTTAATATTTCTTGACTAATTATTTGTAACAGTTTGTCTAACAGTTCTTTTGACTTTTCTATATGATCATCATCTATAAATAATTCCTATCCCTTACCTCTATATATACAGTTTCCTCATAATGACTATTACAAGAAACTCTGGTCACAGTGTCTAACCCAAGCAGTAGTAGAAGCATCCTTATTTTGTTCCTGACTTTAATGAAAACCCTTCCTACATTTACTCATTTGGTAAGATGTTTGTTATCAGTTCTTGGTCTATTTCTTCTATCAGGCTAATAAAGTAATGTTTTATTTTACAAAAACTTTATATGATGAGTGTTTGTTGATGTTTACCAAAAAGTTGTAAGACTGGGGATCCTTTCAACCGTATGTTATTTTCTCCTTTAATATGCAGGAGATAGTTAACACAGTAGGCTTGAAGCTCTAATTTTAGAAGGACCTGCTGCAAGGATGGCCCTGGTCAATGTGTGAAAATCTGACTTTTGAAACATTCCCTAACTGGTATGGAAAAAAGCAAGAGAGTTCCAGAAAAACATCTATTTCTGCTTTATTGACTATGCCAAAGCCTTTGACTGTGTGGATCACAATAAACTGTGGAAAATTCTGAGAGAGATGGGAATACCAGACCACCTGACCTGCCTCTTGAGAAATCTGTATGCAGGTCAGGAAGCAACAGTTAGAACTGGACATGGAACAACAGACTGGTTCCAAATAGGAAAAGGAGTACGTCAAGGCTGTATATTGTCACCCTGCTTATTTAACTTATATGCAGAGTACATCATGAGAAATGCTGGACTGGAAGAAACACAAGCTGGAATCAAGATTGCTGGGAGAAATATCAATAACCTCAGATATGCAGATGACACCACCCTTATGGCAGAAAGTGAAGAGGAACTCAAAAGCCTCTTGATGAAAGTGAAAGAGGAGAGTGAAAAAGTTGGCTTAAAGCTCAACATTCAGAAAACAAAGATCATGGCATCCGGTCCCATCACTTTATGGGAAATAGACGGGGAAACAGTGTCAGACTTTATTGTGGGGGGCTCCAAAATCACTGCAGATGGTGACTGCAGCCATGAAATTAAAAGACACTTACTACTTGGAAGAAAAGTTATGACCAACCTAGATAGTATATTCAAAAGCAGAGACATTACTTCGCCAGCTAAGGTCCATCTAGTCAAGGTATGGTTTTTCCAGTGGTCATGTATGGATGTGAGAGTTGGACTGTGAAGAAGGCTGAGCACCAAAGAATTGATGCTTTTGAACTGTGGTGTTGGAGAAGACTGTTGAGAGTCCCTTGGACTGCAAGGAGATCCAACCAGTCCATTTTGAAGGAGATCAGCCCTGGGATTTCTCTGGAGGGAATGATGCTGAAGCTGAAACTCCAGTACTTTGGTCACCTCATGCGAAGAGTTGACTCATTGGAAAAGACTCTGATGCTGGGAGGGATTGGGGGCAGGAGGAGAAAGGGACGACAGAGGATGAGATGGCTGGATGGCATCACTGACTGGATGGGCGTGAGTCTGAGTGAACTCCGGGAGTTGGTAATGGACAGGGAGGCCTGGCGTGCTGCAATTCATGGGGTCACAAAGAGTCGGACACGACTGAGCGACTGAACTGAACTGAACTGAACTGAACTGAACTAACTGGTATAGATGTTTCACTGCAGCACGTCTCTTCGTATGTTGTGATTTATGGTGAGCACCTGCTCTCTTTCTGGAAGGCTAGAATTTTTGCAGTTGAGGGCAAAGAATGTCTGTGTGACCATTCCCCCAGTAAAACCCTCAATTTCTGAGTCTCAAAGGTCTTTTTTCTAAAAGGCTTCATTTTAGTTTCTGGAGAAAACAGCACTATCAAGTGAGTCTCTTCCTGGGCTGGGAAAGGGAAGAATAGAAAGCCTGTATATGGATTTCTCCAGACCCACTACACCTTTTTACGTAACTGAACCATCTAGTTGTATATACTTACTGTGTTGCTTATAATCAATCTTAGCTGTGATTACAACTCCCTCTCAGTCCTGTGATTCCATCATCTCATTTGGGGGACCTCTGAAACACTCAATGCGAAGAGCTGACTCATTGGAGANAAGCCTGTATATGGATTTCTCCAGACCCACTACACCTTTTTACGTAACTGAACCATCTAGTTGTATATACTTACTGTGTTGCTTATAATCAATCTTAGCTGTGATTACAACTCCCTCTCAGTCCTGTGATTCCATCATCTCATTTGGGGGACCTCTGAAACACTCAATGCGAAGAGCTGACTCATTGGAGAAGACCCTGATGCTGGGAAAGATTGAGAGCAGAAGGAGAAGGGGATGACAGAGGATGAGATGGTTGGATGGCATCATTGACTCAATGGACATGGGTTTGGGTGGACTCCAGGAGTTGGTTATAGACAGGGAGGCCTGGAATGCTACAGTTCATGGGGTCACAAAGAGTTGGACACAACTGAGCGACTAAACTGAACTGAAACACTCAATAATATAATAATAAGGTACAATAACAGATATCCTGTGTTAAACTGCTTCTGAAAAGTGAAAAGTATAGTCACTCAGTTGTGTCTGACTCTCTGCAACCTCATGGACTGTAACCCACCAGGCTCCTCTGTCCATGGAATTCTCTAGGCTAGAAAACTGAAGGGGATTGCCATCTCCTTCTCCAGGGGACCTTCCCAACCCAGGGACTGAACATGGGTCTCTCGCACTACAGGCAGATTCTTTATCATCTAAGCCACAAGGGAAGCCCCAAACTGCTTTTATGTAAGCATTCTTGGAATAAATCATGTTTGGGCATGATATATTTTTTAATTGCTTGATTCAGTTTTCTAATTTTCTGCTGAAATTTACCAATCATACGTGAGAAGTGTCTAATTTTCCTTTCTTTCACTTTCCTTTTCTAGTTCATGGTCATACTGATCTCAGCAGGTTTTAAACATTTAGCTTATAAAAACCCCTGAGTTTGAAAAAAGGAGAATAAAGGGTTCACTATACAGCTATAGTAGCAAATAGTATCTTGGTTTTTATGTTTTGATCCCTTAATTTATATTTTATAGTTTTATATTATTGTTATATTTTTAAATTATCTTTTCAGTATTTTACTATCTGAATTTTTGGTGGATATATTCCAGTTGTTTGGTATAATTACTGACTTTATCTTTCATTGGTTTGCAGTTTTAGATTGCAAACTGATCTTTTGTAGGGCTTCCCAAATTGTCATACTTATTTTACTGCTGCTTCATATTATTAGCTATTTGTTGTGGGAGGATTCTCAGTTTATCTTAGTCTTCCACATGACTGAAACTAGAAATCAAACATTATTTGCTTATCTTCTATTGATGTTAGAGGAATCTAGAGAAAGGAGGAAATATATTAGAAAACATGGCAGAAAGCAAAGAAGAAGTAAACAGCCTCTTGATGAAAGTGAAAGAGTAAAGTGAAAAAGTTGGCTTAAAACTCAACATTCAGAAAACTAAGATCATGGCATCTGTTCCCATCACTTCATGGCAAATAGAGGGGAAAACAATGGAAATAGTGACAGACTATTTTGGGGGGCTCCAAAATCACTGCAGATGCTAACTGCAGCCATAAAATTAAAAGACACTTGCTTCCTAGAAGAAAAGTTATAGCCAACCTAGACTGCACATTAAAAAGCAGAGATGTTACTTTGCCAACAAAGGTCCGTCTAGTCAAGGCTATGGTTTTTCCAGTAGTCATGTATGGATGTGAGAGTTGAACTATAAAAAAAGTTGAGCCCCGAAGAATTATTGCTTTTGAACTGTGCTGTTGGAGAAGACTTTAAAGAGTACCTTGGACAGCAAGGAGACCCAACCAGTTCATCGTAAAGGAAATCAATTCTGAATATTCATTGGAAGGACTGAAGCTAAAACTCCAATACTTTGGCCACTACATGCGAAGAACTGACTCATTGGAAAAGACCCCGATGCTGGGAAAAATCGAAGGCAGGAGGAAAAGGGGACAACAGAGGATGAGATGGTTGGATAGAATCACCGACTCAATGGACATGAGTTTGAGCAGGCTCTGGGAATTGGTGATGGACAGGGAAGCCTGGCATGCTGCAGTCCGTAGGGTCACAAAGAGTCAGACATGACTGAATGAATAAACTGACTGAAATTTGGCAAATGTTTTGATTTTTGAAATGTGATTTATAAGCTAGATATCATTTTTGTTTATAAACTGAAGAATAGATTATCAAAGTGATGATTTACATGGGTTTTTAAACCAGTATCCACATAATGATATTTGCAGTTAAGATTCAGAGAAATGAGAAACATGGAATTTTCAGAGACAAGGTTTGATGATTAAAAGCATTACCTTTAATTTTATGCTTTTAAAATTAATAGAACAAAATTTATGGAATATTTAAATAGTAATGAGTTTGAGTAAGCTCCGGGAGTTGGTGACAGACAGGGAAGCCTGGTGTGCTGCAGTCCATGGGGTCGCAAAAAGTCGAACACAAATGAGCAACTGAACTGACTGACTAAGGTACATTAAAACCGGGTAGAAAGACTGGCAGTCAAAACCCCTGATTTATAGCTCTCATAGTGGATCAATGACTAGCCAGGTATTTCTGTGTTTGTGAACATTTTTCACTGATACAATGTGGTCAGTTGGACTCCATTCTCTCTGTGAATTATAGGAATCATAACAGTGTCATCATCACCATGATATTTTTCAGCTGTTCTGAAAAGAAAAGAGACTATTTTCTCTATAGTATAGCAAGTTGATTAAGCATATTTTTCTTGGTTTCTGAACATATTTCTACCTTGAAGTAGCTTTGTGAATAAACTGATATTCTAGATAAAATTAGTTTAAGAAAATAAATTATTCAGTAGGATCTATTAATGATCTGTCTCCCTCATTATGATTATGTAATTAATCATTTTCAGAATGTAACACAAAGTTCTTAGGTTTGGTTTAGTCACTAAGTTGTGTCCAACTCTTTTGACCCCATGGACTGTAGCCTGCCAGGCTCCCTCTGTCCATGGGACTCTCCAGGCAAGAATACTGGAGTGGGTTGCCATTTCCTTCTCCAGGGGATCTTTCCGACCCAGGAATCGAACCCAGGTCTCCTGCACTGCAGGCAGATTCTTTAACAACTGAGCTATCTTAGGGCTCTGGGGGGGAAAGTTGGTATTCTTTGCAATGTCTGTCGTTGATTAGATCTCTTCACATTAAAAAAAAGTGTCCTTTCAGCCATATGTAAATCACTGAAGTGAGCATAATCCCTCACATCAAACACAAAAGTCAAACTCAAAATGGCTTGAAGATTTAAACATGACACTATAAAACTCCTGGAGGAGACTGTAGGCAAAACTTTCTCTGAAATGAAGTCATAGCAATCCTTTCCTAGATCAGTCTCTCAAAGCAAAAGAAATAAAAGCAAAAGTAAACAAACGGGACTGATTAAATTTGAAAGCTTTTATACAGCAAAGAAAATCATAAGCAAAATGAAAAGACAAACTATGGGAGAAAATATTTACAAATGATGTGCCTAATTTCCAAAATGTACAAACAGCTCATATAGCTCAAAAAAACCCAAACAATCCAGTCAAAAAACAGGAAGAAGACCTAAATAGACATTTCTCTAAAGAACACATAAAGAGAGCCAATAGGCACATGAAAAGATACTCATCACTGCTAATTACTAGAGAAATGCAAATCAAAGCTACAATAATAAATTACCTCACCAATCTAATGGCCATCATCAAAAAGTTTACAAATAATAAATCTGGAGAAGGTGTGGAGAAAAGGGAACCCTCCTAAGTTGCTGGTGGACAGGTAAATTGGTGTGGCCACTATGGAAAACACTATGTAAGTGCTTTAGAAAACTAAAAATAAGAGATACCATATAATTCAGCAATCCCACTCCTGGTCATGTATCCTGAAAAGATGAAAACTAGCTCAAAGAGATACTTGCACCCCAAGGTTCATAGCAGCACTATTTACAACAGCCAAAACATGGTAGTGTCCATTTACAGGTGAATCAGTAAAGAATATGTACGTGCATGCTCAGTCAGTCGTGTCCAACTTTGCAACCCTGTGAACTGAAGCCCGCCAGGCTCCTCTGTCCATGGAATTTTCCAGGTGAGAATACTAGAGTGGGTTGCCACTACCTATTCCAAAAGAAGATATGGCATGCATATGTATATTTTAACATATATATATGAAATAATAGTCATGAAAAGGAAAGAATTATTGTCATTTGCAGCAACATGGATAGACCTAGAGATTAATCATACTAAGGGAAGTAAGCCAGAGAGAAGCAAAAAAAAAAACAAGACAAATTTCATGATATCACTTACATGTGGACTCAAAAATTAAAAGGATACAAATGAACTTAAAATGGAGAGAGACTCACAGACATAGAAAATAAACTTACGGTTGCCAAAGGAGAAAGTAGGGAGGAGATAAATTAGGAGACTAAGGTTAACAGATATACATTACTATATACAAAAAAGATACATAGCAAGAGGGCTTCTGAGGTGGCACTAGTTGTAAAGAACCCGCCTGCCAATTCAGAAGACGTAGGAGACATGGGTTCAATCCCTGGGTCAGGAAGATCTCTTAGAGGCGAGCATAGCGACCCATTCCCATATTCCTGCCGGAGAATCCCATGAACAGAGGAAGCTGGCAGGTTATAGTCTATAGGGTCACAAAAAGTCAGACACAACTGAAGCCACTAAGCATGCATATACAAATAATAAGAATCTACTGTTTAGCACAGAGAACTATACAATATCTTGTAATAATGTATAATGGAAAAGAATCTGGAAAGTCTGTGTGTGTGTATTTATGCACACATATATATAAATGAATCAGAAGAAGTTTGCAACAACTAGCCGCACCCCGCCTCCCCTTTTAGTATAAAAGACGCCTGAATTCTAACTCAGGTAAAATGGTTCTTTGAAACACTAGTTTACCATTTTCTCAATCTGTTGGTTTTTAATATAAAATTACTTTTCCTTGCCCGAACACCTAGTNACACACACACACACACACACATCAAGGCAGAAGAAAACAGCACAGCAGGATCACCCTCAGACGTCACCAGAGGCCCCAGCAGCAGCTGCTGCTGATATTCCAGCTCCTGGGGCCAAGCCACTACAGAAGCAACTGCCTTGACTTCAGAATTGACATTTGCAAAAATCATCTACAAGAGATATGGTCCTTTGCCAGTTCAACCTAATGATCAATCCATTCTTTAGCTACTTAGAAATCTCACAAGCTAGATTTTCAAAATGAGGACAATTAGTTATTCTAGCCATATCCTAACAGATCTTTCAACTAATTTACACTATTTTCCAAGAAGTACTAATTCACACTGACTCAGGTATACAAAACAGATATCAGCAAATAACAAGTCCATACTAGGATTATTTCACGAACAAGAGTGGGACAGGTGCTATATCACTGCTTAAGAAACATTTGAGGAAGTGAAGGTCTAAAGCACCATCTCCCTAAGTCATGAGAACTGTGGTGGCACATGACATGATTTTTAAGGGTACATGGAAAAAAACTTTGCACAGGTGTCCTCCTGAGGCCATCCAGAAGACTCATGCTACTTTCTCACCATGAGTGTCAGCAACCCCACACAGAAAAGCGGCTGTGACCCAGCAGTACAAGCAGATGTCTGCACTCTGCTAAAGCACCTGAAACATCCTGAATATCATATTCTTCCACAATCCAAAGATACACAGGAAGTCCAATATCCAGCAAGAGAATGCCTGGGCTTGTCTCCACTGCAACCCAATTCCTCCTCAAGGAAAGGCCCCAGGACACACAGAGAAAAAGGAGTCATTTTAATTTCATAGAGCTTCTCAGATTTCCTTTTTCTGAGGTAAAGCATCAGCCTAGAGGGAATAGTAGGTGATCTAATATGAGTTATTACAAACACACATACACACAATGATTACTGATTTCATGTATTCGTTGGTCTGAGTTTATTTGGCCGCAGGCAGGTTATTCCACTGTATTTCTATGGAAATTTCTATTGTCTCACACCTACAGTCTAGTCACACTGTCTCCTGAAACAGTATCCTAAGGTCCATGAAAATGCCTGAGTCTTAAAAGAGACGTTTCCATGAGGGAAACTCCCACTGATATTTCAGAAAGTAAACCACTTATGAAGAAGCCAGGAGGAAAAACCAAGAGGTCTATCTGGCTGTTTGTTAAGAACATTTAACCAGTAAAACTACAGTAAGAGCGATAAATCTTTTTTTCTGTATGGGAAACAAATTTCACCCTCATAGAGACAAAAAGAAACAAACACTTTGGGAAAGGAACAATACTGATTTTGTAATATGTACATTCTACATAAGACGTGTCATTTTTATCAAACACTATGTTTAAAATTGGAGGCCACAATGTATCATGCTATGTCTAAAGTATCGTTTCTGCATGGATTTCAATAATAAATAATTCTTTAATCAGTACATTAAACTACGACACCTACACATTACTAAGGAATGAAGCTATTCTAAATGGAATTACATCTAAATTTTATTCCTGAGATGAAGTTTTCCTGAGACACCTTATTTCTGAATAGAGAAATTCAGTATTATAAGATTATCAATTTTTCCCTTAATTCACATATTAATTCAGTTTCCCAACAAAATAACAGTGAGTTTTCCTTTCAAAACTGAGGAAATATTAAAATGTATCAATACAGAAAATATTTAGAGAAATTCTGAAATGAGTACTACTGAAAATTATCCCTCTCCAACATTAAAACATTTAATAATTAATAGTATTCAAAACTAATAAGAATAGTTCAGAAATAATGACAGCTAATATTTACTTAGTACTTCTTAAGCATATTACTGTCTTTAGCAATTTATCATCATAAACTACGGTGTGAGGTAAATACTATTAATATGATTTCATTTTACAGAAAAGGAAACTAAGGCATAAAGAGATTAAATAACTTGCCCAAGGGTACACAAATAATAAGCAAAATTATATACAGTGTTAAGGTAGTATTGTTGTTTAGTTGCAAAGTCATGTCCAACTCTTGCGACCCCATGGACTGCAGCCCACGAGACTCCCCTGTCCGTGGGATTTCCCATGCAAGAATACTGGAGTGGGTTGCCATTTCCTTCTCCAGGGGATGTTCTGACTCAGGGATCGAACCCAAATCCCCTGCATTGGTAGGCAGATTCTTTACCACTGAGCTACCAGAGAATCCAATAAGCAAAAGAGCCAGGTTTTGAACTCAGACAGTCTAGTTCTACAGCCTGCCTTCCTAACCACCATCGGCTTATAAAAAGCTGCCAAATTCAATATCATAATTTAAGATTCATGAATTGTAACTGAATAAGCAGTAAATAAATATGTGACAATTCAGAAGAAAATGTCAAGCAGTAAAAACAATATTTGCAATATGTAACACATAAAGGGCTAATTTCATTAATCTACAAGACCTCATACACATTAAGAAGAAAAACAATGACTCAAAAACGGCAAAGAATTTTATGGAGTGTGAATTACACCTCAATTTTTAAAAATGGACAAAGGATTTGAAAAAGCAATTCACAGAAACATAAAGACAAAGAGTAAATGAAAATACCATAAAATGATCACCTTCGCTCATATTTTATGATGTAAAAATGGGCAAAAATTAAGAAGTTTGATAATATCTAGAATATGATCTCTATTATTTCATACCAAAAGGGACTAGGATTTCTTTTCAGACTCCAGGTCTGGGGCAGAAAATTGCCCAATGAGCCTGGAACAGTTTGACTACCAGAAAGTAAAGAAGCTACCAATAACTGCTGGTGAAGATAGGATCAATTTGAAGGGGCTCCTAATGACCAAAAATGGGAATTTTTTTGAGAATTATAAAGAATGAAATACTTCAAAACTATTTAAAAGTCATGATAAAATTTAAGAACAGAACTAAAAAAAAAAACAATCATCACCTTTGCAGGTTAACAAGGTACTAATTCACAGAAAGAACAGAATGTCAACAACTTTCTAAAGATGAAGAGTCATCTCTCCGTTCAGGAGAAAAGGTATAGAGAAATAACACCCTTCAAGACGTTTTTGGTTTTGTTCTGGCTTTTTTCCCCCCATAATAAACCTCTATCAATATTATCTGTAAATTTTTAAAACCAAATTTAACTTGTCTATCTTAATCATTACCATTATAGCAAAATAGTGCATTAGTGCTTTTTAATCCCATTGTTCTCTTTCTCATTATTATGACAAAGTAGAAAAATCCTATAATAAAGCAGTTATAGTATATGCAAAATTGTCTTTTTTTTTTTCCTCCTAAAAGTAAGGTTCTAGCTTCCAGTGACTATTTCCTACCAAAAATCACAGCATTCCCATTAGGAGAAGAAAATGCTTACCCATATTTTCCAAACAGTGAAACTGTTGTCCCTCCCACAGGCACTGCTTTTCCTGGTCCATACACATCCCATATTGTCAGGGCCACTTGGGCATTCCTGGGCAGGTCAGGGTATTTCACAGGCAGTTTTAGCCATTCATTCCAGCTATGAAAATAAGGTAAACAAAAACATAAAGCTAAGGACAGAAAGTCAACATAGGCATATGTGTATAACTTTCTTCTAAATTAACAAACCATACAAGAAATTTGATTCAGAGAAAATATACCAAAGATTAGTTACTAGTACAAAAATTAACATGGCACTTATCCTAATTTTGCTCTAGGCAAGTTCAACTTTAAATATAGAAAAATCTGTATTTTACTTCCCTTCACTTTATTGGACTTTGCAGACTCTGCATATTTTACAAGGTGAGGTATATGACAACCCTGCATCTAGCATGTCATGGGTACCATTTTTCCAACAACAACATTTGCTCATTTTGTATTTCTGTGTCATATTTTGGTTAATTTTTGCAATATTTCAAACTTTTTCATTATTAATGTGTTTATGGTGATCTGTTTGATCTTTGATGTTAGTACTACGACTCACCAAAGGCTCAGATTGCAGGAAGTTTTAGCAATAAAGTCATTTTTAATTAAGGCACATATATTGTGTTTTTAGACACAATGTTATTGCATACCAAAGAGACTAGTAGGATAGTATAAAGGTAATTTTTATATGCACTGAAAAACCAAAAAAATTACTATAATATTTGTTTTATGGTAGTGATCTAAACTCAAACCTGCAGTATCTTCAAGGTATGCCTACAGAACATGTGAAAAAAATTGAAAAAAATTTGAAAGACATGAAAATTGAAAACATGAAAAAAATTTTTGAAAGACAAAATTCATGAAAAATAATGCTGCTAAGTCCTTTAATCAAGAAACTCAGACATCAAAAATTTGCTAATAGCACTGAGTACTATAATCAATATCTCATAATAAACTATAATGGAAAAGAATACAAAATAATACAGATATATACATATGTATATGTATGACAGAATCATTTTGCTGAATATCAATCATGCTTCAATTTAAAAAAAAGGAGGAACAGACAATATGACTAAGATACAAGGCTATAATAACAGTTCCCTGGTGACTCAGTGGTAAAGAATCCACCCCTAAGCAGGAGACGTGGGTTTCATCCCTAGGTCAGGCAGATCTCCGGGAGAAGGAAACGGTAATCCATTCCAATATTCTTGCCTGGGGAATCCCACAGACAGAGGAGTCTGCCAGCTATACTCCACGGGGTTGCAAAGAATTGGACATAACTTAGTGACAAAAACAACAAATAAAAACCTGGGAAAACACTTAAACCTGTCAGAACCAAACTTGTTTTCAACCAAACTATGATTTTTATTTTAAAGTATCCTCCAGAACACCTTTTCATCAAGAAAAGAAAGAAATTAGAATTATTCATGTTATACTCAAAACATGCTATATACAGTCCTATAATATATAGCAGTATCTCAATAAAGAAGAAGAAACCACCAAAAATTCAAAGAGGTCAAAGGAGATCATTCAGTAACTTTGCAACATGAAGACGTTGCTAGACTGCTCTGGACAAACGTGACAATTTTTTAGGTGAGATTTTTCTTTCACTCAAGTTATTTATTAATATCAATATGTTTAACTATTGTTTTTTAATGCTTTCAAAGCATATTTGTACATATGCTTTCACTAAGGAATGTTTGCTCTTACTAACAGTAATGACAGTACCACTCTCCCATTTTTTTTTCATTCTCTATTCACCTCTGCAAATTTTCTTCTGCATTCAAACTTAATACTTGATTTATCTGATCATTTCCACTACCTTAAACACAGATGACTTTGAAAATCCCCAAAGAAAACCATGCAAACACACAAAGTAATATCCAGCAGACACACAGAATTGATTCTCCTGTTTACTCAAAATTACTCTGCTTGCTCAAAATTATTCTCAAAGGGCATATCGGAATTTAGGTCAGATAAACCCACATCAGTAAGAATCTAAACAGACTTTTCATAAATTTAAAGAGCAAAACATTTACATCCACTATATTATAGGAAAATTAGAGATGGCTATTAATTTAAAGGAAACGCTAAACAACCTGAAACCTTTTTCTTCTACAAAGTTCTTAAAAAAATAAAACACACACTTTAAAAAGCCTTTCTTCACTACAGATAAGCTTAGAAAACTAAATGAATTTATTTATTTACTATTCACATGATGGGCCAGACTGAAAAGGTAAATTACAAGCAGTGTTACCTTATCCCAATGAACAAACCACAGAGATTAGTTAACACAGCCTAAGTTAAAAAGAAAAGTCAGTGACACTATCCAAAAATGAGCTGTAAAAATATTCACCTCTATGTTCTGTCCTTTGACTAGGAGAAAATAGATAAAGTTGCTCAGTCAAGTCCGACTCTTTGCAACCCCATGGGCTTATATACAGTCCATGGATTCTCCAGACCAGAATACTGGAGTGGGTAGCCTTTCCCCCTTCTCCAGCGGATCCTTCCTACCCAGGGATCGAACCCAGGTCTTCCACATGGCAAGCAGATTCATTACCAGCTGAGCCACAAGGGAAGCCCAGGAAACACCTAAGAGCAAGTAATCATTTGCTTCAAACCTCATTTGCCTCAAACCTTGATCCATCCAACTCCAGATCCTCACACCTCTTTAGATTAAAGCAAAAACACTTTAACCTGTTTTATATAATGGGCTTCTGCAGAAGACTTCTTTTGAAGAATGAATCTGCAGCTAAAAAATAGTTTGAAAACTGCTCAAGATACTCTAGATATCATGGAAAGATTTGGTGAGACAGTAAGGAGCTGTGTATTCAAAATTTTGTTCTCTCCCTTCCCAGGCATCATCTCTTTCTCCTGCCCCAGCTCTGGTTGTGGTGGTTTAGTTGCTAAGTCAGGTCCGACTCTTGAGACTCCATGGACTGTAACTTGCCAGGCTCCTTTGTCCATGGAATCTTCCAGGCAAGAATACTGGAGTGGGTTGCCATTTCCTACTCCAGGGAATTGTCTCGACCCAGGGATCAAACTCAGGTCTTATACACTGCAGGCAGATCCTTTCTCATCTGAGCCACCAGNTGGACTGTAACTTGCCAGGCTCCTCTGTCCATGGAATCTTCCAGGCAAGAATACTGGAGTGGGTTGCCATTTCCTACTCCAGGGAATTGTCTCGACCCAGGGATCAAACTCAGGTCTTATACACTGCAGGCAGATCCTTTCTCATCTGAGCCACCAGGGGGAAGCCCCAACTCTAATTAGGGCTAAATTCATCTGGCAACTTGCAAATGTTCCCAGATTCAAATCCCTATTCTGGATGATCTAATTTCCTACCATTAACCCCACTCCCATATATCAGTGTACTAATTCTCTAGTCTGATTAATATACTTCAAAATCCTAACTTTCTAATTTTAAAATTGTAGGTCTATGTATAAAACCATTTCAAATCTTCCACATGACAAAACAGAATATAAATTTTTAAAAAAGTTTAAACCACTGGCAATGCAAAATAATATTCATATATTACATATATATGTAACATACGCATTTGCAGCATTTCATGCCTAAAATTGATGATTTTACCCTAAAGTGTAAAGGAAGTACAGATTCCCTCACTATGGGCTCTTTTATTATAGGACAAGATAGAATAGAATACGACAGAAGAGACTCAATTTTGAATGAATTCTTCATTATGTGAACTTGTACGACTCACTATTAGAAACTCTGAAATCAGATTTAGACAACTTAGAATTTCATCCTACCCAAAAATACTTTCTCAACTAAGGAAATGCAAAAATTAAGAGAGTAAGAGATTCTTTTATAGTATAATTTATTTTCCCCACAGAATACATATTTCTTCTTTTAAGTAACTGCTTATAGAAAACAATGGCTGTAAAGTTTGCCTTTATTTATTTTAGAAGTATAGTTTTTGTACTGATGAATTGGTAAAAAATTCAGCTGTTAAATACTAAAGAGCAGGATGCAGAAAATCTGCAAGTGTTTCTCCTAAGCCCAAAGTGTATGTATATTTAAAAGAAAACAAAAGCCTCATTACCCAACATGAGGTATTTTCTCAATCTATTTTCTTCACAACTGTTTTAAACCTTTTAACAATAATAATAAAAGCCATTCTAGGTATTTTAGAGTACTTTCTTAGCTTCACAATTTAAAAAATATAAATTAAAAATCTTCAATCTCCATTTGAGAGAGCAGATATGAAACTTTTTAAATTCTTGAAAATACATAAACAATGCACAGAGGAGATGGTAAATGGAAGGAAGAGGAGAAAGATGCTAACTTCCTTATAACCGGGAATTTGCTTTTGCTCTATTTTATTGCCGAGGCATGGTACAGACCATCATACAATTTTCCTCAAAAAAGTGGAATTCACCATAAATGTTGACTTTATAGACCTAGACCTAAATTTCTGGTTCTAAGTCTTTTAGGGGTCACAAGCCACCTCAAAAAGTCAAATAAAAGCTTTCAGCTGTCCCTGTAAAAACATATAAGACACAAAACATTCTGCATAGAATTTCAAGGTCTTGCAGGTTTCGTGATTCCAGTTTAAGAACCTCTGATACAATTTAGCAGTTTGGATGGATTGTTTTAGGTGCAATAATGGTATTGTAGCTATGTTAGAGACAAACAGAAATATTTAAGATGATACAATATTGGAATTTGCTTCAAAATAACAGTGAACTAAAAACAGTGGCCTTTAGGTAGTAATTAAGGAAGCTAGGAGACAGCGCTGGAAGTTCATTACATTATTCTCTACTTCTACGGGTTTGAAATTTTCTAGAATAACAAGTACAAATGCATTCACATATTTGCGCGCGGGCGCGCGCGTGTGTTTGTGTGTGTGTGCAGCCACAAAAAAGACTACTAAAAAAAAAAAAATNTCATTCCTTCCAAAGAAATCCCAGGGCCGATCTCCTTTCAAATGGACTGGTTGGATCTCCTTCCAGTCCAAGGGACGCTCAAGAGTCTTCCCCAACACCACAGTTCAAAACTTCATTGAATATTTGGTCTCATACCCAATTTTAATTTAATTAACTCATCTTTGTAGTCGCAGTTTTTATTTTGTTTCCTTTGCCATATATTTTCAATTTCATGTTTATTCAAAATACAAACTTTAATGTTGGTTGAGAAATTTGTTGATAATAATCTGTTCCCTCAAGTTGCCCAGGACTTATGTAGTGATTATCAGGTTTATATTTGTCAGTTTCTGTCACCCAGTTCATTCTCTTTAGCTTGTAATAAAAAATTTACTCATAGCTTAAAATAGTTACCATCTATTATTAGCCTTCCATCAAGATAAAATAACTGTAATATTGTGAGATTAAAATAATCTCAAAACAGCTTTTTCTCCAATTAAAAATTGCCTTTACAAGTTTTCTAGTAACTCTAGGGATTTTAGAATCTAACTGCATGATAGAACAGACAACATCATCAGGAAACTTGAAAAATCCTACATCATAAGCCAAGACTTATAGCCATTTGTCAAGTGACAATGTTGAAAAGGGTGAACTTGTTGTGACTGTCTCCTAGTGATCTTGGCATAGGAACCTACAAAGTTTGGGTGGTTCCATTGGAAAAAGTAATTTCTATCAGCTACGAAATAGAACAGATCAAAAGAATGCATTTTCTGAAAATTAATAAAAGTATACTCTGTGTGTGTGCTCCTCCTACTCTAATTAAAGAAGCTCCTTTAGTGTCGTGAGAAAAAAAATTCTGATAGTTGAATAATATTATTGTCAAAAATCACAGTTGTAAAAGAAGAATGGGATCATATTTCCCCCAGAAAGCATGATCGGGTCCCTCCCAAGGAACATGCTTCTGGGTTAAACTCTTTGTGCCTCCTCAACCCCTTCATTCAATAAGAAGAGTGATCTCTAGTACTCAGACCTTGGAAAGAAGAGCTTTAAAACTGTGAGTACTATCTGCTGTTGTTTATAATCTCTTGATTTAAGATTTTTAGAGATTTTTAAAACTCTAAGCCCCATGGACTCTGGGCTTTTATAACATGTTCTAGATCCCAAAAGAGTCTCCATTATCCTCCCCTACTCTTGCCAGAAAAACAAACAAACAAACAAAAAAGATTAGATTTATGTATTGCAGGCCTGAGATTGCTACCACTGAGAAGCCTCCTCTGATCCCACCTTCCCTCCCAATGCTAGAGTAAGTTATCTCACTCAAAAGTCCATTCCTCCTGTATTCTTCTTCCATAGTATTTTAAGTAGTCTCTATAATAATTATTTAGTTAATGTCTGTCTTTTCCATTAGACTACGAGCTCTCCAAGGGAAAGATTTCTGTCAATTTTATTTACCCTTGTACTCTACTATAGTTCCTGGCACAGAACAGTTGTTGAATAAGAGAAGTAGGAAAGAATCTAGCACTTGAAAACTATTATCTGTCAGCACGTTATGTCAGTGTAATAGTGAAGTAGGTGCTGTTATTCCAGCAAAATAGTGAAGTAGGTTCTGTTATCCTATTTAACAGAGAAGTAACTGTAATGTAAGTTAGGTAATTTATATACAGTTAATAGCTAATAAATGGCAGAATCAGATGTGTTCAACTTCAAAACACATGATGCTTTTACCAAACTGTGAAGGAATACTCCAGAATAATTCCTAAATTTAATTTTTGTAACAGGAAAAAAATTATTAATGACAGTCCTTTTAGCATCCTTGGTGTTATTTAGCACTGCCATTGATTCCTTCCACCTCTCTATAGATTATACTCTTAGGTAAACATCTTGACTCACTACACATCAATTCCATGGAAGGAGGAAATTTTGGCCCACTCAGCATCTTTTCAGGTCATCCATTAATTTATCAAATGTTTACCTAGTGCTAAAAATGTGTCAAGAACTGCAGAAAGCATTCTATTAGACACTGGCCTCTCCAATCTGACCAGAGAACAGTGTTCCTTGTCTGCATGTGGTGTCACCCCTGGCATCATCCCTCAGTGTGTGTTTCCTATGTCATTGTGTAACCTGTCTTCTAATATCGTAGGACACAAAGAGCTTTATTTCATTTGTTCTATAAGAAACTGTGGGATGATAATGACTTCAGGCATCTCCAAGAACCCATTGTTTTTAGAAAACCCATTACTATGAGTGCAACCTCAGCCCACACTATGTTTGATCTGTAATTGTTCTCTCTGTTCATTCTTTCCTTGTGATTCTATATGCTTTGAAGGACAGAGAATGCTGCTGTTATTTTTGACACTTCTTATTGCTTTGATTGTATGCATTTGTGTTTGTGCATGAATATTTAATCCCAGAAACGTTGTTGATCTGCGAATCAGACTTGCTTTTCTGAGACAAAAAGAAGAAAAGCAATCAGAGCCTGAGTCCATAGGCAGTCATTAGTGACACAAGTAATTCCTCAAGATCCCTGGAGTCTTTGAAGTCACTTTGCCACCTACCCAGATTCTTTAAATGCACAGGCAAAGAATGGTAGAGACCTTAAAAAGACAAAAAGGGAAAAAGGAAGGAAAAGAATGAAAAAGAGGAAGGAAAAGAACTCTTCGCTTGAGGGTCTTCTTGGGTTTGAGCTGTGCATTAGTGTGAGAGTTATGAAAGCTAGTAATCTTTTCAGGGAGGAATGCTTAGGCTACCGATGGGATTTGATGAGGGAATAGATAGAGAAAGACTAAATGAGAGAATGTGAGAACTAAATTACTTAGACTTTCATCTTCTCAGAGAAATCTACTCTACCTACAGGACAAAGGTGAAACATTATCCCTCTTTCTGTCTTAAAGACTGTTGGAGGAGATTAGGAGAGGACTTGACCACTGGCCAGTCCTCAAGCTGGACCTGGAGAAAAAGAAGATCTTCATCCCTCTACTGTCCTTGGAATGTATGCCCTGCCCATATTTCCCACAATGGAAACTGTGTTTAAGGATGGAGTATTGAAAGAGCAACCTGTTGTTGAGACCACCTTGGATGTGTACATGACTGAACCCCATTAAGGCTTCTCTATAAACTCTTAAGATGCTGGACTGGATCCACTCCTGGGTAAGTTTCCCTCATATTAACAGCACCACCTACCAAGAGTTGCCTCTTTCTTTGGTCTCTCCTTGTCCTCTGCATATGGAGCCAGTTTCAGATTATACTCAGAAGCTCTCAAGTTTGCAAGTCAACAGGCAAAACAACACAGAAGTGATATTCTATACCAGGGTTTTTCACAGGCATTAAGAAGAAAGGGAGGCTTTCTAGAATCTCATGATCTGTTTAAAATTGGAGCTACATTTTAGTTGTTTTGTGAACTTATTTTCTGTCTCTCAACGTTTGTTTGAACATACTAATTCTAAATAATCTTTTCTCTTATTATGTATTCAGATTTTACCTTTATCTCCACCCAATAGTGGTAAAATTGATTCTTGTTGCACATGGCATTTACAATCTATAAAATCACAGTGCACTGAATTAGTAAATATTAAAACATTGATAACATAGCACACGGGAGAGGGAAAAGAGTGGGGCAAAGAAATTCTTTATGATTAATTTTTTTTCTTGTCTTGCCATAAAATATAAATTTTATTTCACAGAAGGAAGAAGTGACTTTTTAGGGAGAAGATATAGCATAAGCAACAAGTAGGTGGGGAAACACAGGTTGCAAGAAGACTGCAGTTGGCTGGAACCTAGATAGAGTGGCCATCTTGAGAAGCAGTAGAAAATAAAATACCAGAAGGAGGCTGAAGGAAGAATCTGAAAGATAAAGCAGCCCTAGCTAGTCAAGAGACCTGATTTTTATTCCACCAGGTGTGATTAGGCATTAAGGGTTTTGAGCAGAGGAGTGACAAACATATTATATATTCAGTGTCAATCTCATATGTCATTCTCTCAGTCAACAAATATTTAGTGAGCATTGGCTATCCATCCAGGGCTAGCACTAGAGATACAGTAGCTATAGGTAGGTATTGCTTCTGCTGTCCCTAAGATACAGTCTCATAGGGAAGGCAGAAAACTGAACAAGTACAGTTAATCCTCATTGTTCATAGCCTATACTTATGGATTTACCTACTCACTAAAATTTATTTGTAACTCCAAAATTAAAACTCTTGACATTTCCATGGTTGTTCACAAACATATGAAGATTGGAGAAACTCTAAGTCATCTAGAGCACACAATCCCTGCTGAGGTCAAACAAAGCAATGCTCTGCCTTCAGCTCTCATACTGTAAAGTATACTTTTTGCAGTCTATTTAGTGTCACATTGTTTTGTGTGTTTGTATTTTTTGTTGGTGACTTTGCTGTTAAATATAGGCCCTAGGGACTTTCCTGGCAGCCCAGTGGTTAAGACTCACTACTTCCATTGCAGAAGCTTGGTCCCTGTTCGGGGAACTAAATTCCCACAAGCCATGTAGCATGGCCAAAAATAAATTTAAAAACGCCCCCAAATGTAGCGCTGAAGTGCTGTCATATGTTCCTAAGTATAATTGGTTGTGATGTAGCTTATGGCGAAAATATTTGGAGTTCCACTCAGGCAAGAGTTACAGGGCTGTTGGTCATGACTTCAACATTAGTGAATCAATAATATATATTGAATAAGGTGTCTTTAAACAGAAGCATACATAAAAAGAGATTTTGTGCTGATTAATGAAAATGTAACCAGTTCCCTTACAGGAACCTAAACCTGTATTTCCCCTAGGGGCAATGGTTCAGAATTCACTAATTCAGTGTTCATGACTTCTTTATAGAACATAACTACCACAAATAATCATTGTTTATGATAGGTCTGAAAGGTGATATAGTGTGTTTCTACATTTGGGGAGAGTGCAGATGGGACGAAGAAGACTTTGCAAAGGAAGAAAGGATGAAGCAGAGACCTGAAGAATGAGTAGAGGTTGCCTAGGTGACTAGGAAGAAATATAGATAGGAAGGAAATAATAAAAGTCTTCTGTGCAGAGGAAACATCCTGCGTTTTCTCAAAAAAGAAAAAAACAAAGTGACTTTAAAGAAGCACAGAACACAGTAGGAAGGAAATATATTAGTTTGCAAGATCTGCTGTAACACACTACCATAAACCGGGTACAATTAAAAATAGACATTTTTTGGTCTTATAGTTCTGAAAACTAGAAGGCCAAGATCAATCTATTGGCAAGGTTGGTTCCTTCTGAGGTCTATAGGGGAGAATCTGTTTCATATCTCTCCCCTACTTCTGGTGCTTTGCTGGCAACCTTCTGTGTCCCTCAGCTCAGGAAGTGTCACCCTGACACTCTGCTTCATCTTCACAAAGTGTTCTTCCTGCATGCACATATGTGTCCATATTTTCTCTTTTTTTAAGGACACCAGTTTTATTGAATTAGGATCTGTTAGGGGACCAGACAGGAGCCATGACAGGCTCAACAGGCTACACCAGGCCTAAGCTGCGGGTTCCTGTAAACCTGAGTTATAATTCTAGGAATCTTCATGCCGAAGCTCCACCCTGGGAAAGTCCCGCTCACACCAAACTCAGGCCAATCAGGATTGGGATTTTGATTCAAACCCGAGCCAATGAGATTTTGTAATTTGAAAATCCCACGCGTATGGCTTAGCCAATCATTACATGCCTGCTATGCTGTTGCAGAGACAAAGAACCACCTGTATAAAAGCAGTTGTAAATCAGAGCTTGGGGCTCTCATCAAGATTCCACCTGAGCCCTAACTCGAGCTAGCAATAAACCCCTTTATGCATTTGTATTGCTGTGGGCGTCTTATTTCACTCAGTTTTGGGGACTCGGACCTCGGCCATAACAGGATCATACTTCCGTATGATCTCATTTTAAGTAATTATATATGCAAATCCTATTTCCAAATTTGAAGTTACTAGGGGTTAGCATTTAAATGTAAGAATTTTGAGAGAAAACAATTAAATTAGTAACAATAGTAAAGGTAATGAAAGAGGGTGAGAGACAGAAAGACCCAGAACCTAGTAAAAATTACTAAACAATTAAGACTTCATTGTAAAGGAATATAGGAAAAAAAACTGTGCTTCAACAAAGAATTATGCATTTTCTACTGACACTCATCCAGGCTATAGGATTCTCGTATTTCATAGTATTTGAACATCCACTGTGTCATGGAAAAAGCAAGAGAGTTCCAGAAAAACATCTATTTCTTCTTTATTGACTATGCCAAAGCCTTTGACTGTGTGGCTCACAATAAACTGTGGAAAATTCTGAAAGAGATGGGAATACCAGACCACCTGACCTGCCTCTTGAGAAATCTGTATGCAGGTCAGGAAGCAACAGTTAGAACTGGACATGGAACAACAGACTGGTTCCAAATAGGAAAAGGAGTACGTCAAGGCTGTATATTGTCACTCTACTTATTTAACTTCTATACAGAGTACATCATGAGAAACGGCGGACTGGAAGAAAAACAGCTGGAATCAAGATTGCTGGGAGAAATATCAAGAACCTCAGATATGCAGATAGACATCACCCTTATGGCAGAAAGTGAAGAGGAACTAAAAAGCCTCTTGATGAAAGTGAAAGAGGAGAGTGAAAAAGTTGGCTTAAAGCGCAACATTCAGAAAACGAAGATCATGGCATCCGGTCCCCATCACTTCATGGGAAATAGATGGGTAAACAGTGGAAACAGTGTCTGACTTTATTTTTGGGGGTTCCAAAATCACTGCAGATGGTGATTGCAGCCATGAAATTAAAAGACACTCGCTCCTTAGAAGAAAAGTTATAACCAACCTAGGTAGCATATTAAAAAGCAGAGACATTACTTTGCCGACTAAGGTCTATCTAGTCAAGGCTATGGTTTTTCCAGTAGTCATGTATGGATGTGAGAGTTGGACTGTGAAGAAGGCTGAGTGCCAAAGAATGGATGCTTTTGAACTGTGGTGTTGGAGAAGACTCTTGAGAGTCCCTTGGACTGCAAGGAGATCCAACCAATCCATTNTAGCATATTAAAAAGCAGAGACATTACTTTGCCGACTAAGGTCTATCTAGTCAAGGCTATAGTTTTTCCAGTAGTCATGTATGGATGTGAGAGTTGGACTGTGAAGAAGGCTGAGTGCCAAAGAATGGATGCTTTTGAACTGTGGTGTTGGAGAAGACTCTTGAGAGTCCCTTGGACTGCAAGGAGATCCAACCAATCCATTCTGAAGGAGATCAGCCCTGGGTGTTCTTCGGAAGGAATGATGCTGAAGCTGAAACTCCAGTACTTTGGCCACCTCATGTGAAGAGTTGACTCATTGGAAAAGACTCTGATGCTGGGAGGGATTGGGAGCAGGAGGAGAAGGAGACGACAGAGGATGAGATGGTTGGATGGCATCTCTGACTCAATGGACGTGAGTCTGAGTGAACTCCAGGAGTTGGTGATGGACAGAGAGGCCTGGTGTGCTGCGATTCATGGGGTTGCAAAGAGTCGGACATGACTGAGCGACTGAAATGAACTGAACTGAACTGGTTTAACATTTTGTAGATTATAGGCAACTAATAATGATGCAGAATAATTCCTACAGATAAATCCAAATTAATTTCCCTCCACCACCTTTAGAAAAAGCAATTTTGCCTTAATTTGCTATTAATGTCAATATTCTTTATCTAAAAATATCAGGAGTAATCTCTGAATTCTTTTTTGAACTGGTTAGGATGTCTGCCTGGTTCTGTCTTTAGTTAATGAGTAGAATAAAATTGTTAAAGTGTCTTCATTTTTATATCTGTATGAGTCATCATTTTACCTCTTTCTAAAAATTGCCTTTTATAGGAATGTGAATCCCTCTGTGGATAATACATCAATAAATGAACACTGAATGAATAAGTCAGTTAACCTAGTAGGTAAACTCTCAAGAAACAAGACAGTTTATTTTTAGTTAATAACCAGACTGAGAATGACAATGTTGAACTTTATGTTGAGCCCTGTGTTCTTGGAAAACAGAGATGGTTAAGAAAATCTCTCCTCTCTGTAACCTAGGGAAATGGTTTACTATACAGACTCACACTTCTCCCTGTGAATTAGCTGTGTGTGTGTGTGTGTGTGTGTGTGTGTTAGTTGCTTAGTTATGCCCAACTCTTTGTGACCCCATGGACTGTGGGTCCCCACGTGACCCACCAGGCTTCTCTGTTCATGGAATTCTCTAGGCAAGAATACTGGAGTGGGTTGCTATTTTCTTTTCCAGGGAATCTTCCCTGGTCCAGGAATCAAACCCAGTCTCCCACATTGCAGGCAGATTCTTTGCCAACTGAGCCAACAGAGAAGCCTGTGGCTTTAGATAAAACTTGCTAATAAACACCTTTTTCTTTATGTTAAGACCAGACGGAGACAACTCTATATTTCTATTCCTTGTGTTATAAATTTTTAACTGAACGGTTTGTTTTCCTCAAGTTATTTGGACCCAGAGAAAAATATTTCCCGTTCAGGTGACTGACTGAAAATCTCTCTGATTATAAAAACAGTTCCAACTATAACATCACCTACCTATAATTTGTCTACTTCTCCCTACACAAGTTTAAGATGAAACCATCCTGATGAGAAATTCTGATCTTTGGATCTTTTGATCTGTTCTCCCTATTGTAAGTCTGAAAAAAAGTTTCCTTCTCAGATTCCAAGTGGCTTCAAACAGCCCTGAAACTGGAATGAAATCTAGAATTTAATAGACAACTTATAAATTCACTGAAATTATTATTTCCTCTTCAAGCTTAGTGCCCATGTCAACTCTATTTGACCTCTGTCTTCCCATTCTATAGGTGGAGTTTCATCTATAGTTTTTGCATCCAATGCTGTTGGGACACTGTAAGAGGGCTGATGTCTCTCTGCACTACAATCTTCTGGTTAAAATTTGTAAACTTCTTGTTCAATTTAACTATTTATAATTAAATTTATTTTTATAGATGAAAAGTGAAAAGAGAGCTTCCTAGGTGGCGCTAGTGGTAATGACCCGCCTACCACTGCAGGAGACACAGGTTCCATCCATGGGTGCGGAAGATCCCCTGGAGGAGGAAATGGCAACCCACTCAAGTATCCGTGCCTGGAGAATTCCATGGACAGAGGAGTCCGTGGGGTTGTAGAGAGTCAGACACGACTGAAGTGACTTAGCATGGACACACGCATGGTAAAAAGAATTCAAAATTATGTGAAGAAAGAGAAAAATTCTGAGGGCAAAATTATACAATATGCAATTTTCTTTAAAAGTAGTTGATGCAAGAAGCTAAATAACTTCTATGAACACTTGATGATATATATATTAGTATGTGTGTTCCCAGCTGACTTTAGGATTATTAAAGTGTATTTCAGTGCAATGTACAGAAGCGATCGATTCCTCTTTCTACAGAAGGCATCTTTTTAAATTGCAAGTTTTTCTTACACTGATTTAAATAGTTGTGCATGACTTAGAATCTTTCTATGGTGTTTTGATTTTTTTTTCATAGCGTCACAAATCTCAGAGCAAAAAGAAAAAGACTTCATCCTCTTTTATTTCATTTGAATCAGATGATTTTAATGTTAAATGGGTGAGGTAACCAGCATGCTGTTTTCTTTGTTATTGTTTCACATGTTTGCTTTTTAATCCCACATTNGGAGTCTGTGGGGTTGTAGAGAGTCAGACACGACTGAAGTGACTTAGCATGGACACACGCATGGTAAAAAGAATTCAAAATTATGTGAAGAAAGAGAAAAATTCTGAGGGCAAAATTATACAATATGCAATTTTCTTTAAAAGTAGTTGATGCAAGAAGCTAAATAACTTCTATGAACACTTGATGATATATATATTAGTATGTGTGTTCCCAGCTGACTTTAGGATTATTAAAGTGTATTTCAGTGCAATGTACAGAAGCGATCGATTCCTCTTTCTACAGAAGGCATCTTTTTAAATTGCAAGTTTTTCTTACACTGATTTAAATAGTTGTGCATGACTTAGAATCTTTCTATGGTGTTTTGATTTTTTTTTCATAGCGTCACAAATCTCAGAGCAAAAAGAAAAAGACTTCATCCTCTTTTATTTCATTTGAATCAGATGATTTTAATGTTAAATGGGTGAGGTAACCAGCATGCTGTTTTCTTTGTTATTGTTTCACATGTTTGCTTTTTAATCCCACATTGATCAGACGGACCATAACATTTTCTAATATTCATCAAAGGTCCCAGAATACTGCCTGACAGATTTGGCACTCCAAAAGGAAAAAAAATAAAAAGTATTGACACTAAATGGATTATCTTTTGAGTATTTGTTTCTAGGTGACAGTGAGTACTTGCAAATTTCCATTTGTAATTAACACACCAATTTTAAATACTGAGACAAATAATAAACTAAATAATGTTGAAACATTCACTGGAAGCAACTTAAACAAACGTTTCTTTAAAAGTGATCCAATAAATTCAGTTTTGCTTGTGTCCATAGGGATTAGTAGTGATTAAAAGAAAAAAAGCAAGAATCTTCATTTTTATTTTTCCTTAGACCGGGTAGTAAGGCTACATTCTGAAAGTGCAGTAGGTTGTTAAATGAATAAACAGAGGTTTATAGAAAACGGGAAACAAGCAAAACATCAACACGCACACACATACTGCTGTTCTCTGCCTTGCCCAATTTTATGCCTAAGGAGACTGGCAGGGCAACTGATGTGATGTGAATCTTAGAGTGAATTCATAAACTCTTTAGTCTTCTTCCTCCCCTCCCTGCCCCGCCCCTATCCCCACCAACCCCATCAATCAGAGATTATATCTGCACGGAGGTAGTCTCCATTATTATGAAGCTGGGCTGCTTCCTGATGTAAATCTCTATTTTAACAAAGAGAGAGGAAGAGAAGGAGAGAGAGATGCCTGGGGCAAGGTCATTCTTTGACCCCAAGCAATTGTCCTTCCCCACAGAGCAGTTCCGGGACCAAGCTGGAACTAAACAAACACAGCTGCCCCATCAGCTGCTACCTGGCCACCTGCCTTTTGAAGAAGAGGCTTTCTCGGGAGCCTGCCTAATGAGCGTGCCTGCCACGCTCAGACTGGCTGTTATAGCCTGAAGAGCCCTCTGCACACACATTGAGCTTTTCTCTCTACTTTGCACTTCAAGAACTTAGGAAGCTTCAGGGGAAATAAGGATTCAGTTTTTTTCTCCCTCCATTGTGATGAGCATTTGCTTTCCCTACAGGAGGCTTTGAAGTACCTTAAAAATTCACATCGTAGCTTTAGGACACAGGCACTCGGAGGGATAGGCATGTTCGCTGATCCTGGGCTGGAGCACAAGGAGGGACTTAGCAGCACTGGCCATGAGCACACCCTCCTGGCATTCCTCGCTTGGTTCACCCAGCCCAGCCTGACAAATTGGAGTAGCTGAGGCTACAGAGAGAAGAGAATAGTGGTAAAGAACCCCAAAAGTTATACTATCTCAAGGAGGAAACAGACAGAACAGGCTCCATCTTGAAAGCAGGACTCCATCTTGAGCCGGACTGTGGACTTTGAGCTATATGCCCGGTATCTACGGAAACGACATACTAACTGCAAAACCAGACCCCCTAGATGGAAGAGCCCCAGGGCTCATACCTAGACTCTCCATCACCTAAAAGAATACCCTAATTATCTATGTAACCAAATAGAATAATAAATTCTATTATGCTTATTGGGGTATGACCATAAGCCTATTGATAATTGTCCACTGTTAGCTATCTAGGCTTCAGTACTCTTGCCTGGAAAAATCCCATGGATGGAGGAGCCTGGTAGGCAGCGGTCCACGGGATCGCGAAGATTCTGACACGACTGAGCGACTTCACTTTCACTTTTCACTTTCATGCATTGGAGAAGGAAATGGCAACCCACTCCAGTGTTCTTGCCTGGAGAATCCCAGGGACGGGAGAGCCTGGTGGGCTGCCATCTATGGGGTTGCACAGAGTAGGACACAACAGAAGCAATTTAGCAGCAGCAGCAGCAGCTACCTAGGCTTAAGGCATATGAATCACGGGTTAACTTTGATTGTATTTTTCTTTTCTCTTGTTAAGACTAGTTTCAGATAATTTGGGGAGGTGGGTTTGAGCACGCATACTTAGGGTATATAAGGTTTTCACAAAAACTGGTCAGGGTCCTTGGTGACGAGAAGACTCTGCCTTGGGCCCACCAGTGTAATAAACTGCACTCCACTATCTGCATTGTCCTTCTGAGTGGGTTTGTTTCCCGGAACGTGTGTCTAGAACACTATCCTCAGCCTCTGTTGCCATCTCTCCCTCTGCCATTCCCAGAGCTTGTCTGTCCTGCCAAGGCCCTCTACTAGCAGATTCAGTCCTTACCCAAAGTCTGAGATGAGTTGAACCAAATAGGAAAGACTGAGAGTTTTCCAGCCCTTAGCCCTTAATCTTTTCTTTCTTCACCCCTGCACCCAATGAAACACACCTTCCTTCTCCAATCTAGTGGGGAGGCTGATCAAGATGAATCTAGTGTGGCTTTTGCATTAATGCCTCAGCATTCAGTTGGACCAATCTTGGATACTGGAGTTTGGATGGAGAGGAGAGTAGAAGATGAGAGCTAAGGTCCTCGATAAATAAGAGTAGAACCCTGGCCCTTAAATGGACAAGTAGGGGAGAAGAGGTGATAGACCCTCATGGCAGGAACTTGAAAAGAGCTAGGGTTTTATAGCAGAGCCAGTTCATTTGCTTTTCTGGGACATATGCATATTTAGCCCCTTCCTTCATGAAAAATATTTTAAAAATACATTTTATAACTCTGTTAATAAAAGGTAAATATAGTCCATGCTAAAATATATTCACTTTTTTCCTTCTGATTTAAAAGAAATAAAAATAATTCCCCAGTTCTCTAAAACCAACACAGACTCTAGGCCCTGTGCTTACTGTGCAGTCTCTGAAGAGGTATGACGGAGGAATGATCCGAGGCGGCAGTAGGGATCAAAAGTATATCTGATCCACCTCCTGGTCCTGAAGTAAGTGGTATGTGAGAGGAAAAAAGAAACAACAGCTTCTATTTGAAAAGGAGAATAGTATTCTCAAGGACAAATACATTACCCGTAGGTGTAAAGATGAGGGAATGTGTCAGAAATGAGACTGCAATCATCTGATCATAGAAGACAGTTCCAGAAGCCCAGAGAAAAGATTCAGAGAAGAGGTGGAACTGAGTCAGATTAGGGATAGTGTGGCCAAATGGGAATGAGAATTCAGGTGAAGGATGAGTTGATTTCTGGTGGGAGGGACAACTTGAATGTAAGGCACTGTGGTCTTCCCTGAGAAGACCTTCTCTAGGCAAGAGTACCAGAATGGGCTGCTGTGCTCAGTTCATAAAGAATCCACCCGCGATGCAGGAGACCCCATTTTGATTCCTGGGTTGGGAAGATCCCCTGAAGAAGGGATGGCTACCAGCTCCAGTATTCTTGGGCTTCCCTTGTGGCTTAACTGATAAAGAATCTATTTGCAATGTGGGAAACCTGGGTTCAATTCCTGGGTTGGGAAGATCCCCTGGTAAAGGGAAAGGGTACCCACTCCAGTATTCTGGCCTGGAGAATTCCATGGACTATATAGTCCATGGGGTCGCAAAGAGTTGGAAACGACTGAGTGACTTTTTCAATTCCATGTGCCTGGAATGGTCCTAAGCTGTTCAGAATTAGGTTCAGGTGGTCCTGAGGAAACTTACTCTGGAAGTTCAGTTCACCTGACTGTTAACTTTAACAGCAGAGGGACTGTTCCCTCACTGTGATAATCTGTAAAACGACTGAGAAGGTACAGATTGTATTCAAAGAAATTTTAATGCTTTAATCTCATTTAATTCCCACAGCACTCCATTTTACAGTGGACAGATCAGAGAAATTGAGAGGTGGTTACTTATCTAGGGGCCACTCCTCAATAATGACTCTCATCATGTATGTATATATGTATACACTACACACATGTATACATACAAGTATCCCCTGCTTTTCCGAAGTTTGCTTAGGCAACTTTGTTTTCATGAAAAACCTACATTAGTATCTGTTTTCAATAACCAAAAGAAATTTGAATACAGTTTTTGCTTTTACAAAAAAGGGAGGAAAATGGAAATAGTGTTCAGCACTTGTTCTGCAACTAGCTATTATAAAAGCGGCTCCCACCCAGAGCAGCAAGAGGGGTACTGCCAAGCTGCTTTGCCGGACCCATACTCAGCATCTCTCCATCAAGATGCCATATCTTTGATCTGTGTTTGTGAGCATCTGCACTTTATCCTGATTGATTTTGTGCATCTGTTAGCAAGATGTGTCCTATGGTAATGGCTTCTTTGCTCTATGCCATTTCCATTTACAAAAGGTTTTATAGACATGCTCTACTTTTGGATAGCGGAGGAAACCTGTGTATACCGACATACATATGTGCTGCCGCTGCTTAGTGATTTCAGTCCTGTCTGACTCTCTGCGATCCTATGGACTACAGCCTTCTAGGCTTATCCATACATGGGATTCTCTAGGCAAGATTACCAGAGTAGGCTCCCATGCCCTCCTTCAGGGGATCTTCCTGACCCAGGGATTGAAATCAGGTCTCCTGCATTGTAGGCACATTCTTAACCGCTGAACCACCAGGGAAGCCCATATATACATAAGTGTATATAACTGCAGAAGTCTCTGTATATATATACAGAAGTATGTATATTTTGATATTTTATATAATATATACATACATCAGTTCAGTTCAGTTGCTCAGTCATGTCCGACTCATCGTGAATTCATGAATCGCAGCATGCCAGGCCTCCCTGTCCATCACCAACTCCTGGAGTTCGCTCAGACTCATATCCATCGAGTCAGNAGAAGTATGTATATTTTGATATTTTATATAATATATACATACATCAGTTCAGTTCAGTTGCTCAGTCATGTCCGACTCATCGTGAATTCATGAATCGCAGCATGCCAGGCCTCCCTGTCCATCACCAACTCCTGGAGTTCGCTCAGACTCATATCCATCGAGTCAGTGATACCATCCAGCCATCTCATCCTCTCTTATCCCCTTCTCCTCCTGCCCCCAATCCCTCCCAGCATCACAGTCTTTTCCAATGACTCAACTCTTCACATGAGGTGGCCAAAGTACTGGAGTTTCAGCTTTAGCATTATTCCTTCCAAAGAAATCCCAAGGCTGATCTCCTTCAGAATGGACTGGTTGGATCTCCTTGCNCTTTTGACATTCCTGATTTGCATTTTCATAAGCAAGTAATTTCTCTAGTTGCCTTTTGGCTTCTTCTCCAGTTACAGTACGGGAAATAGCAGTTTCTAATCTAGCTTAAAAATCAGCATATGTTTCATTAGGTCCCTGAACTTTAAATAAGTGATGAAGTAAAGTAGAAAAGTGATGGGGCTTTCCAGCCATTTTACCTACGTCTTAGTACTTACCAGCCTCAATAGGCCCTTGGAATCACTCCGTCTGAATCCGCCACGTGTACCAGGCCCCTGTTCTGGGTGCCACTTGTTGAGACCTTTTAATGGACTGGAACCTGCTAGTCTGGAGTCAACGATAAGAAAGTAAAAGAGAGAGAGAGAGAGAAAGAGGCTGATATTCCTTGGTTTACACAGAAACCCAAAAAAGTCCTTGATACAGGGCTTGCACCAGGCAAGCACCAGGCACCTGGTGCTCTCTCGAGGGGGTGAAGGCACAGTGCGCCTTCTTGAGAGGGTCTTNCTGCTAGTCTGGAGTCAACGATAAGAAAGTAAAAGAGAGAGAGAGAGAGAAAGAGGCTGATATTCCTTGGTTTACACAGAAACCCAAAAAAGTCCTTGATACAGGGCTTGCACCAGGCAAGCACCAGGCACCTGGTGCTCTCTCGAGGGGGTGAAGGCACAGTGCGCCTTCTTGAGAGGGTCTTAGAAGCTGGGCAGGACATTGAGAATGATGGGTTTCTGCACTCCAGAGAATTAGCCTGAGAGAGAGAGAGACAGAGAGACAGAGAGAGAGACAGAGAGAGAGAGAAGGAAAAAAAGAAAGACACAGGGACCCAAGCTCTGGTGGAGCAAAGGTGTTTTATTCAACATCATGTGAGTATATATATTGTCTTACAGGGTAGCTATTTTCAGCAAAGATAAAAATCAAAAGTCCAGACTTACAAATTATCAAGGAAAACATAAGACGATCCATATCAAAGAGACAGGGTTTTAAATAATCACTTTTACCATATGGTTCATAAAAAGGAAGAATGTCGCAAATAGTTACTTATCAGCATATGGAAAAACTAACGAAGGAAATACATGCATTCCTCAGCCCCTGGAGTAGTTTGCTACTCCACTTAATTCCTGAATATTCAGGAATTAATAATGGACAGCCTTAATGTACTCCTTTTCCTATTTGGAACCAGTCTGTTGTTCCATGTTCACTTGAAACTGTTGCTTCCTGACCTGCATATAGGTTTCTCAAGAGGCAGGTCAGGTGGTCTGGTATTCCCATCTCTTTTAGAATTTTCCACAGTTTACTGTGATCCACACAGTCAAAGGCTTTGGCATAGTCAATAAAGCAGAAATAGATGTTTTTCTGGAATTCTCTTGCTTTTTCTATGATCCAGTGGATGTTGGCAATTTGATCTCTGGTTTCTCTGCCTTTTCTAAAACCAGCTTGAACATCTGGAAGTTCATGGTTCACGTATTGCTGAAGCCTGGCTTGGAGAATTTTGAGCATTACTTTACTAGCATGTGAGATGAGTGCAATTGTGTGGTAGTTTGAGCATTCTTTGGCATTGCCTTTCTTTGGCATTGGAATGAAAACTGACCTTTTCCAGTCCTGTGGCCCCTGCTGAGTTTTCCAAATTTGCTGGCATATTGAGTGCAGCACTTTCACAGCATCATCTTTCAGGACTTGGAATGGCTCAACTGGAATTCCATCACCTCCACTAGCTTTGTTCATAGTGATGCTTTCTAAGGCCCACTTGACTTCACATTCCAGGATGGCTGGCTCTAGGTGAGTGATCACACCGTTGTGATTATCCAGGTCATGAAGATCTTTTTTGGACAGTTCTTCTGTGTATTCTTGCCACCTCTTCTTCATATCTTCTGCTTCTGTTAGGTCTATACCATTTCTGTCCTTTATCGAGCCCATCTTTGCATGAAATATTCCCTTGGTATCTCTAATTTTCTTGAAGAGATCTCTAGTCTTTCCCATTCTGTTGTTTTCCTCTATTTAACTTATATGCAGAGTACATCATGAGAAACGCTGGGCTGGAAGAAACACAAGCTGGAATCAAGATTGCNCACCAACTCCCGGAGTTCACTCACACTCACGCCCATCGAGTCAGTGATGCCTTCCAGCCATCTCATCCTCGGTCGTCCCCTTCTCCTCCTGCCCCCAATCCCTCCCAGCATCAGAGTCTTTTCCAATCAGTCAAATCTTCGCATGAGGTGGCCAAAGTACTGGAGCTTCAGCTTTAGCATCATTCCTTCCAAAGAAATCCCAGGGCTGATCTCCTGCAGAATGGACTGGTTGGATCTCCTTGCAGGCCAAGGGACTCTCAAGAGTCTTCTCCAACAACACAATGCAAAAGCATCAATTCTTCGACGCTCAGCTTTCTTCACAGTCCAACTCTCACATCCATACATGACTACTGGAAAAACCATAGCCTTGACTAGACGGACCTTAGTCGGCAAAGTAATATCTCTGCTTTTGAATATGCTATCTAGATTGCTCATAACTTTTCTTCGAAGGAGTAAGCATCTTTTGATTTCATGGCTGCAGTCACCATCTGCAGTGATTTTGGAGCCCAGAAAAATATTTCCCATGAAGTGATGGGACTGGATGCCATGATCTTTGTTTTCCAAATGTTGAGCCTTAAGCCAACTTTAGGGCAGATGGAAATCCACTTGGAACTTTATTAAGGTCTCACACTATTCATTTTCATGCTTTTAAAATCTTTATTTCCATGCATTTCTTTTTAAAAAAATTATTTATTTTTAATTGAAGGATAATTGCCTTACAATATTGGTTTTATTTCTGCCATACTTCGACGTGAATCAGCCATAGGTGTACATATGTCCCCTCCTTCTTGACCCTCCTTCCCACCTCCCACCATTTCCCATACTTCCAGGTTGTTACAGAGTCCCAGATTGCATTCCCTGTTAAATTTCCATTGGTTATCTATTTTATATATGTTAGTGTATGTGATTCCACGGTACTCTATCCATTCACCTCACCCTTTCCTTCCTCTCCCTGATCCTTGTCCATAAGTCTGTTCTCTATTTCTGCATCTCCACTGAGGCCCTGCAGATCAGTACCATCTTTATAGATTACATATATATATGTTAATATATTTGTTTTCCTATGAGTTATTTCACTCTGTATAATAGGCTCTAGGTTTATCCACTTCATTAGAACTGACTCAAATTAATTCTTTTTTATGGCTGAATAGTATTTCATTGCATATATGTACCACAGCTTCTTTATCCATTCATCTGTTGATGGACATCTAGGTTGCTTCCACGTCTTAGCTATTGTAAATAGTGTTGAAATGAATATTGGTGTAAATGTGCATTTTTCAGTTTTAGTTTCCTCAGGGTATATGCCTATAAGTAATATTGCTGGGTCATATGGTGGTTTTATTCATAGTTTTTTTAAGGAATCTCCATATTGTCTTCCATAGCAGCTTTATCAATTTACATTCCCACCAACAGTGCAAGAGGTGTCCCTTTTCTCCACACTCTCTTCAGCACTTGTTTGTGGATTTTTTGATGATGGCCATTGTGACCTATGTGAGGTTATATTGCATTGTAGTTTTGATTTGAGTTTCTCTAATAATAAGTGATGAATGACTTTTTGTGTATTTATTAGCCATCTGCATGTCTTCTCTGGAGAAATGTCCATTTAGGTCTTTTCCCCACTTTTTGACTAGGTTGTTTGTTTTTCTGGTATTGAGTTGTATGAGCTGCTTGTATATTTTGAAAATTAATCCTTCGTCAATTGTTTCATTTGCTATTATTTTATCCTGTTCTGTTGGTAGTCTTTTCACTTTTTTTTTTATAGTTTCCTTTGCTGCGCAAAAGTTTTAAGTTTAATTAGGTCCCAGTTGTTTGTTTTTATTTCCATTATTCTAGGATGTGGGTCATAGAGGATCTTGCTATGATTTATGTCATATAGTGTTCAGCCTATATTTTCTTCTAAGAGTTTTTATAGTTCCTGGTCTTATATTTAGGTTTTTAATACATTTTGAATTTATTGGCTATGTTGTTAAGCAGTGTTCTAATTTCATTCTTTTGTCCAGTTCTCCCAGTACCACTTTTTGAAGAGATTATCTTTTCCCCGTCATATATTCTTGCCTCCTTTGTTAAACATGAGTATGTATAGATGCAAGGGCTTTCCATCTTGTTCCATTGGTCTGGATTTCTGTTTTTGTGCAAGTGCCATAGTGTCTTGATGACTGTAGCTTTGTAGTATACTCTGAAATCAGGTAAGTTGATTCATCTTGCTCCATTCTTCTTTCTCAAGATTGCTTTGGCTATTCAGGGTCTTCCATATTTCTATATGAATTGTGAGATTCTTGTTCTATTTCTGTGAAAAATGCCATTGGTAATTTGATAGGAATTGCATTGCACCTGTCAATTGTATTTGGTAAATATCATTTTCACAATATTGATTTTTCAAACCCAGGAGAATGGAATATCTCTATATCAGTTTAGTTTTATTAAACTTTACTATTGTTTCCTTCATTTTTTTCATTTATTTCTGCTCTGATCTTTATTTTTTCTTTCCTTCTAGTAACTTCAGTGTTTATTTGTTCTTCTTTTCCAAGCTGTTTTAGGTGTAGAGTTAGGTTGTTTATTCAATGTTTTTCTGGCTTTTTGAGGTAGGATTGTGTTGCTATAAACTTCCTTCTTAGAACTGCTTTTTCTGAATCCCATAGGCTTTGAGTCATTGTGTTTTTGTTGCCATTTGTTTCTAGGAATTTTTTGATTTTCCTTATTTCTTTAGTAACCTATTTATTACTTAGAAATGTATTGTTTAATCCCCGTGTGTTTGTGTTTTTTACAGTTTTTCCCCCGTAATTGATATCTAGTCTCATAGCCTTGTTGTCAGAAAAGATACGTAATACAATTGCAATTTTCTTAAATTTACTGAGGCTTGATTTATGACCTAAGATCTGGTCTATCCTGGGGAATGTTACATGTGCCCTTGAGAAGAGAGTATATCCTTCTGCATTTGGGTGGAAAGTCCTGAAGATATCAGTTGGATCCATTCAGTCTAATGTTTCATTTAAAGTTTGTGTTTCTTTATTAACTATCTGTCTGGATAATTGGTGTAAGTGGGGTGTTAAAGTTCCTTACTATTATTGTGTTACGGTCAATTTCCTCTTTTCTGTCTGTTAATGTTTGTCTTATGTATTGTGGTGCTCCTATGTTGGGTGCATTAATGTTTACAATTGTTATGTCTTCCTGGATTGATTCCTTGATCATTATATAGTGTCTTTCTTCATCTCTTGTAATAATCTTTATTTTAAAGTCTATTTTATCTGAAATGAGAATCACTACTCCAACTTTGTTTTGATTTCCATTTGCAGGGAATATCTTTTTCATCTCCTTACTTTCAGTCTGTATGTGTTTCTAGGTCAAAAGTGGACCTCCTGTAAACAGCATATATATGAGTCCTGTATCCATTCAGACAGTCTGTTTCTTTTGGTTGGAATATTTAATCCATTTATGTTTAAATTAAGTATATATATATATATATATATATACACACACACACACACATATATATATATTCTATAGGATTTTTCTTAATTGTTTTGGGTTTGTTTTTATAGGTCCTTTCCTTCTCTCTCAGGCAGGTATTTCCTGCCTGTATAAGTCTGTTTAACATTTATTGTAATGCTGGTTTAGTGGTGCTGAATTCTCTTAGCTTTTGCTCTTCTGTAAAGCTTTTGATTTCTCCATCAATTTTGAATGTGATCCTTGTGTTATAATCTTGATTGTAGATTTTTTTTTCAGTACTATAATTATATTCTGCCATTCCCTTCAGTTTTTGCTGAGTGAATAATGAGCTGTTGTTGTTGTTGTTGTCCAGTTGCTCAGTCATGTTGCACTTTTGTGACCCCATAAACTGCAGCATGCCAGGCTTCCCTGTCCTTCACTATCTCCCTGAGTTTGCTCAAATTCAAGTCCATTGAATCCATGATGCCATTCATCCCTTTCATTTTCAGTCACCTCCTTGTCCTCCTGCCTCCAATGTTTCCAGCACCAGGGTCTTTCCCAAGGAGTCTGCTCTTTGCATCAGGTGGTCAAAGTATTGGAGCTTCAGATTCAGCATTAATCCTTTCAGTGAATATTCTGGGTTGATTTCCTTTAGGATGTACTGGTTTGATCTCCTTGCTGTCCAAGGACTCTTAAAAGTCATCTCCAGCACCACGGTTCAAAAGCATCAACTTTTCTTCACTCTGCCTTCTTAATAGTCCAACTCTCACAACCATACATGACTACTAGAAAAACCATAGTTTTGACTACACAAATCAGCTGTTAATCATATGTATTTTCCCTTGAATGTTACTTGCATACTTTTCCCTTACTGCTTTTAATATTCTTTCTTTGTGTTTAATCTTTGTTAGCTTGATTAGTATTTGTCTCAATGTATTTCTCCTTAAATTTATCCTGTATGGGACTCTCTGTGCTTCTTGGACTTGATCGACTATTTCCCTCCCATGTTTAGGAAGTTTTCAACTATGCTCTTTTCAAAAGTTTTCGCAGACCCTTTATTTTTCTCTTCTTCCTCTGGGAACCCTATAATTCAAATATTGATGCCTTTAATATTTTCCAGAGGTCTCTGAAAGTCAAAGTGAAGTTGCTCAGTCATTTCCGACTCTTTGTGACCCAGTGGACTGTAGCCTGCCAGGCTCCTCTGTCCATGGGATTTTCCAGGCAAGAGTACTGGAATGGGTTGCCATTTCTTTCTCCAGGGGATCTTCCCAACCCAGGGATAGAACTCAGGTCCCCTGCATTGCAGACTGGTTCTTTACCATCTGAGCCACCAGGGAATCCCGAGAGGTTTCTGAGGTTATCCTCAATTCATTTCATTCTTTTTCCATTATTATGCTGTTCAGAAGTTATTTCCACCATTCTATCTTCCAGCTCACTTATCAATTCTTCTACCTCAGTTATTCTCTTTTGGTTCCTTCTAGAGTATTTTTAATTTCAGTAATTGTGTTATTCATCTATGTTTGTTTGGTCTTTATTTTTCTAGGCTTTTGTTAATTGTGTTAATTGTTTTTTGCATTTTCTCAATTCTATTTTTAAGGCTTTGGGAAATCTTTACTATTATTACTCTGAAATCTTTTTTTCAGTTATTTTACCTATTTCCTGATTTTTTTTTTTCTTGTGAATTTGTACTTTGTGCCTTCGTTTGCTGTCTATTTCTCTGGCTTTTCATTTTTTTCCCTCTAACTTACTCCACTGGAGGTCTCCTTTTCCTGGGCTTAGGGTTGTATTTCTTCTTCCTTTTAATTTCTGTCCTTGATGGGTGAGCTTGGTCCAGTGGTCTGTGTTGTCTTTGTGTTGGGGGTGACTTGTGCCTGCATTCTAGTGGGAGGGGGTGTTTTTATCCCTCTGATGGGTTGGGCTGTGTGAGTGGTAATCTGGGAATCCTGTCTGCTGACTGGTTTTGTGTTTTTGTCTTGCTTGTTGTTTGGATGAGATGTCCTGCATTGGGTTCCATTCAGTGTTCTGGTCGATGGAGCTGAGTTTGTCCCTCTGAAGGGCCATGCTGTGTCAAATAGTAGGTTTATATGGGAATAACAGACCATCTTACCTGTCTCCTGATAAACCTGTATGCCAGAAACAACAGTTAGAACCTTGTATGGAACAACTGACAGGTTCAGAATTGAGGAAGGGGTATAGGAGTATGACAAGGGTATTTCTTGTCACTCTGTTTATTTAACTTATATGTACAGCACATCATGCAAAATGCCAGAGTTGAGTTACAAGCTGGAATCAAGATTTCAGGGAGAAATATCAACAACCTCAGATATGTGGATGATACCATTCTAATGACAGAAAGTGAAGAGGAACTAAAGAACCTCTTGAAGAGAGTGAATGAGGAGAGTGAAAAGGCTGGCTTAAACCTCAATATTAAAAAAAAAAAATCATGGCATCTGATCCCATCACTTCATGGCAAATAGAAGGGAAAAATGTAGAAGCAGTAACAGATTTCCTCTCCTTAGGCTCTAAAATCACTGTGGATGATGACTGCAACCATGAAATTAGAAGATGACTGCTTCTTGGCAGGAGAGATATGACAAACCTAGACAGTGTGTTAAAAAGCAAAGACATCGTTTTGCCAACAAAAGTCCATATAGTCAAGGCTAAAGCCATTCCAACTTGTGGCTCAGCTGGTAAAGAATCCACCTGCAATGTGGGAGACCTAATTTTGATCCCTGGGTTGGGAAGATCCCCTGGAGAAGAGAAAAGCTACCCACTCCAGTATTCTGGCCTGGAGAATTCCATGGACTGTATGGTCCACGGGGTGCCAAAAGGTGGCTTCCCTTGTAGCTCAGTTGGTAAAGAATCTGTCTGCAGTACAGAGGCCTGGGTTCAATTCTTGAGTTGGAAAGATCCCCTGAAGAAGGAAATGGCAACCCACTCAGTATTCTTGCCTGGAGAATCCTACGGACAGAGGAGCCTGGCAGGCTATAGTCCAAGGAGTTGTAAGAGTCTGACACAACTTAGTGACTAAAGCAAGCAAGCAAAGTCTTTCTAGTAGTCATGTATGGTTGTGAGAGCTGGACCATAAAGAATGCTGAAGAATTGATGCTTTTGAATTGTACTGCTAGAGAAGACTCTCGAGAGCTCCTTGGACAGCAAGGAGATCAAACCAGTCAACCCTAAAGGACATCAACCCTGAAAATTCATTGGAAAGATTGGGGCTGAGGTTGAAGCTCCAATATTTTGGCCACCTGATGTGAAGAACCAATTCATTGGAAAAAACCCTGGTGCTGGGAAGACTGAAGGGCAGAAGGAGAAGAGGGCAACAGAGGATGAGATGGCTGGATGGCATAATCAGTGCAATGGATATGAATTTGGGCAAACTCTGGGAGATGGTAAGGGACAGGGAAGCTCAATGTGCTGCAGTCAATGGGGTAATAAAGATTTGAACATGAGTTTGTGACTAAACAACAACATGGGTTCAGCATGGCTTTGGGTAGCCTGTCTGCTAGTGTGCAGTGCTGTGTTTCTGTTTTTGTTTTTTTGTTGAAGGATTGATGTGGGATATCTGGGTATTGGTGCTTGCTGGCTTTTGGATGGGTTTGGTTTTGGTGTTCAGATGAAGGCCTTTTGAGGCTCTCATCTATTAATGATCCCTGTGGTCGAGAGTTCTCTGGTGGTTCAAAGTCTTGGGCTTGAGTCTCTTACATCAGAGGTTCAGGCTGAGGTTGATTGAGGTTCCAAATCTTCACAAGACACCCAGCATGAAAGACAAGGTCCCAGTACTCTTGGTGAAGGCAACACAGCAGCCCAGAAAACCCAGTGAAGTTTACACCAAAGTCCTCTAATCTTTCAAAGAAGGTCTCTGGACCTGTTTTGGTTAGCATGTGTGGTCAGCTCAGTCTCAGATCTGGCTTTACTCCAGCTTGTAGTTGCCCCTAATGTTCACAGTTGCACTTAGAATACACAGTCTATTACTCACCTGGTCATGGTGGGTGGGCTAAGTCTGAGGCTCATTAGGGCTCAACCTGCTCTCTTGGGCTGGGGAGAGCAGAGGATATGGCAACCACATATGGGTTGTACTCAGAGTGCCTGTGTTAATAGTGACTTGTTGGATATTGTTACAATCTGAGAAAGGTTGTGGGTTCTCCCAGAAGAAAAAGCCCCATTTCATGGATCCCCAGAAAGAGTTCCGTTGCTTAAGCTCCTAGCAAGTTGTGAGCAGTAGCCTGTGCCTCCTCACAGCCTAGTGATAGCTGCAACCTCTGCGACTGAGACTGCATTGATCATGTTTTATCCACTGCCTTCAGTACCTCTCCTGGCTTTGGCTGTGATAGGCATGTCCATTTCTGCAGCCATGTCAAAGAGGCCTCTGAGCACATCCTCATGGCCACCAGCCCACTGTCTCTTCCTGGAATCTTTACTGGACCTTCCACCTCTGGTCCCAACCTCTATAGCAGGCAGGCCAGATCTTGCTAGCCACTTCTCTTGGCTCCCTACCACCACCCTCTTCTCAGGTGGATGTTTGTGTGCCTCTTCTTGGTTCCCTAACCCCTCTTTCTGGGCCAGGCTAGGGCTTGCTAGCTGCTTCTCTAGGCTCCCTTCCCCATCCCTCTTGTCCAGGCTGTGGCTTGTAAGCTGCCTATGGGCTGAGGAGTGCTGTTTGAGAACTTTCTCTGTATTTTGCCTTCTAAGCCCCCCGCTATTGCATGGCACTCTGAGGTTCTGCAACTTCCTATTGGTCTGGCCTTGGAGGGGGTTTCTGAGTGCATGGAAATTTTCCTTACTTCATGACTCCCTCCTTCCCTTGGAGTACCCATCCTGAAGTCCTCTGTCTTTTTTTTTTTTTTTGTCCTGCCTCATTCCAGGGAGATTAGCTTGCCTTTTTGGAGGCCTAGGGTCTTCTGCTGTCATATAGAAGTTGCTCTGTAGGAGTTGTTCTGTATCTTGATGAATTCTTTTATGTATTTGTGGGAAGGCAGGCAATCTCCCTATCTTACTCCCCCACCATCTTCTTCTGCTTCCCCTTCGTTTCTTTCTTTTGGATGTTTATTTTATAAGAAAACATTATATATTTTCTTACTCTAATATTTATTGATCATCTAATATATTCTGTTCTAAGCAGTATAAAATGTTCAGGTAATACAAAGGCAAAAAGGGCAAATTATCTTCCCTTGAGGTTTCAGAGTTCAATGGGGGACACTAACATTGTATGATAAGAGATGTCAGTAGAAGTTGTGTCAGATCAAATCATGGCTTATACTACTGTAGGTTTGGGAGAACACATGTTTATTTGAAAACATGTTTTAACCCTATCATCAAGTGATGGTAGAAAAGAAAACTTAGATCATGCATGCCTTTCTATCTTTCTATTTGCTGATAAGTAGTGTCAGATACTGGGGCTTCCCAGGTAGCTCAGCTGGTAAAGAATCTGCCTGCAATGTAGGAGACCCTGGTTTGATTCCTGGGTAAGGAAGTTCCCCTGGAGAAGGGATAGGCTACCCACTCCAGTATTCTTGAGCTTCCGTAGCGTCTCAGATGGTAAAGAATCCACCTGCAATGCGGGAGACCTGGGTTAAAACCCTGGGTTGGGAAGATCCCCTGGAGAGGTATGGAAACCCACTCCAGTAATCTTGTCCGGAGAATTCCCATGGACAGAGGAGCCTGGCAGGATATAGTCTATGTGGTCACAAAGAGCTGGACACAACTGAGTGACTAAGCACAAGCACAGTGTCAGACTACCTTGGAACAGGAATATACACCTCAGTAAATAATTGAGGCTTGGGTTTTTGAAAAGATCAACTTCCTGTAAGTTGCTTTGTGTAGGGCTGCTGGCATTCAGAAACATTAGAACAGTTACACCTAAGTTCAGACTCTGGTGTCCTCTCTTAGGCTATATCCTTATCCTCCACAATGCAGAGCACCACAGGAATGGAATACAGCAAGATTCTAAGATTCATCTCTGAGAGTCCAGTGTTACGGTGAGGTTATTGCTACTCAGCCAATCACAGTGGTCCACAGGATGGCATAGGAAATGGGGAGACCATACATGTACCACCTCTCGGCCTTTGGTTTCAGCCTGAACCAAATGATGCTTTCTGGTGTTGCCCAAAACCCCCTTTGTTAAATATTTTTTTAAAAATCAATATGTTTTTGAGGAAACAGTGATTCTTTCTGCCTAGTTCTGTTGTTCAAGGACTAAGAGAAGTGGAATTATGATTTCAGAACAGGTCTTACAACTATCAGGCTAAGGCCCTCTCCACCTTTTCAAACTATCATTTCTTTTCAGGACTGAATCAGAAGAGGACAAAAATTTCCAATGAAAAAATATATGAGAAAATATATTATTCATAGCTTGAAAAGTTAAACATAAAATGTTAAATGTTTAAGATAAAGAAAATTTCCATTATCAACCAGGTAGAAAGCATTAATGTTTCATGTACTAATGTTATGAGATCTGTGTGTGTTTATCTTTAAAATTTGGGAACTGACTTGATTTGTTCCATTAAAAAATATGCCTTTAACAAAATAAGAAATTGTCCACTCAGTATTATCCACTCAGTATTCAAGTCCTGGAATATCAAATGAAAAATGATCATGATTATTGACACAATTTAACTGAATTTTACTTCGTATTTAGTTTTGTTGTGAAATAAACAGCTAATTTTGCTAGGACACATGTTCATATGTATGTTTCTTGATCTATTCTGATGATCTTGATCTACTTTGCTCATTAATGCCAATGTAAAATTTTCTAAAATAGTTTTTATCGTACTATTTGCCTTTTCATTGTTGGATAAGCTATCATATATTAATTTATCATTCTGTAGTGAGCAACTACTGGGGGTTAGTCTGGCCCACAAAGCCATCTCCTTTGTGAGAAACTTTTGATTTACAGGGTGAGTTTCAAGCACCCTGGTAAGTATGATATAATCATCCCTTTTGGCCTACAATTGATTGAGTTGGTGGGGGATCTGACTTTAACAGTAACCAAATGTCATCTTTCTTGGGATATGATATTGGAATCTAGAAATTACCAGTCTGTGTCAAGAACTGTAACACATAAATAGAAGCTAAGAAAGCTCATTTGCAGAGTGTGAGAGAGAGAAGGATGAAAAACACATACCAAAAAATGTAGCAGTGGAATTTTCAGAAAAGTTACCTCTGTCAGCTTTCCCAGATTCAGTTCTCAACTTTCTCTGAGCCTTGTGGCATTCTTCAATATTGTTTCCTTTAAACTCTTCCATATCATTTAAATAATTTCTTCTATTTGGATTAACCTAGCTCAAATCAGTTTGTTACTTGCAGTTAAAGTATCTTACATAACACACTGGATTTCGGACTCTGGCCCTATACCATATGGCCAATTATATTTTCCAATATTTTCTTTGCACTCGTCATTCTCCTTCTTTATTCACATGGACCTGACATCTCTCCTTTTGTCCACATTGATATTCTAGCTTCAAATGCTTTCTTTCTTTCCAAACAACAACCAGTCTTGACAAAGCTGAATGCCTTTTTTCATACAGATGTTTTCCATTTTTTGACTTCTAGTCAAGACTGGTAGTTTATGTTGTGGCAGTAAATTACCTTGAAATATCAGTCACTTAAGAAATCTTCACTGTTTGTTCATGCAACATTTTTAATAAAAGTGGTCATGTTTTTCTCTTGCACACAATCAAGAACCAATACCTGAAAAAAAAAAAAAAAAGCTGTACCATCTGGAACTCAGAGTAACCTCAATTATTGAAATTGGATTTGTTCCCTTCAAATAATTCCTGGAATATAGTATTGAGTTTATTTAGAAACAAGACTTCAGATATATTCCACCTTTCTGTAGGCTGAAATAAAAGGAAGTGGAAGTACTAAGATTGCAAAATAACAGGTACTTTGGAATAACTTAATCTGATTATTTCCTTCTCATAGAGATAGCAAGAGCTATTAGTTTTATTAGTAATAATCTAACACTGAAGTATTAGGAAGACAAAAGAAGGAAAATAGGTATCAGTCAGTTTGAGACAAAATTTTCTCTGCAGATATTTTTTTCTTTCTTATAAAAAATAAGAAGCCAAGACCATGCCGTTACTCAGCATTCACAGATGAAAAATAGTCTAGCTTGGTCAACATGATGTAGCCAGAAGAATTTACTGACTTAATTATTTAATTCAAGTTGTATCTATAAGTAAGATCAAGAACTTAATACTATGGTAATTAATCTCTAGAGCCAGACATCCTGGAATGTGAAGTCAAGTGGGCCTTAGAAAGCATCACTATGAACAAAGCTAGTGAAGGTGATGGAATTCCAGTGGAGCTATTTCAAATCCTGAAAGATGATGCTGTGAAAGTGCTGCACTCAATATGCCAGCAAATTTGGAAACCTCAGCAGTGGCCACAGGACTGGAAAAGGTCAGTTTTCATTCCAATCCCAAAGAAAGACAATGCCAAAGAATGCTAAAACTACTGCACAATTGCACTCATCTCACACGCTAGTAACGCAATGGTCAAAATTCTCCAAGCCAGGCTTCAGCAATATGTGAACTGTGAACTTCCAGATTTAGAAAAGGCAGAGGAACCAGAGATCTAATTGCCAATATCTGCTGGATCATGGAAAAAGCAAGAGAGAGAGTTCTGGAAAAATACATCTACTTCTGCTTTATTCACTATGCTGAAACCTTTGACTGTGTGGATCACAATAAACTGTGGAAAATTCTGAAAGAGATTAGAATACCAGACCACCTGACCTGCCTCTTGAGAAACCTATATGCAGATCAGGAAGCAAGAGTTAAAACTGGACATAGAACAACAAACTGGTTCCAAATAGGAAAAGGAGTACGTCAAGACTGTATATTATCACCCTGCTTATTTAACATATATGCAGAGTACATAATGAGAAACACTGGGCTGAAAGAAGCATAAGCTGGAATCAAGATTGCCAGGAGAAATATCAATAACCTCAGATATGCAGATGACACCACCCTTAAGGCAGAAAGTGAAGAGGAACTGAAAGGCCTCTTGATGAAAGTTCAAGAGGAGAGTGAAAATGTTGGCTTAAAGCTCAACATTCAGAAAACGAAGATCATGGCATCCGGTCCCATCACTTCATGGGAAATAGATGGGGAAGCAGTGGAAACAGTGTCAGATTTTATTTTGGGGGGCTCCAAAATCACTGCAGATGGCGACTGGAGTCATGAAATAAAAAGATGCTTACTCCTTGGAAGGAAAGTTATGACTAACCTAGATAGCATATTGGAAAGCAGACTGGAAAGCATATTGGAAACTTTGCCAACAAAGTTCTGTCTAGTCAAGGCTATGGTTTTCCCAGTAATCATGTGTGGATGTGAGAGTTGGACTGTGAAGAAAGCTAAGCACCAGAGAATTGATGCTTTTGAACTGTGGTGTTGGAGAAGACTCTTGAGAATCCCTTGGACTGCAGGGAGATCCAACCAGTCCATTCTAAAGGAGATCAGTCCTGGGTATTCATTGGAAGGACTGATGTTGAAGACATCAAAAAATCTCAATGAAGTTAGACTGAAATAAAAACAGAGAGGGTGGTTGCAGAGAAGATAGCATTTAAGTGGGAAATTAATATCAAAATGAGAAGTTAATATTAAAGATAATTTAAACAAAATCCCATAATTTGAAAATTAAAGGTCCCCTTTTAAATAATGGATGCCTCTAAGAAGCCATAACAAGGAAAATCAGAAAATATTTGTAATAGAATAAAAATGAAAAGAGAATTCATCAGAATTTGTTGCATGCAGCTGAAGCTGCTCAACGCAATTAAATACAACATGGAGTTTTGAATAAGGTATGAAAACAAATAATGGATACTAGCACATCACTTTGTGAAATTTGAATAAAATCTGTAATTTAGTAATAATATTGTATCACTTGGCAATTTCTTTCTTTTTTCTTTTTTTAAACATAATATTTCTTTATATTCTCAGAATTGGATTAGAGGTTTCAAGTCTCATTCAAATTTTTTTAAATCAATAAGATAATAAATTTTCTAGATTTTTAAAAGTAATACTAGATGCCAAAAATACATGAAGCTATATCAAAGTTTTGAGGGACTATAAATTAGAAATCTAGCATTCTATTTATACTAAGTAAAACAAGTGGGATCAAAATGTCATCATATTTTTAGCTAGGTGAAAATTCATAAAATTTCTAAAGTGAAGTGAAAGTCGTTCAGTCATGTCTGACTCTTTGAGTCATGCAGCAAATTCCCATTGCCTATCTATTTTACATATGGTAATGTATGTTTCCATGTTACTTTCTCCGTACATCCCACCCTCTCCTTTCTCCCTTTACCCTCATATCCATAAATCTGTTCTCTATAACTGTGCCTCCATATGCATCTGAATTTTTTAAAGTGATTACATGTTTTTCTATCAAATGGTAGTTTTATTGATATGGAATTCTATTATTTTCAATTGACCAGTCATGATATAATGGTATTAAGTGAATAAAGGTTACATAATCACAATAGTAAAAGATGTTTATCAGTTCTCACAATCAATAGACAGGCAAAAAAATAAAAGATAATTACAATCACAGGCCATAATGGAAATGTGCTTAACCTAACAATATAAAACAATTACATACAATTTGGGGAGTTAAGTAGAGTGATGCATGCATCATGCATGTGGTTTCATCATGCAACCAGCCTATGTCTTTTGGTTGGTGCAATTAATTCATATACACTTAGGGTGATTATTAGGGAGCCTATATGGGCTTCCCTGGTAGCTCAGATGGTAGGATCCTATATGTATGATCTTATACTGGCAGCTTAGATGGTAAAGAATCTGCCTGCAATACAGGAGACCTGGGTTTGATTCCTGGGTTGGGAAGATCCCCTGGAGAAGGCAACCCACTCCAGTATACTTGCCTGGAAAATTCCATGGACAGAGGAGCTTGGTGGACTACAGTCCCATGGAGTTGCAGAGAGGCAGACACGATCAAGCTACTGACACACATGATCCTATTACCATTTTCTTAATTGCTTTGGGTTCATTTTGTGTAGGTCTTTTCCTTCTCTTGTATTTGCTGCCTAGAGGAGTTCCTTTATATTTATGACGGTGCTGAATTCTCTTAACTTTTGCTTATCTGAAAAGCTTTTGATTTCTCTGTCAGATCTGAACATACCATCTCATTCCATCTTCTTCTTCATCTCTGGGCATGGGGATCTTTTTTTCAGGAGTTCCAGCATCCTCCTGCTGATGATTGTTCAACAACTAGTTACATTTTTGGTGCTCTCACAGAAGGGGAGGAGCACACATCCTTTTACTTTGCCATCTTGAACCAGAAGCCCAATTCAGTTCAGTTCAGTTCAGTCGCTCAGTTGTGTCCGACTCTTTGCGACCCTATGAATAGCAGCACACCAGGCCTCCCTGTCCATCACCAACTCCTGGTGTTCACTCAGACTCATGTCCATCGAGTCAGTGATACCATCCAACCATCTCATCCTCTGTCGTCCCCTTCTCCTCCTGCCTTAATCCCTCCCAGCATCAGAGTATTTTCCAATGAGTCAACTCTTCGCATGAGGTGGCCAAAGTACTGGAGTTTCAGCTTCAGCATCATTCCTTCCAAAGAAATCCCAGGGCTGATCTTCTTCAGAATGGATTAGTTGGATCTCCTTGCAGTCCAAGGGACTCTCAAGAGTCTTCTCCAACACCACAGTCCAAAAGCATCAATTCTTTGGCGCTCAGCTTTCTTCACAGTCCAACTCTCACATCCATACATGACCACTGGAAAAACCATAGCCTTGACTAGACGGACCTTTGTCGGCAAAGTAATGTCTCTGTTTTTCAACATGCTATCTAGATTGGTCATAACTTTTCTTCCAAGGAGTAAGCTCTTTTAATTTCATTGCTACAGTCACCATCTGCAGTGATTTTGGAGCCCAAAAAAATGAAGTCTGACACTGTTTCCACTGCTTCCCCATCTATTTCTCATGAAGTGATGGGACCAGATGCCATGATCTTCGTTTTCTGAATGTTGAGCTTTAAGCCAGCTTTTTCACTCTCCTCTTTCACTTTCATCAAGAGGCTTTTTAGTTCCTCTTCAGTTTCTGCCATAAGGATGATGTCATCTGCATCTCTGAGGTTATTGATATTTCTCCCAGCAATCTTGATTCCAGCCNTAATGTCTCTGTTTTTCAACATGCTATCTAGATTGGTCATAACTTTTCTTCCAAGGAGTAAGCTCTTTTAATTTCATTGCTACAGTCACCATCTGCAGTGATTTTGGAGCCCAAAAAAATGAAGTCTGACACTGTTTCCACTGCTTCCCCATCTATTTCTCATGAAGTGATGGGACCAGATGCCATGATCTTCGTTTTCTGAATGTTGAGCTTTAAGCCAGCTTTTTCACTCTCCTCTTTCACTTTCATCAAGAGGCTTTTTAGTTCCTCTTCAGTTTCTGCCATAAGGATGATGTCATCTGCATCTCTGAGGTTATTGATATTTCTCCCAGCAATCTTGATTCCAGCCTGTGCTTCTTTCAGCCCAGTGTTTCTCATGATGTACTCTGCATATAAGTTAAATAATCAAGGTGACAATATACAGCCTTGATGTACTCCTTTTCCTATTTGGAACCAGTCTGTTGTTCCATGTCCAGTTCTAACTGTTGCTTCCTGACCTGCATACAGATTTCTCAAGAGGTATTTCAGGTGGTCTGGTATTCCCATCTCTTTCAGAATTTTCCAGTTTCTTGTGATCCACACAGTCAAAGGCTTTGGCATAGTCAATAAAGCAGAAATAGATGATTTTTCTAGAACTCTTTTGCTTTTTCCGTGATCCAGCAGATGTTGGCAATTTGTTCTCTGGTTCCTCTGCCTTTTCTAAATCCAGCTGGAACATCTGGAAGTTCACGGTACTTCATTATATTTAAAGGCCAACTAATATTCTATTGCATAGCTATACCTAATTTGCTTATTCATTCATCAGTGCATAAATATTTGTATTGTTTCTACTGTTTGACTATTATTAATAGTACTGTTATGAACATTTATGTACTAGTTGTGTGTGGTTATATCCTTTCAAGTCTTTAGGAGTGGAATTGCTGGGTAATATTGTAACTCTTAAGTTTAACTTTTTGAAGAACTATCAAACTATTTTCCAAAGTGACTGCACTAATTTATATTTCCAGTAGCAATGCATGAGGTTCCATATTTCTCCACATCCTTGCCACTTGTTATTGGTAATGACTAATGTTGAACATCTTTTTGTGTGTTTATTGCTCGTGTGCTGTGTATATGTTTGTGGATAAATGTCTATTCAAATCCTATTCTCATTTTAAAAATTGAGTCATTTGTCTTTTTGTTGTTGATTAATAAAAATTTTTATTCTTGATACAAGGATTTTATTAGACATATGATTTGCCAATATTTTATTCCATTCTGTAGGTTGTCTTTTCATTTTCTTGATGGTGTCTTTTGAAATGCAAAATATTTTCATTTAATAAAATCTGTCTCTTTTTCTTTTGCCTTTGTGCTTGTTTCTGAACTCTCAAGTCTGTTTCATTGATCTGTATGTTTATCTTTATCCCAGTACTTACTATAGCTTTCTAGTATTTCTCCTCAAATGTAAACTGATTTTCCCTTTTTAAAAAGATTTTTATTATTTATTTGTTGCTATGTGTAGGCTTTCTCTAGTTGCTGCAAGTGGAGGCCCTTCTCTAGTTGCAGTGTACATGCTTCTTATTTTGTTGGCTTCTCTTGTAGCAGAGCACGGACTCTAGGGTGCACGCTCCTTAGTTGTGGTGCATGAGCTTTGTGGACCCACTGTATGTGGGATCTTCCTGGAAGGGATCAAACCTGTGTCCCCTGCACTGGTGGGCAGATTCTTCACCTCTGAACCGCTAGAGAAGTCCTCATTTTCCCTTTCTGTGCCAGAGTACAACTTGGCTAGTCTGCTCAATCATTATAAGTTTGCCTATCACTTTTTGAGTTATATAATATCTCAGCTGAAAGTGAACTTGGTGATTAGATGATCCAGTTATTTCATTTTACAGATGGTGACTAAGCTTCAGAGTTTAGAGTCTATATATGCAATTGTGTGGGCCTTTCTGCACACATGGTACAAAGTTCAAGAAATCTTATCCATTTGTCATTTCTGTTCCAGGTTTTTTGAAAGAAATCAAATATCATGGACTCTATACTTCTTTTCATTTCCTTCCCAGGAACAAGTAGCATTCTGAATCTATTGTGTACCATTTCATGCTTTTGTACTTTTCCAGAAACAATATAAAGCCAGTTTATTATGTTCATTATTTATTAACACCCTTTTTTCATTTTAGCATTGTTTTTAAGGTTTGTTCATGTTGATCCATAGAGCTTTGATTCTTTCATTTTAAATATTCTAACATAGTCCATTTAATGATTATACCATTTTCATATATCCATTCCCCTGTTGAGAGACATTTAGGTTTTCTCCATTTATTTGTTCTGTTAGAAGCAATGTTTGCACATTTGTCCTCCTGCTCAGATGTGAGCATGTCTCCAGTGGAGCAATGCCACAGGAGAGCAGCAGAGGGCCTACAGCTTTTAAACTAAATATTGCAAATTGCTCTCTAAAGTGCTTCTCATAGCTCCTGTTTTTCATATCCTCAGTTGTATTTGATATTGTCACACTTTTTAATTTTTGCCAATCTGATGTTTGCATAATGGTACCTCATTATTTAATTTGCATTTCCCTGATGACTAGTAAAATTGAACTCTTTTTTCATGTTTATTAGCCATTTGCTTTCCCCCCCTTCCATTACATGCCTAAGAAACACATTTCAGAATGCTGTCTTTTCCCTACAGCATGAAATTGCTATTTTGTATTTAGCCTGTAGTTAAATATGTCTCTCTAAAGACTAGTCTACTCTTACTGCTGCTGCTGCTGCCACCACCAATTCTTCCACTATTGCTCTTTACTGAGGGGCTACTCTGTGCCTGGAGATTATTCTAATCTTCACTAGAAACTTGCAGAGACAAAATTTCCATTCTAAAGATAAGAAAACTGAGGTTGAAATAGTTATATATATATATACATGTATGTATGTATGTATACACACACACACACACAAAGCTATAGAACTAAGAAGTGGTAGAGTTTTATTAGAATTCAAATTTTTCTTAAAAGTCCCTTCTTCCCCTCTAACACAGTTCTTTTTCTTTATTTTCTGTAAATATATCTCCTTATCTCTGTTGATTTTTGCACTGTTTTAAAGAAAAATTTCCCAGTTTATCAGGGACCCCTTATAGTTTGTATCTTTTAATAATTACTTTGTAATATGTTGAAATTTCTTAATTATAATTTTGATTTTTAAAAAAGTCATTATTTTCAACAATAGACTGAATAGAAGGAATGCCAAACAGATCTATTTGGACTATCATTTGAAATAGTTACTAACTACAATTCAAATGGTCCTACTTAGTTGACATACATTAAGCAGTTGCCACTCAGGTCAAACCTGTGTGTGATTACCTATGACAGTGTCTTAAGAGAAAGAAATAGGAAAAATAAGTACTGCAGGGAGAAAATAGGAAAATAATTAGGTCAAACAGGATGCATCTGACTGTGGGCTCCTGAGAAGTTATCAGGTATCAAGAGAATGCTGGTTTCTGGTAATCAGGGAAGTGAAAGGTAAGCATTACAAGCTTATTTAAAATTTTGCATGTCCTCAGTCACAAAAAAAGAATGAAATAATGCCATTTTCAGGAACATAGATGATTGTAGACACTGTCATACTAAGTGAGTAAGTCAGAAAGAGAAAAAAATATCATGATATCATTTATACGTAGAATCTAAAATATGACACAAAGGAATTTATTTATGAAACATAAACTCAGACTTTCGGTTACTGAAGGGGCAAGGGGGTGGAAGAAGGATATATTAGAGGTTTGGGGATCATCAGATATAAACTATTATATATAAAATGGATAAACAACAAGGCCCTATCATATAGCACAGGAAACTATATTCAATATCCTGTAATAAACCACCATATGTGTATATATATATATATATGCATAAATGAATCACTTTACTTATATCAGAAACTAATAGAATATTATAAATCAATTATATATCAATTTAGAAAAAAATTACATGTGATCATATTTGCTGTTATCTTTGGAGAAAGAAATGGCAATCCACTCCAGTGTTCTTGCCGGGAGAATCCCAGGGACGGGGGAGCCTGGTTGGCTGCTGTCTCTGGGGTCCCACAGAGTCGGACACGACTGAAGCGACTTAGCAGCAGTTAGCTGTTGGAGAGGGGTGAAGTAGAAATCAAAGTTCTATCTCCTGAAATGAAAATGAATAGCTCATGTTCTGTCTTTAACTATTCATTTTTTACCATTAATTCACCAGAGACCTATTTTATAATAACTGGGCTTCACCAACAGCAGCGTAGTAAAGTTGCTCCTAGGCTCACTTGTGGGAAGCCATCTTCTGACCTCCATGGCTTTCCAATGAATTCCGAATGTGATACACATGGATTAAATAATTATTAGCACTAGTATTTCTATTAAAGGTGAAATAGGATAAAGAGGATTCATGCTTGTCAGTAACGCTGCTTAGTACTTCATGGTTTTCCTTTTCCAATGTGCTCTTGCAAATATTAAACAGACAAATGATTCTGCTGTGATGTGAATAGAAGTCACACAGCTGTAACTCCATGGACTCTGTGAATACGTTCCCTGCATTGTCAATTAATTTTGCTTCCTGAAGCATATTCTTTCATGTATAGTTTCATCCATGCTGTGTGTTCTGCCTGGAATGATCAGAGGCCTGCTAAAGTGGATAAAAATAACAAATTAAAAACAGAAAAAAACAATAAAACATAATAGCTTTTCAGGAGTGAGGCCAGAACTTAGAGTCTGTTTTCTTTTCGTTTTTTTTATATTTTAATTTATAGGGTAAATTCATCACCTTTCTCCTACCCCTCGATAAGAATGGTCTTTTGCACTCTATTAACCTCAGGTTCTAGAGAGAGGTAATTTCCTAACAGGTGAATTAACACTAGATAACATTACCTCAAATGCCAAGTCATTTAATGTGTAATTGAAAAAAAAATTTAAGATGGAGTAAGGCAGTGTCTTAACTTCTTTTTTTAAAAAATCATTATAAAGAGTCTTTACTAACTATACACTCCCTACCTCTGGAGAGTGATTTGCCTATTAACAAGCACAAGAACAACTCCCACCACCAGCACAGAAGAAATAGCACCCAATTTCCAATTACTTTTGCCGCTGACAGTTCACTGGACTGTTAAGTCGCGTTCGCCGCCATTGTGTGGATGTGGTGGAGCCAGGCAGCCGTGTGCGCCTCTCTTTTTGATTATGTAGTAATTAGACTATTCCACTAATGGAAGGAGGCAAAAAAGTTTTTAGAGAAAATGACATCCAGTGAAGCTAGCTTTGAAAAAAATCACTGGCACAAAAGAATAAAGAGTAATCTTTTTGTCATGAACACTGTGAAAGGTTTTATGCGTTAACTAAGCTGCATAAAAAATGGAACCTTGGAATCAAAAATTAGCTCAGGCATAATTGTATGTTTGCTTGCAAATACTAAAGCAAATAGGTGATTCAGACAAGCTCATTAGTCAATAATAAGCCTTTCAGAGATGTACACAAGAGACTCTGGACGCAGTTGAACATCTCTAGGAATTTCGGATTCTGTGTCTCTGCTCCGTGAATTCATTGACGATCCCTTGGCAATATCGAAGAGTGGGAGCTCGCCCTTTTCTCTTTGAACTGGCTTCACCTGAGAGCTCAGCTCTTCTTGTAGGTTATTAATGTATTAGTCATTCTATAAAAGTTCCCTTGATTTATTTTTCTGGTGGGGAATTTAATTCCTTCTCTTAAAATTAAAAACTCAATTTCGTTTCTCTGCTCTTTCGGCCTTGCCCCAACACCCATAGTCCTCTTTTTCTTCTTTTCTTTCCACATATTTTTTTCACTCAACTTTATATCTTTAGTATTTTGTATGAATGTGACATTTTCCTTTTTACCTACAGAATTTTCCCATTCTCACTCCCCAGTGTGAACAGAGAATGGCAGTTCTTTATTCAGTACGCTGCAAATGACTGGCACTCTATTGCAGGTTTGAATATAACCAAATATCTCCCTTTTGGTCTTATAAATTCCTAGAAGCTTGGATGCCCTTTTCAATTTCTTTCTTTTTTTTTTTTTTTGGTTAACAGACATAGTAAAAAGAGGCTGGAGCTGGGGATTCTTAAAATTATCAGTTAATTAAGCACTGCCCTGATGAAAGAGAATTTTTTTAACCTGGGTTTTCATACATTACTAGTTTATGCCTGATTTATATCCGATTTAATGTCTGCATAGTGGTTCTCTGGTGCTGTTTCTCTTGTATATGGCAATTAACAAAAATTGTATTTTTAGCAGATTTTCATGGTGAACATATTTTTCAAAAAAAAATTCACAATCTAGAATTTGACAAAAGATTTTTGGGCCAATTCTGCCATTGAGAAGCACATTGTTAGATTTAGATTGTGAGATAGTGACAGTCCTAAATGCTGAAATCTTTCCTCATTTGGAGGATGGCAGGACATTTAAAATGAGGATCCATGAAGATTTTCAGCATGGGGTCCTGGTATGGACAAAAAAAAGGGCTTTATGTATAATTTTTAACATGTTACTTATATCTTCTTTTTTTTTTTTTTGGTCTCTCAAAACAGCATATTTGAAAGAAAATGAATGAATTTGAAAGAAGATGAATGAAAATAACATTGTTCATGGTAGATCCTCAAGGATAATGTTTTATTAGAAACAGAATTTTTAAGGTATTTTCCCTATTAATGTCTTTTTATCTACATCACATGCTATGATTGATCTTAAAGAACTTTACAGTCAATATGAACAAACAAATATGTCATTACACCTTGGTTGAGAACAGGATTAAACATATGTGTCAAGGAACATAATATAGTTTGAAATTATTTGTGATTCTCTATTATTGCCAATGGAGAAAAGGACAAATAAAAAGAAAGAAGGAAGGAAGAAATGACAATTTAAAATGGCCCATTTCAAATATAAAATTTTTCATTTTGCCAATCTTGACTGCTTCTGCTATTGATATTATCACTGTCATTAACATCATTAGTGTGATCACCACCATCATCAATTCCTGCAAATCTAGAATCACACAAAAAGACCATATGTGTCTTTGCTTTTGATGGTCTTTGTTGTCCAGCATTTAAAAAATAAATAAATAAAAGCCAAAAAAACAACAACAAAAAAACCCCCAGAAAACTATTCAACAAATACTTGGAAAAATTTTTTTTAACCTTAAATATTCTTACTTCTCTGGTATACATTTTATACAGCATATTCCATTCATTATTAAGGTTGGAAAAGCAGAGTTTTGACAACAAAAATGAACTGCTGTTCCTGAAATATTGGTGTGAGTTAAATTTTTTTAATTCAAAGAACAATTAATTGAAACATGCTTTTAACTGGACTGCTCAATTTTAAACTAACATTGCAGCAATTTATCTATTAAATAGGACACATTTTTTAGCAATAGAAATAGCTACTTCCCAATCTCTTTAATATATGTTTTAGAATTTTTGAATCCGTATTTTCTTACATTGGGTTTTCTTAAAGTTTGACATCCATTTAATGTGCAATCTTCTTGCTCCATTGTACAAACAGTGTACGTGTAACAAAACATATATTTGAGGAAAGTTCTGACTTTAATTCTCCATAGGGAATTAAAGGATCCATGAGGGATCCTGTAATACTTATGACCCAGAATATAGGAATACAATTATGAATTTATTTAGGATCTCAGTGTGGAGGTTTTATTTTAATACTCTAGTTTATAGCCCACATCACAATTAATACATGTAAAAGTCTTTCATCACTGTACCCTACTCCTGTAAGTATGCTCTTTTCTACATCTACTTTACTGTTTAATATGTACTTTTTTGTTTGTATCTATTTTTATATTAATGAGATGCATGTTTTATTTGTCTGTGAGTATATTTAATGTCTATAAATGGTGTTGGCATAGCATTCTTGATTTTTTAAATCTTTTAAACTAAGCACTATTAAAGGAATCAAGATTGCTGAGAGAAATATCAATAACCTCAGATATGCAGATGATACCACCCTTATGGTAGAAAGTGAAGAGGAACTAAAAAGCCTCTTGATGAAAGCGAAAGAGGAGAGTGAAAAAGTTGGCTTAAAGCTCAACATTCAGAAAATGAAGATCATGGCATCTGNGACGTGCTGCAATTCATGGGGTTGCAAAGAGTCGGACACAACTGAGTGACTGAACTGAACTGAACTGAATTTTGCCATGAACAGGGATTGGATATTTGAAAACTAGGAAACAGCTTGCAAGCAAACACTTTGACATTTATTACAGAGGAACAGGAGTCTTAGTAGTGGAATACAGAAAAAAGTGTGCATCAGAAATCCAGACTGATAAATAAAACATCCAAAAGTTTCATTATGGTATACATATTATTGTGTATAAACCAAAGTACATGGTAATATTTGGTAAAATTTCAGAAGGAAAGGAAATCAGTAAATGGTGGAGAATCAAAAGAAATTTAGAAATTAAAGGGCTCAAGATTTGAAAATGCATCAGGAAAAGGGATTTAAGTGGGGTGTGGGGAGAGGAGTGGCAATAGAGCAATGCAAATAAAGGCGAAAAACTGTAGGCTGCATCATATAAGGTAGTGAGAAATAATGTAAATAATGCCTTGAAGCTCTAGAACGATATTGGTTCTGCTATGGACTTGTTCTGTTCCCTTTTACTCATACCTACTTCTTTTTCGTGGTTGCCCTCTTTCTCTACTATTTTGAGAGCTCCCCTTGTGTGAGGCTCCCTAGGTGGCTCAGTGGTAAACAATCTCACTGCCAATGCAGGGGATGCAGGAGATGCGGGTTCAATTCCTGTGTCTGAAAGATCCCTTGGAGGAAGAATTGGCAACCCACTCCAATATTCTTGCCTGAAAAATCCCATGGACAGAGGAGCCTAGCACACTACAGTGCATAAAGTTGCAAAGAGCTGGAAAAGACTGAGAGACTGAGCATGCATGCATATCCCTTATGTGGCTGGGGAAATGATAGCAAAAACTCTAGCCTCCATGCCCTATATGATGATCCATCCCCTGTAATGATCCAAGAAGAGGATGTTTTCTCACCAAGCGTCTTTTTGTATATAAATTTATAGATAAACTATTCTCGGATATCCTTGGTTGTCTATTCCTTGGGCCAAGTGCTGAGGACATGGGAATGGAGTGCCATGATTGATCAAGCCCACATGCCCAGGTCTGAGAAGAGAAACAAGCAGGCCATATGGTGAACAATCTTCCAGGAGACACACAGATGGAGAAAGAGGACAGTTCCTCCCAAGAAGGAGGAGCCAGGCAGATAAGAGCAGCAAATATCTGTTGGAACTTCCCATATGTCCTCATAGCAGTTCCCAGATGTAGGTAGGATCGAGATTCCCATTCACATCAGTTGACAAGCACACAGTGGCTGACCCAAAGTCAAATAAATTGTAAGTGGGCAAGGAAGAACTTGATCAAAGTCCACTGAAGGGTTTAGAGCTAGAAAGTGAAGTGATGGAAGTGACATTTAAGAAGATTAATAACATAGAGATAAGCTCTAAGAGTTGCGTTTTATTTTTGAACAAAAGTTTTTCCATTCTTTAAGTTTGTTTTTTACTTTCTGTATTTTTAAAACCTGTGAATCATACGACAGTTCTTTGAGGGTAAAATTTAGAAAATCAATGTGAAAAGATTTTGATTATTCAGAAAAAATAATATAGATCTTAAACACACACACACGCAACTCCCTCTCTCACTATTCACAGTCACAGACATAATCCTATATTGTTTATTGAAACTTTATCGTGTTCTAGGCACCTCCTGTATGCCTTACACATATTAGCTCATTTAGCACTCATAAAGTAACTTTATGATGCAGGCTCTTCTGTTAATTTGCATTTTACAAAGTCACAGAAAGTTTGTTAAGTAGTTTGTTCAAGTTCATGTAGACAATAGATGTTAAAACCAAAATTCATCTCCAGCCTGATTGCTAAACAGATGTTCTTACCCACCAAACATACAGCTAAAAAATGTATTCATATGCAGGAAAAATATATGCATATTTTACTATATAGGTATATTTCACATGATTTATTTGTGATTGCTAATGCCATACAATCTGTAATCAATTTAAAATGTGTTTATCCCAGTGGAACACGGAAAATTCCTTTATTTAGTATTTCACTGTTTATGAGAATAAATGGACACATACTGGTCTGGATCTGTATTATTAATTTAATTAAATTAAATGAATTTAGTTGCTTGTAGATAACCAATTATAGTTCTTCCTAAATACATAAAGCCCAAATTTGTCATGAAGGAAAATTTCAGGTGTCAAATAGTCTGATATTCACAAATACATTGCCCTATATACCATTCTATGACTTTATCTGTTACCTAAACACCTCTGAGAGAACCAAAATCTCCATTAAATATATTTTCTTTTCTAGTTTAAATGTATTTTTCATGTTCCATTCTGAATATAATTGTTCTTGACTTATAAAAGATCAGCACTTCACTGCTGGAAAATAACATTTTGATGGCAGCCAAGACTTAGGGAAGAAACTATGCAGTGGATCCTGTCAATATTCAGCTGACAGAGGCTACTCCTGCTTGTTTCAGGGGAAGATTTTCAATCTGTTTGCAAGTAGCTGCCAAAACTTTTGAGTGAATAGGGATGAATGCAGTCAATCACCCAGATGTTGCACCTGCAGGAAGCCATGCACCCAGCTATTTAGAAACAAGCAGGTGCCCAGAATATGAAGACAACACACCTGGAAGATATGTGGGGTGTGTGTGTGTGTGTGTATGTGTGTGTATGTGTTTGTGTGAACTTTTTAAGGACATATATTGATGTCATGTTGAAACAATAATTAACCCCTCTCATATGCTACTCTGAGATAAAGTNCACCTGCAGGAAGCCATGCACCCAGCTATTTAGAAACAAGCAGGTGCCCAGAATATGAAGACAACACACCTGGAAGATATGTGGGGTGTGTGTGTGTGTGTGTATGTGTGTGTATGTGTTTGTGTGAACTTTTTAAGGACATATATTGATGTCATGTTGAAACAATAATTAACCCCTCTCATATGCTACTCTGAGATAAAGTGTGAAGTGAAGTCACTCAGTCGTGTCCGACTCTTTGTGACCCCATGGACTGTAGCCTACCAGGCTCCTCCCTCCACGGGATTCTCCCTGCAAGAGTACTGGAGTGGGTTGCCATTTCCTTCTCCAGGGGATCTTCCCGACCCAGGGATTGAACCTGGGTCTCCTGCATTCCAGGCAGACGCTTTAACCTCTGAGCCACCAGGGAAGCCCGAGATAAAGTGTATATACTATAATTTAGAAGAATGTTTATGTATAGTCCATATTATATGTTGGTTTTGTTGACAAAAAGTGGATAGTTCTGTCTCACCATATATATGAATGCTGATTATCTAATGCTCAAATCTATTTGGATATCTCAGTTCAATTCAGTTCACTCAGTCATGTCCAACTCTTTGTGACCCCATAGACTGCAGCATGTCAGGCTTCCCTGTCCATCACCAATTTCCGGAGCCTGCTCAAACTCATGTCCATCAAGCTGGTGATGTCATCCAACCTTCTCATCTTCTGTCGTCCCCTTCTCCTGCCTTCAGTCTTTCCCAGCATCAGGGTCTTTTCCACTGAGTCCATTCTTCGCATCAGGTGGCCAAAGTATTGGAACTTCAGCTTCAGCATCAGTCCTTCCAATGAATATTCAGGACTAATCAGTATACTTTACACATTTGATCTCATTTAATTATCATAACGTGATCTTATGATGCAGGCTCTACTGTTGATTTGCATTTTACAAAGTCATACATATTTTCCTTTAGGATGGACTGGTTGAATCTCCTTACAGTCCAAGGGACACTCAAGAGTCTTTTCCAGCACCACAGTTCAAAAGCATCAATTCTTCGGTGCTCAGCTTTCTTTACAGTCCAACTCTACATTCATACACAACTACTGGAAAATCATAGCTTTGATTATATGGACCTTTATCAGCAAAGTAATGTCTCTGCTTTTTAATGTATTGTCTAGAATGATCATAGCTTTTCTTCCAAGGAGCAAGGTTCTTTTAATTTCATGGCTGCAGTCATCATCTGCAGTGATTTTGAAGCCCAAGAAAATAAAGTCTGTCACTGTTTCCATTGTTTCCCCATCTATTTGCAATGAAGTGATTGGACTAGATACCATGATCTTTGTTTTTTGAATGTTGAGTTTTAAGCCAGCTTTTACACTCTTCTCTTTCCCTTTCATCAAGAGGCTCCTCAGTTCCTCTTTGCTTTATGCCAAAAGAGTGGTGTCATCTACATATCAGGTTATTGATATTTCTCTGGCAGTCTTGATTCCAGTTTGTGCTTCATCCAGTCTGGCATTTTGCATGATGTACTCTGCATGTAAGTTAAATAAGCAGGGTGATTGATATACAGCCTTGACATACTCATTTCCCAATTTGGAACCAGTCCATTGTTCCATGTCCAGTTTTCACTTGCTTCTTGACCACATACAGATTCCTCAGGAGACAGGTAAGGTGGTCTGATGTTCCCATCCCTTGAAGAATATTTCAGTTTGTTGTGATCCACACAGTCAAAGGCTTTGGAGTAGTCAGTAAAGCATAAGTAGATGTTTTTCTGGAACTCTCTTGCTTTTTCCATGATCCAACAAACATTGGCATTTGCTCTCTATGCCTTTTCTAAATCCAGCTTGAACATCTGGAAGTTCTCAGTTCATGTACTATTGAAGCCTTACTTGGAGAATTTTGAGCATTATTATGTAGGACCACCCAAAATGGATGGGTCATGGTGGAGAGTTCTGACAAAGTGTGGTCCACTGGAGAAGGGAATGGCAAACCACTTCAGTATTCTTGCCTTGAGAACCCCGTGGACAGTATACAAAGGCAAAGATATGACAATGAAAGATGAACTCTCCAGGTCAGTAGGTACCCAAAATGCTATTGGAGAAAAGTGTAGAAATAAATTCAGAAAGAATGAAAAGATGGAGCCAAAATGAAAACAACACCCAGGTGTAGATGTGACTGATAATGGAAGTAAAGTCCTATGCTGTAAAGAACAGTATTGCCTAAGAACCTGGAATGTTAGGTTCATGAATCAAGGTACATTGGAAGTGGTCAAACAGGAGATGACTAGAGTGAACATCAACATTTTAGGAATCAGTGAACTAAAATGGACTGGAATGGGCGAATTTAATTCAGATGACTATTGTGTCTACTACTATGGGCAAGAATCCCTTAGATGAAATGCAGTAGTCCTCATAGTCAACAAAAGAGTCTGAAATGCAGCACCTGGGTGAAATTTTAAAAATGACAAAATGATCTTTGTTCATTTCCAAGGCAAACCATTCAATAGCACAGTAATCCAAGTCTATGCCTCAACCACTAATGCCAAAGAAGCTGAAGTTGAACAGTTCTATGATGATCGACAAGACCTTCTAGAAGTAACACACACACACACACACACACAAATCCTTTTCATCATAGGGGGCTGGAATGTGAAAGTAGGGAGTCAAGAGATACCTGGAGTAACAGGCAAATTTGGCCTTGGAGTACGAAATGAAAGAGGGCAAAGGCTAACAGAGTTTTGCCAAGGGAACACACTCATCATAGCAAATACCCTCTTCCAACAACACTCTACACGTGGACATTGCCAGATGGTTAATACTGAAATCAGATTGATTATATTCTTTGCAGCCAAAGATGGAGAAGTCCTATACAGTCAGCAAAAACAAGACTAGAAGCTGACTGTGGCTCAGATCATGAACTGCTTATTGCCAAATACAGACTTAAATTGAATAAAGTAGGGAAAACCACTAGACCATTCAGGTATGACCTAAATCAAATCCCTTATGATTATACAGTGGAAGTGACAAATAGATTCAAGGGATTAGATCTGATAGACAGAGTACCTGAAGAACTATGGATGGAAGTTCATGACATTGTATAGGAGGCATGGATCAAGACCATCTCCAAGAAAAAGAAACGTAAAAAGGCAAAATGGTTGTCTTGAGAAGGCTTACAAATAGCTGAGTAAAGAAGAGAAGCTGAAGGCAAAGAAGTAAAGGGAAGCTATACCCATTTGAATGCAGTCTTCCAAAGAATAGCAAGGAGAGAAAAGAAAGACTTTCTCAGTAATCAATGCAAAGAAACAGAGGAAAACAGTAGAATGGGTAAGACTAAAGATCTCTGCAAGAAACTTAGAGATACCAAGGGAACACTTCATGCAAAGATGGGCACAATAAAGGACAGAAATGGTATGGACCCAACAAAAGCAGAAGATATTAAGAAAAGGTGGCAAGAATACAGAGAACAACCATACAAAAAAGATCTTCATGACCCAATAACCACAATGATGTGATCACTTACCTAGAGCCAGACATCTTGGAATACGAAGTCAAGTGGGCCTTAGGAAGCATCACTACAAACAAAGAAAGTAGAGGTGATGCAATTCCAGGTGAGCTATTTCAAGTCCTTAAAGATGATGCTGTTAAAATGCTGCACTCAATATGCCAGCAAATTTGGAAAACTCAGCAGTGGTCATAGGACTGGAAAAGATCAGTTTTCATTCCAATCCCAAAGAAAGGCAGTGTCAAAAAATGTTCAAACTACTGCACAATTTGGATATCTAGTAGTGAATATTTCATCATGGTAATGGTTGGGTAAACAATATATCTACCTGTAGTTTTTCTCGGCTTCCCCCATTAACTTCTATAATTGTATTATCTAGTCATCAATGAATTAGCCCTATATGAATTCAAATGGCCAATAAGCAGGGGTTTCCCTGGTAGCTCAGTGGTAAAGTGTCTGCCAATGCAGGAGACATGGGTTTGATCCCTGATGTGGGAAGATTCCCCATCCTGCAGAGAAACTAAGTTTGTGTGCCATAACTGTTGAGTCTGTGCTCTACAGCCCAGGAGCCACAACTACTGAACCCACGTGCCACAACTACGGAAGCCTGCATGCCCTAGAGCCTGTGCTTCAAAACAAGAGAAGCCATCGGAATGAGTAGTCCGTGCACTGCAACTAGAGTAGCCCCTTCTCTCTGCAACTAGAGGAAAACCAACACAGCAATGAATACTCAGCAGAGCCAATAAATGAATAAAATTATTTTTTAAAATGACCAATAAATAAAGATAATAAAACATGTCTGACCTGCTTAGTTATTCAGTATATGTGATAAAATGTAAAATAAACAAAGATAACAAGATAAAATAACAAGATACAGTGTAGGAACTTTAAAGAGGGGGACAATTTGGTCAGAATGCTTTTTATCTCATGATATAAATCATACAGATATGACTTTGAAAACATGTACAAATTGTAGTAATTTAGTACATGGAAATATCAATTCTGGAATAGTGAAACACAGAAAGCTGGTATTGTGGTTCTAATCTTGGATAGAGGTAGTGAGCAAGTTGTGAAGACAGGAACATGAGGTCAGAGAATGAGAACGGTGTACTGCTACTGAACTTGGGGCATAAAGGGAGGATAGAGGCGTGTCGATTGGATTAGGGTGTTGGCCACTCACCTCACACTGCAGAGGCTAGATATATAATCTATGGTGTAAAACCAGTTGGGAATCAGGGGGCCCAGAGGCAGGGCTATGTTAGGCATCTGATATACTGTAAGCAATTGGACAAGTCTGTACAAAATGACTGCAATAATCATTTATCAATAATCTCTCTGCACCAGTCAGGGTATGTTTGTATTAGGTTTTAAGTTTTATCATCTGGAGTTCACTTAGAAAAATAATACTATTATCTGGGAAATTATTGAAGAGCAGTGACATTACTTTGCCAGCAAATGTCCATCTAATCAAGGCTATGGTTTTTCCAGTAGTCATGTATGGATGTGAGAGTTGGACTGTGAAGAAGGCTGAGCACTGAATAATTGATGTGTTTGAACTGCGGTGTTGGAGAAGACTCTTGAGAGTTCTTTGGACTGCAAGGAGATCCAACCAATCCATTCTGAAGGATATCAGCCCTGGGTGTTCTTTGGCAGGAATGATGCTAAAGCTGAAACTCCAGTACTTTGGTCACCTCATGGGAAGAGTTGACTCACTGGAAAAGACTCTGATGCTGGGAGGGATTGAGGGCAGGAGGAGAAGGGGACGACAGAGGATGAGACGGCTGGATGGCATCACTGACTCGATGGCCATGAGTCTGAGTGAACACCAGGAGTTGGTAATGGACAGGGAGGCCTGGCGTGCTGTGATTCATGGGGTCACAAAGAGTCAGACATGACTGAGCGACTGAACTGAACTGAACTGACCTTGGTAAGACTAAGAGAAAGGCGAGATCCTAACTGAATTTGCAGTAACCCAAACAAAAAATGAAACTACATTTCTCTGATTTAGAAAGAAAGAAATATTGAGATGGGAGAGAGAAGAGGTATAAGAAGTTGGAAAGAGTGAGAAGACAGTGAGAACCAGTGAGGAGACACAGGGCTAAGGCACTGGAGGTGAAGTGGTCATTTGCAAGAAAATCCCTGGGGTAAATTAAAAAAAAGGAGAGAGCAAGTCTACTTGAAAGGCTAGCATTCATTTTGAAGTTGTCTGCAATTCTGTTAGAATGGCCAAAAAGTTTGTTTGGAGTTTTCACTATTTCAGTATTTCACTATTTCCAGATATTGATATTTCCACATACTAAATTACTACGACTTGTTCATGTTCTCAAAATCAGATCTGTATGATTTTATATCTTGTGCTAAACTTAAAAACCCCAAATAAAACTTTGACCAACTCAGTATATTGTTGACTTTCCTTTTTCTTTCCCCAAACCATCTATAACATTAGGGATTTTAGTGGGAACTAAGAAAGGAGCTTAATTCCATACATGGGTTGATGTTGTGTAGAAGGCAGAGTGTACCTGAAATGCCAAGAATCAAAACCTCCAAGCAAGAAATCACCATTAGGACATATTCGGCACCCTTGCCTACCCTCTGCCCTTCCCTCAACTCTGCTCATATTTCCAAGGATTTGGAGAAAAAAATCAGGTAAAGGCTTTGGATTTCCGCAGGAAGTTGAATGAAGCTTGTGCCAATCACATAGTAGGGAGCCGAGAACTGACATCTAGGAGACTTTGTAGATCCGATGCCCTATTCAATTCTTGTTAAAATAATAAATGATTTTTTTTCCTTTAAGAAATAGATTTAATGAAGTAGAGAAGCACTGTGATAAATTGTCTGAAACTAGTGTGAAGTATCGGACTGTCATGGATAGTCTTAAATAAATCAAACCAAAAGTTAAAAAAAAGAAATCTAAGGAGACAGTTGATTCCACCTTAAGAAAATGTACGAAGTTTGAAAGACAAAAACATGCTGTGGTTTTCAGAGGCTTATTTATTGCAACATGGAACATTAACTAATCTTAAGTGGTTATGACACCGTGACTAGCTCTAGGGTCCAAGCAAAAGTAGGACTAGAGAAGAATTCATGGAACCCAGGATACCAGAGAGACTCCCCAGAGAACTAAATGTTCTGTTCCTGTCCATTTGTACTCAAGGATTCAGTTTTTCTTTGAGGTTAATGGAAACATATTGATGTTAGAACCAAAAGCTCATGCTTGGTTTCTTCTTATAGGTCCAAATGTAAAATTATCTGGTTGTTTACTTATTCATTCTCAAGCATTTATTGGGTTTTTGTTGTATGTCAGACATTGTGACACGGCACTGACACTGCACAGATAAATAAAACATGGTCCCATCCTTGGGAGCACAAAGCCTAATGAAAAGAGAGCAGACAAACAATTTTAATGGAATTGCAAATGGTGAAGTCTGGGCAAGGTTTCAGTGGGAGCACTGGTAGAGACAAGTGCTGGCTCTGTCTAGAGAAGATGGAAAAAACTTCAAAGAGGAGGTTATTTATAATAAAAGCACTAACACCAGAATCAGGGTCTTAGGGTATCTTCTAGGAAATAAAACAGGTTTCTTGAGCTGAAATGAAGCTTAGACATATAGAAGGCCTAATTTTATTAGTGAGCATTATATTTCTCCCCATCATTCCTACCAAAGGAAAACATAATCAATTTGGATGAAGACAAATATCCTGATAATCATAACTACCACTAATAAGCTATATATTATATTAGTTAATTAAGCTAAGCTGTTATAATAAACAGAGCCCAGATGTACTGACTTAAGGAACAGTTTATTTCTCACCTGTAATTCCAGACCAGGCATCTCAGGTCAGAAGGCAGCTCTTCTCTGCACAGTGATTGAGGGAATCGGGCTGCTTATGCCTGTGGCTCGATCATATCCACCCTCAACATTTTGTCAGAAGTATAGTTAAGGTCTGGGTTCAAGAGTAGAAGGAGGGAGAGAGGATGAAGTAGGTGCACTGCCGTCCCCAACTGGCCCCCTGCCCGACCCCAAAGTACAGTCTTTTATTCACATAAAAACAGTCTAGAAAACAGTCTTAGCATAGCATCTGATTACAAAGGAGACTGAGAAATGTAATCCAATCATGTGTGCAGGAAGGCGAGACTAGGTTTTGGTGGCCAGCAAGTATTCTCTGCCATAGATATAGAATTTAAAATGAGAAAATTTTAGACAGTATAAATTGTTCTAAATGGGTCAAAACCTATAATATTAAAAAGTTTATAATACTATATAAATATCTTCACTTAGGCTAGAAACAATGAATTTTACAGGTATAGAATAGAACAGCCAAATTAGCAATGTTCATGCAAGAAAAAGTTGGGGAGTTTGCTTGAAGACTAATTCAGTATAAGTCCACAGTTTGATGTGATTCCTAAAAAGCAAACAAATACAAAATCAAACAACAACAACAAAAACAAATACAGTTGTAGACTGCTCCAGTACAAATGTAAAAGAAGGAAAGGAATTGATCCAGAAATACTTAAGTCAGAATCTTTTAATAGTGTTCTCGCATTATTTTGAAGAGACTCATGAGCGAACAGAAAGAGTCTAGGATGATAAAGTGGCAGGGATCTAAAAACTGTTGTTTGAGGATGAGTAGTAAAGAAATCAGTTTCTATCCTAGAGAAGAAATGCCATGATGAGGGAAGGTTGTGTGAGTGTGTGTGTGTGTGTGTGTGTGTGTGTGTGTGCTGTCTCTTATACACATCTAGATGTGTATAAGAGACAGNCAGAAAGGAGTGACTAACCTCCTTATTCAAAGAAGATGAGTCATTCAGTAGGAAGAAATTAGATAAGAATAAATGAGTGAGAAACCAGATCATAAAGAATCTTACATGTTGTACTAAGAACTTACCTTTTCTTTTTGGAAAAGATGGAAAGTTTGGAGGCAACATTTTAGATTGGCATTAGAAAACTAAAGAATTCTACCCATCTGGTCACTCAGTAGATGTTTTCTGATGATTACTTAGAGGAAGTCAATAAAAGGGGAACACACAGAGATAACTTTTGGGATGGAGAAAATGCTCTATATGGTACTGGAATGATACTTACCTGAATTTATTCATAGAAGTATAAAATAAAAGGAGTTAACTTTAATATTTGCAAAATAAATAAGAACAAACCAAAGGAGATGATCTAAGTAACTTCAGAAAAAGATGTTTTAACTGGAGAGTATAAAATCATCAACAAAAGGAATTGTACACATATAAACTTGGAAACAGTGGAGACAGTGTCAGACTTTATTTTTGGGGGGTCCAAAATCACTGCAGATGGTGATTACAGCCATGAAATTAAAAGACGCTTACTCCTTGGGAGGAAAGTTACAACCAACTTAGACAGCATACTGAAAAGCAGAGACATTACTTTGCCAACAAAGGTCTGTCTAGTCAAGGCTATGGTTTTTCCAGTGGTCATGTATGGATGTGAGAGTTGGAGTGTGAAGAAAGCTAAGCACTGAAGAATTGATGCTTTTGAACTGTGGTGTTGGAGAAGACTCTTGAGAGTCCCTTGGACTGCAAGGAGACCCAACCAGTCCATTCTGAAGGAGATCAGTCCTGGGTGTTTGTCGGGAGCCAGCATGAGGAATCCCACCTGTGACAAGGTCATATGGCAGAAACCCGATGGGCAAGGGCGTTTGGGTCTCAGGGTTTCCCCCTGGTATTTCCTGAGCGTGTACCCCAAAAATAAGAATCTGCCTGACTTATTATAATTTTCCACTCTTCTGACATTCTCTAGAAAAAGTCAACTCAGGGCTTTAGTCTTCTGCATTTGAAAGGGATGTTTCAGCTCAACCCCCTCTGATAACGCTCTAACTTGCCTAACAGGTTCCCCTGTACCTTTTACAGCTTGTGTATTGCTTACAGCCCTCAACTGTGAGGGGCACAAAGCTTAAAGCATCTTAAAGATACAGAGCCTTTTCTAAAGAGCTAAAAACCATATTGGTGACAGGATTTCACTGTTGACTCAATGATTGCTGCCAGGCCTCCATATTCTTTATCTTTTAGGCACCTGGGGGGATGTTAATCAATGTAAACAGGATATGGAAAAAGATATATAGTAGTTTTGATGTTACAAACACGAGACTTTTGAGTTAATTACTTTTCTTTTGTTATAAATCACTGTACTCCTTTTACTTGTTACAAATTGCTGTATCTTTGCTATGTAAGAATGTAACTTTATTTAGTGCTTTCTGAGAATGGCACCAGACCTTGGGAAGAACAACACAAATAAGTCTTCTGGTTAACAAACCCTTATCAGAAAAGAGCCGTAAAATGTTAATTGGCCTTTTGGCTGGAAGATGATGTAAATCACCTAAGACTTGTGTATACAACTAGGTATGCAAAGAAAAAAGCCTGGTTTTGATAAGAATCTGGGCTGCTAACACTGCATAATTTTGTATTACCCATTGAGCTCTATGGACAATCAAAAAGGTATATAAGGCCCTTCTGGACAATAGAGGCTGGGGCCAGTTGCCGGACTGGTTTCCCCCGTGTCTCCTCCTCACTCTAATTTCTGGCTGAATTCCCATCTGGAGCATGGAGGCTCACCATGTCTACTTATTTGTCCCGGCTTCTAAGATCCACGCGAGGGGGAGCCCAAGGTGGGGCCGCCCCTGAATATTCAAGAAGACACTGATGACCTAACATAGATGGTGCAAGTTTCTTGTCTTGGAACTTTATTGGCTTTCCACGTAAACCAAGTTATTCAGCCTCTTTTCTCCACCTAAATTTTCCTACTATATTATTATTTCCTAATCTTATATATCTAAATGAATAATTCTTTCTAAGATGCCATACCGTCCCTGCTTTGAATCACCCTGGATCCACTGGGGCTGGTCCCCGGCAGGTGTTCATTGGAAGGACTGATGCAGAAGCTGAAACTCCAGCACTTTGGCCATCTCATGCAAAGAGTTGACTCATTGGAAAAGCCCCTGATGCTGGGAGGGATTGGGGACAGGAGGAGAAAGGGACAACAGGGGATGAGATGGCTGGATGGCATCACCAACTCGATGGACGTGTGTGAGTGAACTCCAGGAATTGGTGATGGACAGAAGGTCTGGCATTCACGAGGTCGTGAAGAGTCAGACACAACTGAGTGACTGAACTGAACTGAACTGAAACTTTATATTCTAGTTGGTAGAACTGTTTCTTACAGAAGTATAGATGAACGATTCTGAAATCACTATATATATAGTGAAGGAGAACAAATGAGTGAATAGATGGCAGATGGCAGGAGTCAGATTTCTCACTGTTGGAGACGAAAGCTACAGATAAACAAGAAAGTAAGGCTGGAATAAATTTGTGCTACTGAATTAGAATCAGAGACATCAGTATGGTCTTAAATTTTGCTTAATATGTATGCAGAGATATAGATACAGAGACAATTACAGAAATAAGTTGATATGTGAGTTAGTATACATAAATATATGCTCTATTCTGCCTGCTGAGAGTCTCTGGAAGTAATGAATCTGAGGGGAAATAAACTCACCCACTACCCAGATTCACTCTCAAATAAAATCCACCAAGAGTTCTTGGGTCAATGACTGATTCCCAAGCCAGAGCAGGGAAAACACAAAAGGATACTGGAACATCTTGTAGTACCAGAAAGTAAGGGAATTTTCAAACAACAAAAAACTGGCATGTGTCAAAGAAATAAAAGAACCAACTTGTAAAGTGCTCAGTGGTCAAATCCAGAATGACGTGAGTAAAAAAAAATTAAAATGTAGTATAATTGGCTTAACTCCAAAGTAAAAAAATGAGCATCCTGGAATCCATATTGACGTAAATAAATTACTGAATCAAGTAAAAGGAAAAGCCAGCCTTTCAGTGGGTTATCAAACAAGGGATACTGATAATATTTATTGCATAAAGACATGTCTTGTATTTGTAATCTCTGTGTTCCAACAATATCTTCATTGAACTTAAATAAAATTAACTTTGGGGAAAGGGTGAATATCTCAACACCAAATTACAAAGTTCACTTTGTCACCAAACTCAGCCATTTCTTATTCATACCAGATCTCTTGCCTGTAATGTTCTTTGCTAACCCCTTACTCTTTCATACGTGATTCACAGATCCATTATTTACAGCCTGATTCAAATGCCATATTTTTCCTCTAACACTTAATGTATGCCAAAGCAGTGTGGTGCCAAAAAAGGAGAACTCTTCATAAATTCTTGCTGATTGGAGTTCATGAAGTTTAGATGATTTTGTTTTTCTTTCTTACTCTACCTACTAAAACGGTACAATTTTATTTCTATATATACATATATACACATGTATAAACATACTTTGATTTTGATCATTTTAACCCCCTTAAGCTATGAAGTCTTAAAGGACAGAGAAATTTTGTATATTGATTTTGTATACCCTATAATAACTGGAATAGCATATATAATAGGTACTCAAAAATATATTTGACTACTGGATTAAGACTTGTTAACTAATTCCGGAAAATAAAATGACACCGCAACAAAGCCTCTATCCTTTGTTGGTCAGAATCTGCTAATGTGGAAACTGCTAGATGCAGTAGGGAATCAGATGAATAAAACATAGGAAGATAACACTGTGCATTTTCTCTATTTAATTGGGGAAATAGAACTTTGGCATTTCAATAATCCTGTAACAGAACTTATCGGAGAAAATATTTTGTAGGTTCTGTGGTTACATACTAGGGACCAAGATTTAAATTGTAATTAAGCAATGCCAGTTGCCTGAAATTCAGAAGACTCCAGTTCAATCCCTGGGAAAGGAAGTTCCCCTGGAGAGGGAAATGGCATCCCCCTCCAGTATTCTTGCCTGGAGAATTCCATGGACAGAGGAGCCTGTTGGGCTACAGTCCATGGAGTCATAAAAAAGCACAATTGAGCAACAAACACTTCAATAGTATATAACCCTTAGTATGGTTCTTTCTTTCCTGGCATCCTGGTAGATGACAGCACAAACTGTGTTCTTATAGTCACTGCTTTGGAAAGATACAAGAGTCACTCTTAACTGTCTTAGTTGGCAGGCACTTGAGAAGCCATCCTTTATTTTTAAATGTCCTACTATCACAAAATAATTCAAGGAGATAAAGCATGTCCTCTGATTGACATTTTTTTACAGAATAAGTTGCTTTTAAAACTTCTTTTTCTTGTGGATATTTTTTTTTCCATCTAAAATATAGTTGTGGTTTAAAAACAAAAACAGCAGTTGCACAACTCACATAGACTTTTTAAAGAATTTTTATAGAACTTTTTCTTTCAGAACATGAGGTTGCTGGTGAATCAGTGAATGTAATAAGTATGGAGACAGAAGGTCATTTTTCCTGTAAATAGACATGACCTTTTATGTAAGAATTAATAAAAAACTTCCCAACCTGGGGATCACAATCGGGTCTCCTGCATTTCAGGCTACTGGCATTGCTTAATTACAATTCAGATCTTGGTCTCAAGTGTGTAACCAGAGAACCTACAAAACATTTTCTCCAATAAGTTCTGATGTAGAATTATTGAAATGCCAAAGTTCATCATTTTGTTAATCAGTTANGGGGTGAGGAAGAGGGGGCGGGGGGGAGGAGGATATGAAGTAGGGAAGGGTATGTATTCAAGTGGTCTTTAAAATTCAAAGAAATTTAGTTTAAGTTCTTGAAATTCAGCCATATGGAAGGAAAAAGTACATTCATTCTCTTCTGCATCATGAAACAACAACAAAAAGAATGTTCTAGTTTGCTGTGACAAAGATCTGAATAATAATTAAAGCTATCCAAGAATTCTGAAATAGGCTGCTTAGAATACCATTGAGATCCACATCACTGGAAGTGCTTGATCAGAAGCTGAAAGAACTTCAAACCTACTGAAAAGAGAATATTTTCTTTCAGAAAGGACTCAGTTCAGTCCAGTTCAGTCGCTCAGTCGTATCCGACTCTTTGCGACACCATGAATCGCAGCACCCCAGACCTCCCTGTCCATCACCAACTCCGGAGTCTACCCAAACCCATGTCCATTGAGTTGGTGATGCCATCCAGCCATCTCATCCTCTGTCATCCCTTTCTCCTCCTGCCCCCAATCCCTCCCAGCATCAGAGTCTTTTCCAATGAGTCAATGCCTCGCATGATGTGGCCAAAGTACTGGAGTTTCAGCTTTCGCATCAGTCCTTCCAAAGAAATCCCAGGGCCGATCTCCTTCAGAATGGACTGGTTGGATCTCCTTGCAGTCCAAGGGGCTCTCAAGAGTCTTCTCCAACACCACAGTTCAAAAGCATTAATTCTTCGGCGCTCAGCCTTCTTCACAGTCCAACTCTCATGTCCATACATGACTACTGGAAAAACCATAGAAAGGACTAGATGATGTTTAAAATATTTTCTAATTCTATGATTCACTAAATTTGGTATTAATATGGTGGCTGTTCTAGATGATTCAAGCCAAAATAAAATTTCTGTTGAAATATATGACTGAAGGCCACTATTGTTAACTTGGCCCAGAGGCACAGCAGTGTGGCCAACTCCCTTTTGCACTGGAAGAGCACTTCTAAAATCATCTAACTAGTAGCACTTTTCATGAGATACCATTTTGCTTAAAATTGAACATGACAGACAAATTATGGTTATTTAGACTAGAGAATTTGGCAGACATTTTCTGAAAATGAAAAATGTGAATTTGTCACTTCAAGAAAATATGAATAATATTTGTTGCCAATGAAAACATTTGAGCTTTTAAATAAAGATTGGCAGTCTGGACCTTCCACATGATCATAATAGTTTCCTAATATTTGAAGATTTTTCTGATGAGGTCAGTGGTGATATTATTAGCAAATGTGATTTAAAAAGCATTGTATAAGGAAATGTTTCAACTTTTAGATGATCTGTATAACTCAATGAGCCACTATTTTCCAAATGACCAACACATTATGTTATAACATCCTCATGGATTAAAAAAAATTTGCTCAAAGTACACAATAAACCAGTGAATTTCTATTTAAAGTAAAAAAAACTTTGATAGGGTTTGGATTTCATATTGTAATTAACTTTCAAGAAATAATCACATCACTTGAGTTTTGGTGTAGTATCAAAGAAGAATATCTAGAATTATCTGAAGTTGCTATTAATATGCTGTTCTCTCTTTCACCTACCTGTTTGAGGTCAAAGTTTTTCAAGTACTATAACTAAAATCACATTTTGCTGTATTCAATGCAGAAGCAAATATAAGAATCTAGCTGTCTCCTACTAGGGCATATATTAAAAATATTTGTAAAAATGAAAACAATGTCACTCATTTCCTTAAATTACTTTGCTTTGAAAAATATAGTTACTTTCTTACTTTTCTTATATATTTTTGAATAAATATATTACTTAAACTGTATAAATATGTAATGGGTTTATTATTGTCTTAAAAATAAAGCAATATTTGAGCCTCTTGATGAAGGTGAAAGGGAGAGTGAAAAAGCTGACTTAAAACTCAACTTTCAAAAAACTAAGATCATAGCATCCTGTCCCATCACTTCATCGTAAATAGATGGGGAAACAGTGGAAGCAGTGAGAGACTTTATTTTCTCGGGCTCCAGAGTCACTGCAGATGGTGACTGTAGCCGTGAAATTAAAAGACACTTGCTCCTTGGAAGAAAAGCTATGATAAACCTAGAAGTGAAGTGAAGTGATGTGAAGTGAAAGTTACTGAGTTGTATACAACTCTTTGTGACCCCATGACTCCATGAGGTCATACAGTCCATGGAATTCTCAAGAGCAGTATACTGGAGTGGGTAGCCTTTCCCTTCTCCAGGGGATCTTCCCAACCTAGAGACCAAATCCAGTTCTCCTGTATTGGAGGCAAATTCTTTACCAGCTAAGCCACAAGGGAAGCCCAAGAATACTGGATTGGGTAGCCTATCCCTTCTCCAGTGGATCTTCCCAACCCAGGAATCGAACTGGGCTGTCCTGCATTGCAGGTGGATTCTTTACCAAGTGAGCTGTCAGTGAAGTCCCATATAGACAGCTTATTAAAAAGCAGAGACATTTGCTGACAAAGGTTCTACTAGTCAAAGTTATAGTTTTTCCAATGTGACATATGGATGTGAGAGTTGGACCATAAAGAAAGCTGAGTGCCAAAGAATTGATGCTTTCAAACTGTGGTGTTGGAGAAGACTCTTGAGAATCCCTTGGCCTTCAAGGAGATCCAACCAATCCATCCTAAAGGAAATCAGTCCTGAATATTCATTGGAATGACTGATGCTGAAGCTGAAGCTCCAAAACTTTGGCCACCTGATGTGAAGAACTGACTCATTTGAAAAGACCCTGATGCTGGGAAAGACTGAAGGCAGGAGAAGTGGACAACAGAGGATGAGATGGTTGGATGGGAATCACCGACTCACCAGACATGAGTTTGAACGAGCTCCAGGAGTGGGTGATGGACAGGGAAGCCTAGCATGCTGCTATCCATGGGGTCACAAAGAGTCAATTACAATTGAGTGGCTGAACTGAAGTGCAACACTCAGGAGGTGCAATTAGAAAATAATTTGATTTGTTCCTCGAGTGACCGTTCAAATACATACTGCAGGACTAATATTTTCCTTTACCTTTGAGTGGAAACTATGGCATGGTCCATGACTCTGAAGCTATAAAAGCAATTCTAGCTCAGTAATAATATGTCTAGTACAGTACTTAAAAAGTAAAATTTCTCTTGAAATTATAGCTTTTTTGTCTCCCTGCCTCAAGACTAGGTGTTGCAAAGAGTGAAGTTGCTGTTGTTGTTGCAAAGAGTGAAGTTGCTGTTGTTCTTCACTTGGTGCTATTCCTCTCCATTAATCTTCCTTAATATGAGTTATAATGCTGAGTTGGGAGTTAGGGAGGAGAAGAAGGAGAGTCAGTGGCAGGGAAGGTTCTAACTTGACTGGAAGTATCATTGATCTTAGTTTTCTTTACCAAAGGCTTACTCTTTCCCTAGTGGGAATGCCTCTGTGCTTCTCGAGACCCTCACATTTCGCTTCCCCTCTCCTAAGCATCTTCTCCTCCTCCCAATCTAAGCATCTCTGATCATCAGGTCCACCAAAATGGGTAACTGCATTTTTTTTTTCCCCAGCTGGTCAACTTAACTTCAGGCATTCCACGGTATGCATTCTGCTTTCTTTTGCTTCAGTCCTAAACAGAACTTAGGTTTTCATGGCCCTCTAGATGGGGACCAAGACAGTGTCATATCATCTCTCTAAAAAATCTCTTGCTTCACACCTTTTCTACAGGAAGACTTCTATGTGTGACCCCTCATTGGTGGGAATGCAGTAAATTCACAAGCCACAGTGCTTTATCTAACTGCCCTAATGTTATACTTTACCATGTTGAGGCAGATTCCAGTTCTCGGCCCCCTCCAGATTTTAGGAAACACATTTCAAGGTTTTCAAGAGGTGGTCTTTTAAAGACTTAAAAGGCAAGACTTCCCTGGTAGTCCAGTGGTTGAGAATCCTCCTACCAGTGTGGGGGATACAGGTTCCATCCTTGGTCTGGGAAGATGCCACATGCTGCAAGCCATGTAAACCTGTGTGCCACAACTGTGGAGCACACACTGCGACTACTAGAGTCCGCAGGCCCTAGAGCCTGTGCTCCACAACAAGAGACGCCACCTCAACGAGAAGCCTGCACACTACAACTAGAGAGTAGCCCCAGCTCTTAGTAACTAGAGAGAGCCCATGTGCAGCAATGAAGACCCAGTGCAGCTAAAAACAAATAAATAACACTAAAAATAAGTAAAATATGGAAAAACTTTAAAAAATATTTTAGTATGATATTAAAAAAAAGTTACCATTGAATTACCTATTTTGTAGACATCAGTTTAAGGGCATGTGCTTCTCTCCTTTAACCCTGCTGTGTGTGTTGGAGGAAGTGTTAGCTATACTCAAAGCACAACACCTCATCTGAGCTGAAATTCTTGATGACACTGAGCATTAAGAACTACAAGTTCAGGAATTTCCTGGTGGTCCAGTGGTTAGGACTTCATGCTTTCATTGTTGAGGGCCTGGGTTCAATCCCTGGTTGGGAAACCTAAGTCCCACAAGCTACATGAAATGTAACATCTACAGGTGCCTTGAAGTAGATTGCTAAAACAGACATTTCTCTTCACTTTTCCTTGTATACACACCCTGTGTGAAGTGACTTTGTAGTTCATGCTTTCAGAAGGTGGAATCTATTTCTTGGTAATCTGAACTGGTCTTGTCATTTGTTTTGGCCAGTTGATTGCAGAGGAAATGACACAGTGCTAGTTCCAAGCCTGCCATCCAAGTTTTGAGTGGTTCTGTTCTCCCAGGTTATCTTACTCCACCAAGTGACCAAAAACCAGACTAGCCCACTGGTGGGAGAGCACAGGAAGAACTCAGCTGTCCCAGCCATGTCTATCATAGGTCAATCTACAGTCAGCTAGTTAATTAAATGTGTGTGTGTGCACGGGTGCACATGTGCACACACGCTCAGCCATACCCAACTCTGCGACCCCATGGACTGTAGCCTACCAGGCTCCTCTGTCCATGGAATTTTCCAGGCAGGAATACTGAAGTGGGTTTCATTTCTGTAGGGGATCTTTTCGACCCAGGGATCGAACCTGCCTCTCTTGCACCTCCTGTATGGGCAGGAGGATTCTTTACCACTGAGCCACCTAATAAGCCCAATTAAATAGGAAACTCGTTTTCTATACTATACTCACCAAATGTGTGAGTTTTTTCTTGACAACAATTGTTAATAATTTTCCAACTCTCTGGATATCAACTAGGTGTCCTACAATTCAATTATGACATTAAATATCTAAAGTTAGTGATGGTCCCACAGGTTAAGAACTCAGTCCCTCAAGGTGCCCCCCACTTCAGACACCATTTACAAGTCCAAGGTTATCACCTGTACTTCTGACCAACTGGCTATAGAATGGCAGTTTCCACAACCCTCTTCCCAGATTTGATAATTTGCTTTAAGGGCCTGAAGAATGCAAGGAAATACTAACTTACACTTATTGATTTATTTTAAAGGATACAAATAGACAGCTGAAGAGTTACATAAGGCAAGGTCTGGAAGGTCCTGAGTACCTTGTCCTCAGGCACCTCTTGTCCCTGTGATTTGGGTGGTGCCACCCTCCCAGCACATGGATATGATCATCAACATGGTAGCTAAATAAACATCATAGTTCAGGGATTTTTATAGAGGCATCATCATGTAGGTATGCTAGATTATTAATTAAATCTCCAACATCTTTCACATCCCTGGGAGTTGGGGGTGGGGCTAAAAGGTCTAAGCTTCTATTCATGGCTTCCCAGTTCAGTCGCACAGTTATGTCCAACTCTTTTCGATCCCAGGGACTGCAACATGCCAGGCCTCCCTGTCTATCACCAACTCCTGGAGTTTACTCAAACTCATGTCCATTGAGTTGGTGATGCCATCCAATCATCTTATCCTCTGTTGTTCCCTTCTCCTCCTACCTTCAATTTTTCCCAGCATCAGGGTCTTTTCAAAAGAGTCAGTTCTTCACATCAGGTGGCCAAAGTATTGGAGTTTCGGTTTCAGCATCAGTCCTTCCAATGAATATTTAGGACTGATTTCCTTTAGGATTGACTTGTTTGATCTCCTTGCAGTCCAAGGGACTCTCAAGAGTCTTCTCCAACACCACAGTTCAAAAGCATAAATTTGAATTGTGCCTTGGTCTTTCTGATAACCAGCTTCCACCCTGAAGCTATGCAGGAGCCCACCAAAATTTATCTTCTTAGAACAAAAGACTCTTCTATCACCCAGGATATCCCAAGGGTTTTAGGAGCTCTGTGTCAGGAACCAGGAACAGAAATAAAATATGTAGTTCTTAGTTTGTCATACCAAGGTATGTGATGGACAGAGGAGCCTGGTGGGTTACCATCCATAGGGTCGCAAAAGAGTCGGAAGATGACTTAGTGGCTACACAACAACAATGTAAGAGAACTTGACAAAGAAGAGCAGAGCTGCCCTCATGATCCACCACTGAGCACAGAAACATGAGTAAGCTTAGCTGAGACGGGCACTGCCTACTTAATGCTTGTAGTTTAGACCCACAAGTTTTGGGCTGATCCGTTATGTTGTTCAGTCAGCAAGTCATGTCATGTCTGACTCTCTGCCACCCCATAGACTGCAGCATGCCAGGCCTCCCTGTCCCTCATCATCTCCTGGAGTTTGCCCAAGTTCATGTTCATTGAGTTGTTGATGCCATCCACCATCTTGTTCTCTGTCACTGTCTTCTCCTCCTGCCTTCAGTCGTTCCCAGCATCAGGGTCTTTCCCAATGAGTCAGCAATAACTGATACAGGTTTCAGTGAGAACCAGGGCTTCCCTGATAGCTCAGTTGTTAAAGAATCCACCTGCAATGCATGACACACCAGTTTGATTCCTGGGTCAGGAAGATCTGCTGGAGAAGGGATAGGCTATCCACTCCATTATTCTTGGGCATCCTTGTGGCTCAGCTGGTAAAGAATCCGCCTGCAATGTGGGAGATCTGGGTTCAATCCCTGGGTTGGGAAAATCCTCTAGAGAAGGGATAGGCTACCCACTCCAGTATTCTGGCCTGATTGAATTCCATGGGCTGTTTACTCCCTGGGGTTGCAAAGAGTCAGACGTGACTGAGCAACTTTCATTTTCACTTAGTGAGAACCAAGACTAAAATAGGCTTTCCCTGTATAGTAAAGAATCTGCCTGCAATGCAGGAGACTTGGGTTTGATTTCTGAGTTGGGAAGATCCCCTGGAGGAGGAAATGGCTACACATTCCAGTTTTCTTGCCTGGGGAATTCCATGCACAGAGGAGTGTAGCAGGCTACAGTCCTTGGCATGCAAAGAATTGGACATGACTGAATGACTAAGCACGCACACAAAGATGGAGATAATTTTATTTATATCCTATTACAGTAATGTATAACTTGAAGGAAAGGAGAACAAGAGTATCACAGACTGGAGAGAAGGGACAATAGTAAGAAAATAAGCAGTTAAAATATATATAATTGAGTATTAAATAATATGGTTTTGAATTGTGCAGGTCCACTTACACATGCTATTTTTTTCCAAACATACATACTATATAACCATACCGTCAGTGGCTGGTTGAATTCTCCCGTGCAGAACCATAGAAGTGGAGAAACTGCATATACAGAGGATCAACCATAAGTTATATGGAAATTTTCCACTGCTAGGAGGGTCGCTCAAGGGTCAACTGTATTTACTCAGGAGTCAGTGGATAGGTTAATGTGAAGATAAAACTTTACATTAGGGGGCAGGAGGATAAAGAAGCTGGAAAAGTGAATTTGAGTTAGACTGTAGAGACTTTGGGGTAGGAGCTTCTGTTGTCTGTCATTTGACATTCAATGGAGAACCCCTGAAGGTGACGACTATTGTTTCCATCCCCATTTCTTATATTTCTCTCATTCTGGACACTCATTCCTATGCTGCTAAGTCGCGTCAGTCATGTCCAACTCTGTGCAACCCCCATAGACGGCAGCCTACCAGGCTCCTCTGTCCGTGGGATTTTCCAGGCAAGAGTACTGGAGTGGGGTGCCACTGTTGCCTGCTAAAGTAAAATTCAGAGTCAACGGAAGCACCTCTGTTTTAACCCACAGGATACTGACTGGCAATGAAGAAAACATTCTCAATGTGTTTCCTTGTGAATAACTCCCAGCTTACTTTTCATGGCTTGAAGCACAATTTGACAGAAGATGAGCCAAGATACTTCTATACTGACCAAAGAGAAACAGATGGAAAAAATGATTTCCTCCACAAAAGAAGACAAGTAAAAAAGAAATTATCCTGTTTAAATGAAAAAGATAAAAACATGTTTGGTTATTCATGAGAGCCATTAAATCTTTCCTTCTTTCTTGAAGAGGCATGTGAATTTATTGACCACTAGATGGCACTTGTGTACAGCATTTGAAACATCTGTGAAAATAAGGGAGCCTGTGGTGTGGTCAGAGAGTAGAATCAGAGGTTTTGCTCTGATGCAGGCTACTTCCTCCCCCACCCAGAGTCAGGAGGGACGCAGAAGAGAGGGCCTAAATCTCTTCTGCGCTTTCTTGACTTGTAAAGAAAAATGAACATGGCAGAAGTGTTCCTGATTAGATCGGGAGAAAAAGAATGATACATTCTTGCTGGGTGAATCAGGAGAGATGACATTCTATCATTCTTTAGATATAGACTTGAAATACTAACTTTAAATTTATGGTTGTGGTGTGAGTCATGGTTCTCTGTTTATCTAGTCAGTGGATTTGGGTGAAGTATGAATCGTGTATCTTCCAAGGGGTTAATTTAACACTGATACTTTCAGAAGATATAATAACTCTTATCCTTTTGGGTGAAAAACATGGATCTCAGATGTCTTCTTATCAGATCACCATAGTTTGATTCATCTTTATGAGAGTTGGTTGCCCGGTTGTTCATTGCTCTCTCCAACTCACCTGGACATTCTCAGATGATGCAAAGGGTAATAGCATGTGTGAACATCATCAACAACTATACCTGAACCAGTGTAGGACACATCTTCAAAAAAAAAAGAAAGAAAGAAAGAAATATATATAGAGAGAGAAATACCAAACAAGCAAAACAAACAAACCAGAAAATTTAATAGTGCAAGGCAGCCTAATCAGGGGCAACAAAACTGATAATCTTGTCTGACCTGCGCCCCTTATTCCTCTGGCCCTGGAGCTATTACCAACATTTAGAACCACCAGCAGTACACAACCCCCTTTCTGGAAGGGAAGATGCTGGCAATCTTCCAGTTACAGCTCTGCCAACCCATTAGCTTGTCACCACTGTACTGATGCTGATCTCGTTTGGGTCTCATCTAATCTGTCCTTTCAGTAGCCTCAGCTTTCTCCTGTTTAGCCTAAGCTGCTGTAAGCACATGTTTTGAAGTATCGCCAGATCTGATATAAAAGGGACATCTGTCCTAAAGAAGATTAGGTTAGGGTCAGAGAGCTCCAGTAGGGCAAAAAGAAAATAGCAGATTGGGTCATAGGAGTGAAGGGAAACCAGAAAGAGAGCTGTATGTGCCGGGGCAGTGCAATGCCAGAGGAGGAGCTCTCTTTATTGCCTGTGGTCCTACATCTTTGACCATCACAATGGCCTCTCTTGGTCCTCTTTTTGGTTACTTAGAGCTTTTATGCTTTTTCCAAGTGCTCATACCTTGGGAAGAGGATTGATAAACTAATTCCAGCTGAATATTTCTCTGTTAACAGGAGACAAAGCAAGAATTTCATAAAGCAGTGTAATAAAATTCTGATGGTAGGAATGCAAGTTTTTGCAAACATTGTCAGTGGTATTTTCCTCTTATTTGTGAAGCCATCATTTAGGCTACCTACTTTTCTGTTTTTTTGCAAAACCATCCCTATAAATTAATGTACCACCAGGAGCCTAGTTGGTTTCCATAGCACCGAATATGCTCAATTTGATTAGGAAATTGTTGTTGCTCAGTCACTCAGTTGTATCTGACTCTTTGCAACTCTATGGACTGCAGCATGCCAGACTTCTCTGTCCTTCACTATCTCCTGGAGCTTGCTTAGACTCACGGTCCATTGAATCCGTGATGCCATCCAACCATCTCAACTTCTGTCACCCTCTTTTCCTCCTGCCCTCAATCTTTCCAGCATCAGGATCTTTCCCTGTGAGTCAGCTCTTTGTATCAGGTGGCCAACGTATTGGGATTAGGAAATAGAAGGGCTGAATTATTGGTAAACTGCCATAATTTAAGTTTAGGGAGGAACACATACAAAAATGTAAAAAAAGCAAATACATTGAAAATTATGCATGAGAAGCTTGAAAACCATGTGTATTACAGTCTTTCAAACTTCTGGTTATGTATGAACTTCTGATCAGCTATGTTATTAGGCCTCATCAGTTATAGAGTTTGGCAAACAGCTAGCTTACAATCCAGATCAGCTAATTAGAATTCTTCTATTTTTATATGGAAAAATGCTATTTCATTCTTTGGAATAGCAAAGCTGGGATCATACAAACCTGGAGCTTTTGGTGGAGTTGCTACTTCCTGTCCTCAATTAATACATGGAACAAAATTGTCTGATGCTATAATGAATGAAGCTGATGTGCAGAGAAGCAAGGATGTGAGTTGAGCAAAGGCAGAGATTAAGTACATCTCTGATCGTCCCAGTTATGTGATCCAGTACAATCTCTTTTTAACTTAAACTATTTGAGTTGGGTTTCTGCCAGTGGAAACCCTGAGAATCGACTAGCACATTCCCAACCAGTCCAACTGGGTCTTCTAATATGGCACATGTGTTGCTACTAGGAATTTCATTAAGTAAATTATTTTACATCTCTGGCTCAGCTTGCCATCTGATTCTAATAGACACAACAGTCAGTGTCTTTGGAAGAAAATATAATTATAATTCAAATTTTGGTCATCTCGACTCATGATCATTTTATGACCTGAAGCACAAGTATTAGCTGTCGCTGCAAGAGGTATTATTTAGGATGGAACCAATAATTGCGACAATTTACCACATTTTCTTAGGAGAAAATGTGTTTTTCATTAGCTCCTGGGATTTTTTCCTTCAATACTGTGATGACTGGCAGTGTGCTGAGCTGGACAACATTGTTGTGTTTTCTCTTAATAAGGGCTAAGAGTAGAATGGAAGGAGGATTATTGGAGTCTGATGCAGCTTAAGCTTAACAGCAGTAAAATTAGAGGAAGGAAAAACATGAATCAGCAGGAACTAGAATGTAACATTGTTTTTTGGCCCCATAAATGACTCCCTAATCCCCCCAACCCTGCGGCCAACCCAATCCCTCCACAGTAGAAGTGTGGCGACCTTAGTCCAGCATCCTTATTTTGTAGAAAAGGAGACCTAAGAGATTAAGTGACCTTGCCAATGTCATAAAGCAGGTTTGCAAAGAACTACCCCCTGTCTTCTTTTGATATACTAAATTGCACATAAAAACTTGAGAGATTATTTTGTTATCACTTAAGGGGGTTATTTTCCCAGTTAATGTTCCCTGATAATAGATGAAGAAAGGAGGGAATCTTTTTTCAACGGTTTTTAAGCAATATGTATTTATTTGTTTGGCTGCATCAGGTCTTCCTTGCCACATGTGGGGTCTTCCATCTTCACGGTGGCATGCTGGATCTTTGAGTTGTGGCACACGAACTCTTAGTTGCAGAATGTGGGCTCTAGTTTCCTGGCTAGGGATTGAACTGCTCTCCCTGGACTGGGAGTGTAGTCATAGTTACTGGACCACCAGGAAGTCCCAGGAGGCAATATTTATATGAATATAAAAGCAAAACAGTCTCCCCCCAAAATAAAATGATCCTTATCCTTTTCCCAAAGCACTGTCACAGCTATTTTTTCCCTGTTCCCTGGAATGCCTTAGTTTTCTGATTCTGTGCCACTGCTTTTGTTATTTGCATCTCTTGGAATAGCCTTCCTATGCCTCATTCCGGTTTAACACACATGTAGTGAGTGTCAGACACTCTCAACACTGGATGCTGTCTGACAGAAACAGAAAGGAAGCTACACATGAGATGTAAAATGTTCTAGTAGTCACATAAAAAATTTAAACAGTAGAAATTAATTTTAATAATATGTTTTATTTAACCCAATATACCCATGCATGCTCAGTTGCTCAGTCGTGTCTGACTCTTTGTGATCCCGTGGACTATAGCCTGGCAGGCTTCTCTGTTCATGAGATTTCCTGGGCAAGAATACTGGAGTGGGTTGCCATTTCCTTCTCCATATATTAAAATATTAAATATTAAAATAATATACCCCAACTGTTATTATTTGAATATATAATTCATATAGAAAATTGTTATAGGATAGTTTATATTCTTCTCTTTGTACTAAGTTATCTAAATCTGATATGCATTTTACACTTACAGCACATTTCAGTTTTGACAAGCTGTATCTCAAAGTGCTTAATTGCCACAAGTAGTCACTGAACCCACTCCAGTACCCTTGCCTGGAAAATCCCATGGACAGGGGAGCCTGGTAGGCTGCAGTCCATGGGGTCGCTAAGAGTTGGACACGACTGAGCGACTTCCCTTTCACTTTTCACTTTCATGCGTTGGAGAAGGAAATGGCAACCCGTTCCAGTATTCTTGCCTGGAGAATCCCAGGGACAGAGGAGCCTAGTGGCCTGCCGTCTATGGGGCTGCAGAGAGTCAGACACGACTGAAGCGACTTAGCAGCAGCAGCAGCAGCAGTCATTGGACAATGTAGATGAAGAACCTTACAGTATTGTCACATCTTACCAGTTTCTCAAGATCAAAATCAAATTTTCTTTTCCCAACATATTTTTTTCCTGTGCTTTGCATGCCAAAAATACTTCCTACTCTGAACTGATAGTTTTATTACTGTGAAAATCTGTTTCTCCATGAGTACCCACAAAGGGTCAGGCACTACACTAGATCTTAGGAAGTCCTTTCATTCTACAAGTCTTTGGAACACTGACTGTATCTCTTGGGGCCTGTATATTGTTGTACCTCATCGTATGGTTTGGTTAACTTATGCACTTTACTGGAGGGTAAAAAAATCTCCCCACAGGATTCTATCTCTTACTTATATCTGTACGTTTCATCCCATATTACCTGTGTTACACCATTAATACAAGAGTGTTGAATTATATAGATAGGATAGCATCGTATTATGTATATCTTCTCATTTAGAATAAGAACATCTTAAAGGAAGAGTCCATATCTTACTTTTCTCTATGTGCTCTCAAAAACTCATAAGAAGGAAATTTATACAAAGAATATGTTTGTCAAGTACTTGCTGATTGTTGTAGATCTCCACCTAAGGTAAGGCAGGCATTTTCCTGTGCTGAATCAAGGCAGGGTTGAAAGGAGATGGAGGTCTGTTTCTCACTAGATGTCTGCCAGATGGGCTTTGCTTCCAACATACCCTATGTCTCTGGGTAACATGATTAATTTTCCAGAAAAATTCTGGAAATTTTTCTTAGAACTAGAATTTATTTCTAAGTTTTAAAAATGTTCGAGAGACTTTAAAAAGGCCTGAAGAGCCCAAAGATGTCATATATGGCCCAAAGATTTAATATATGATTATACTTAGGTTGTGTCTGTTGGTTCCTCCATTGCTACGTTTTCTAATTTTCCATCCTGTAAAATTAGATTTGTATGGAGCACATATTTAGTAGAAAGAACATAGGTTTTAAATTGAGAAAGGCATGCATTTTAGTACTGACCATTCCCTCCTACTTAGATAGTTAGGTTCACTTATTTACCTCTTTAAACCTCAGTTTCCATATCTATAAAATGGTGATCATGATATTTATGTAAGTTGTTCTAATGATGGCATGAACTAAGAATGGCAAGAACTTGTGAGTTTAAAGCTCTTCACCAATATCTGACATATGGACCATAATGTGCAATAGATACTGTGTTTTTTCCATATCTCTCGCCAGAAGGAACACAGTAACTGACAAGCTGGGGTAGACCTACAAAGTAGGTCTGTCTAAGTTCTGGTGGTATACCATTTCTCTTTTTTATGACTTCCCATGTGGTCTTAGGCAATAAAGCAGCTGCAAAATATATGTCCATGAATCTGGAGGAAAGTCTCTTGAAGCAAGTCTTGGAATTCTGTCTAGGACTCTGTCCAGCTACTTGTAGAAGACCTATGTGAGGACAGTGAGAAAATGCTGATCAAAATTGTAAATGGCACAAAGCCAGTCTGAATATCTAACATGTCAGAGGACAGAATCAAGGCTCAAAAAGGTCTTTAGATGCTATTGTAATGGTCTAAATTCAATAAGATGAAATTTATAGGGAATAATGTGAGGTCATGCACTTTTGTCTGAAAACTCAATTGAGGTAGGTATATAGTTTAATTGTAGGTGTGTGAAAAAAATTTCAGGGAGTGCATGGTCTTAGTTGACTATAAACTTGACATGAATCCATAGTACTAGGGTTGTTCAAAAAGTGAAATCAGTGTTAGGCTACATTCACAGGTGTTTTGGAGTAGGAAATGGTAACCTACTCCAGTATTCTTGCCTGGAAAATCCCATGGAGAGCAGAGCTTGGTGGGCTGCAGTCCCTGGGGTTACAAAAGGTTGGTCATGATTGAGCACGCACACACACAGATGTTTAGTCTCTAGGATGAGAGTAGATCAATCTGCTTCTCTGTGCTTGCTGGACAATGCCTAGACTTTTACAGTCTATTTTGGGAACTACACTAAGAGGAACAGAGGCAAATGAGGACATCATAGGGCCAAAGCATCTGGAGCCATTCCGCCTTAAGCACTCATTCAGCACTCACTCATCTTCACTAGTGTTGGTGTGTTATACACTTCCCTTGGTTCTTGGGATATAGCAGTGAACACAGCAGTCAAGCAATTCCTGAGGGAACTGAGGAAATTTAGCTTGTGAGGGAGAAAACTTTGCAAATGTGTGCTATTTCCTAATATTTGAAGGACATAGCATCCTTCTGTATGATCACAGAGCTAGTGTGTTAATACATGTATGTTAAAATAGAGTAGGGTTGGAGCCAGGATTTTCCATGAGTTAAAAGCATCCCTGGGTGGAATAGGTTGCTTTGCAACTGGGGTATACAGATTAAGTTGACTGATATCTTATAAGAAGGAGTCAAATATAACAAAATTTGGTAATAATGAACTCCATGAGAATAGGGATACAAATATATTAAAAAATTGGCTCCTCTGTCCATTCTTCAAAAGGGACTGGCTAAATTTGTTATCTTCTTAGAGGTACTGGGAATGGAAAGCTCACTGGGCTGTGAACAGGGGAGGGAGCTTAAGTAGGGAAATAGCAGGTAACCCATCCAGGGAAGCAGGCCTACGTTCTCCTGGTTCAGTCTTTCCTGATCAGACCTAAGGAGCAGGTGCCATTTCATTTAATGATTCCTGGAATTGCTACAGCAATCTTAGAAGTCCCAGCCAGCCCCAAGCACTGCTGCTGCTGCTGCTAAGTCACTTTAGTCGTGTCTGACTGTGCGAACCCCCAAGCACTGAATGGTCTTATTAATATTAATCTGGAATAGATAACCACCATGAGATGTGCTAAACCATAACTGGGATTTGGATAGATCCAGATTATGCCACCAAATGATGTTATTTCATTAACATCATAATAATCAGCCTAGATGTCTTATGTGATTGGAAATTTTGAGTTCACTTTTCAAATTATGGAGGGATTTTATCATACTGGAGTGTTGCTGGACTACATTACCACTGAACTTCTACCTGGACCTCTGTTTACCTAACTGTCCTAATTCTGTGATGATCCAATCATCCATCAGTAACATCTAGTCTGAATCAGAAATATTTGTATTTCTATAATGGTTTTTTGTGTTTCCCCTCAAAGAGTTATTAAATTTCATTACAATTCCCCATCCCCAATACATTCATCAGTAAATATTTGCCAAGTGCCTGCTTTTGTTTAAGCACAAGGAGAAGGAATCGTGCCTAATTTTAAGGGGTTATCAGGACAACTGGATTGACTGGATCAGACCAGCATGGCCCTGAGAATCACTGCTGGGTGGGACTCCATGGCATGGGTTTGAGAAGCTCAATGCTAGAGCTGGGAGGCAGAAGAGAGGACTTCTTGCTGCCCAGGTTGTGCTGCTGGGGACATGTAGGTCTTTCATAGCATTATTCTCTCAGGTGATCTGGCTAATAGTAAACTGAAGTCGTGGTAGATAAGAACATGCATATATATTTACATTTATATTTCAACATTTCAGGCTATGGGGTCAGGTTTTCAGGGCAATTCCATGAAGTCATTAAACACTGTGTGTGTGTGTGTGTGTGTGTGTGTGTGTGTGAGATCCGTCGCTCATTTGTGTTGACTCTTTGCAGCCCCATGGACTGAAGCCTGCCAGGCTCCTCTGTCCATGGGATTCTCCAGGCAAGAATATTGGAGTGGGTTACCATTTCCTTCCTCCAGGGGCTCTTCCCAACCCAGGGATCAAATCAGCATCTCTTTCATCTCCCGCATTTGAGGTGGATTCTTTACCACTAGCGCCACCTGGGAAGCTCTATACTCTTCCCTGGTAGCCCAGCTGGTAAAGAATCTGCCTGCAATGCAGGGCACCCCAGTTAGATTCCTGGATCAGGAAGATCCTCTGGAGAAGGGATAGACTACCCACTCCAATATTCTTGGGTTTCCCTGGTGGCTCAGCTGGTAAAAAGAATTCACTTGCAATGTGGGAGACCATCGTTCAATCCTTAGGTTGGGATGATCCCCTGGAGGAGGGAAAGTCTACCCACTTTACTGGCCTGGAGAATTCATGGACTGTATAATCCATGGGGTTGTACACAGTTGGATAGGACTGAACGATTTTCAGTTTCACAATTCCATTAAAAAACAAAACTCACCTTCAATCTAAAACTATTATTACCTTGATAAAGTACCAAAAAACTATTATCAGTATAGATGTTAGTATAGACAAAAAAGCTATATAGTTATCTTTTAAACACAGAAATTTGAAGCAGATCATTTCCTTAAACATTGTTTGCCTTTTTCCCACCAAATTCAAAGCTTCGACTTTATCTTTTTGTAGCAATTATTTTTAGCTGTGTACCTGTAAGCCAGCCATTTTCTCTCTCTGAATCTCAAAATCACATGTGTAAGTATTGCCCTACGTTTTCAGGGCTGTCAAAAGAATATAAATGTAATGTTTTATGTAAAATTACAGAATTAGTGCTCTTCTATGGGTATTTTTCTATACCAGGCAATCACTGCCTCAGTTCCCCAATTTCTTGGTGTGTATTTTCTTGGTTTCTGCTTGCCATTGACTTTGCTTGGTGAAGTTTAATTGTTTTTCACAATCAATTGCTGTTGGCAGATCTCTCCAAACAGCTCATGTTTTTTCCATCAATAAATAAGGGATTAAAATTGTTTCTTTGAGTGCAGAGCAGTGTATTGGTCCTTAGGAGGATTTTAGGTGATCTAAAGGAAACTGGGTTCTTGCTCTCCAGAAGTGAATAGTCTTAAGGGTGTATTAACCAACAAACACTTTCTATAAATACATATATTAAGCTCTGTGTTCTATCCACCTAACATTCATTCTAGTAAGGCACAATAGGAAATACTAGGGCGGGGGGCTGGCCCTTATCCTTGAAACTTAGAAATTAGGAAAATTTCCCCAATACTCTGATTCTTCTTAAGAACATCTCTAGATCTGATATCTATAAATTCCTAACAATTACTTTGAGTATTTTAAATTTCTAGCTGGTGTTACAACTTGTGAGCTGCCAATGATAATTCTTAGAATGTATTTAAGCACTTACTGTATTTTTCTATACTATATAATTCACTAACTATGTGCATTGTCTCATTTTATCCTTACAGCAACTTTGAGAGGGATGATATTCTGATCACATCCATCTTACAGACAACCACACTGAGACTTTTGGGAAGGTTATTTAGCTTGTTGTTGTTCAGTCTCTCAATCGTGTCTGACTCTTTGTGATCCCATGGACTGCAGCAGGTCAGGCTTCCCTGTCCTTCACTATCTCCTGGAGTTTGCTCAAACTCTTGTCCATTGAGTCAGTGATGCCATCCAACCATCTCGTCCTCTGTCATTCTCATCTCCTTTTACCTTCAATCTTTTCCAGCAGCAGGGTCTTTTCCAATGAGTCAGTTCTTTGCATCAGCTGGCCAAAGTATTGGAGCTTCAGCTTCAGCATCAGTATTTCCAATGAATATTCAGGATTGATTTCCTTTAGGATTGACTGGTTTGATCTCCTTGCTGTCCAAGGGACTCTCAAGATTCTTCTCCAACACCACAATTTGAAAGCATCAGTTCTTCAGTGCTTAGTCTTCTTTATGGTACAACCCTCACGTCCATACATGACTACTAGAAATATCTTAGCTTTGATTACAAGAACCTTTGTTGGCAAAGTGATGCCTTTGTTTTTTAATATGCTGTCTAGTTTTCTTATATCTTTCCTTCCAAGGAGCAAGCCTTATTTGCCTTAGAACACACTTAAAGTAAATGATAGAGCTGGAATCCTAATTCACATATTCTGATGGTAGAATTTATCTGCATGATAGGTTTGCTAAACTGCCTTAATAGCAATTTTATTCATCTTAAAATCACTTCTTTCAATTTTTAAATGTCTCTCCATTCTGCCTTTCCAAATTCTGATATTCTGCAATATACTAAACTCCCTCCCCACCACCATTCCAAACCTTTTGTGAAAAAAGATTTGTTGTGAAATGGAAACACATTTGTTTAAGAACTAGAAGGTCCTCTAATTTTCATTCCACTAACATTTGTTTGGATAAATATTAGGAGTTCACTTCTCTGACTGTTTCCTCTTCTGAGATGCAGGGATAAATGTTGTCTTTTATGTAAGCTGAAACTCCAGTACTTTGGCCACCTCATGAGAAGAGTTGACTCATTGGAAAAGACTCTGATGTTGGGAGGGATTGGGGGCAGGAGGAGAAGGGGACGACAGGGGATGAGATGGCTGGATGGCATCACTGACTCGATGGCCATGGGTCTGAGTGAACACCAGGAGTTGGTGATGGACAGGGAGGCCTGGCGTGCTGCGATTCATGGGGTCACAAAGAGTCAGACACAACTGAGCGACTGAACTGAACTGAACTGATGTAAGCTGTTGAAAGCAATTGTTTAACATATGTGAAACTATATGGTAAACTGTAATGAAGTAAAATTAATATGACATAAGATAAAAAAAACAATTGATTTTTGCACTTCCTTTGGATCTTTGTAGTTTAGCTTTGTAGAGGAACTCTCCATTTTCTTAAAAATCTTAGATGTCGTTTTCGATCTTTTGGAACAACATGAAGACTTTCAGAAGCAAATATGCTAAAGGGAAAATACTCTCTTCATTTTTTTCTCACTTTTTCCTCTCAAAATACCCTGCTTTTTGATTTTTTCAGTGGATTCTGGGCTGAGTAAGTTCTAAGATGGCTCATATTTATATAGTGGTGAAAAATGGGGGTCATATGGGTTTCCTCATATGTTGTGGAGTGCTTCATAGGCAGTGCTGGAAGCAGTTGGCTCTTTGAAAGCTGCAGGTCAGTAATGACACACCAGACCATTCTCTCCTTTCATGTATATAATTATTGTGTTATCTGGGGAGAATCCCGAAAGGTGTTATGGTTGGACAATATGGACACTTACTGCTGGCTGGACCATCAGGAGACTTTTGTATAAGGAATTACTAGATATTCCAGAAAGGGTGATGTCATCAGTCTGGGCTTCCTTGGTGGCTCAGATGGTAAAGAATTTGCCTGAAATGTAGGAGACCTGGGTTTGATCCCTGGGTTGGGAAGATCCCCTGGAGGAGTAAATGGATACCCACTCCAGTATTCTTGCCTGGGAAATCCTATGGACAGAGGAGCCTACAAGGTTACNTGTAAGCTGTTGAAAGCAATTGTTTAACATATGTGAAACTATATGGTAAACTGTAATGAAGTAAAATTAATATGACATAAGATAAAAAAAACAATTGATTTTTGCACTTCCTTTGGATCTTTGTAGTTTAGCTTTGTAGAGGAACTCTCCATTTTCTTAAAAATCTTAGATGTCGTTTTCGATCTTTTGGAACAACATGAAGACTTTCAGAAGCAAATATGCTAAAGGGAAAATACTCTCTTCATTTTTTTCTCACTTTTTCCTCTCAAAATACCCTGCTTTTTGATTTTTTCAGTGGATTCTGGGCTGAGTAAGTTCTAAGATGGCTCATATTTATATAGTGGTGAAAAATGGGGGTCATATGGGTTTCCTCATATGTTGTGGAGTGCTTCATAGGCAGTGCTGGAAGCAGTTGGCTCTTTGAAAGCTGCAGGTCAGTAATGACACACCAGACCATTCTCTCCTTTCATGTATATAATTATTGTGTTATCTGGGGAGAATCCCGAAAGGTGTTATGGTTGGACAATATGGACACTTACTGCTGGCTGGACCATCAGGAGACTTTTGTATAAGGAATTACTAGATATTCCAGAAAGGGTGATGTCATCAGTCTGGGCTTCCTTGGTGGCTCAGATGGTAAAGAATTTGCCTGAAATGTAGGAGACCTGGGTTTGATCCCTGGGTTGGGAAGATCCCCTGGAGGAGTAAATGGATACCCACTCCAGTATTCTTGCCTGGGAAATCCTATGGACAGAGGAGCCTACAAGGTTACAGTCCAAGGGGTTGCAAAGAGTTGGACACTATTAAGTAAGTGACTGACACTTTCACTTTTCATCATAGTCTACCCTCTGCTGAAATTCTCAAACAAGCAGTCTGTAAAATGCTAGCTAAGTCGCTTCAGTCATGTCCAACTCTTTGCAACCCCATGGACTGTAGTCCACCAGGTTTCTCTGCCCTGGTGGATTCACCAGGCAGGAATACTGGGGTGTGTTACTGTGCCCTCTTCCAGGGGATCTTCCTGACCCAATGATCGAACCTGGTGTCCTGCAGCTCCTGCACTGCAGGTAGATTCTTTATTGCTGAGCCACTGGGGAAGCCCAGTGCATAAAAGGGCCTTTCCTATAAAGAGGTGTGGGGGCTCACTGACTTTTCTGGGCCAGAATGATGATTCAGTTTGGAGCCAAGGAATGGTTTTCAACATTGCATCATTTTGAAGGTGCACGTATTGCTGCCTCCCTGAGAATCTTAGTCCTGCAGCCATTCTCTCCTGGCTACATGTAGGACCTGTGAGATAACCAGTGAGGGGAGAGGAAAGGATGTGGACATGAGAGGTAAGCAGGGCCTTACAATCTTTTTGTTGACAGAGGTTCTAAATCAGGTATTTTATGTTTGCATTTTCACGGGTTTATGAGGTCTGGGAAACTTGGACTTAACATACATGAGTTCTTCTTTTGTAGGAAAGGTAGACCCAGATCATGTGATGGTGTGGTGTTCATTGGAAGGACTGATGTTGAAGCTGAAACTCCAATATTCTGGCCACCTGATGCGAAGAGCGGACTCATTTGAAAAGACCCTGATGCTGGGAGGGATTGGGGGCAGGAGGAGAAGGGGACGACAGAGGATGAGATGGTTGGATGGCATCACCGACTCAATGGACAGGAGTTTGGGTAAACTCTGGGAGTTGGTGATGGACAGGGGGTCCTGGCTTGCTGCGATTCATGGGGTCACAAAGAGTCGGACACGACTGAGTGACGGAACTGAACTGTGATATTGTTTTACTTCATGTACCACCACTACCGTGTGTGTATTCATTTTGCCATCTACTGCGTCATTTTTATGAGAATGAATTGCTATGAGTGGAAATTATAAAGTAAGAAGTTATTTATATTAGTCAGAACATAATAACAATGTATCATAAAGCCTAAGTTTCCTTGTAAACTGCTGAAGATTATGACAGAGAAGGCTTTTAGCAAAAAAATGTTAAAAAATATAAGCTGAGGGCTGAGGTGATACCCAGGAAAAAGCTCATGCATAAGACTAAGGAATCATTTATCAAGGCAAAAGGCTACCTGATGAATATGGGGAGAAAAAGCCCCACTTTCTGCTGCTTTTAGATGGGGATACAGCTTGACCAAGTAGTCCATGCTTCTGGTAATTACTAATTATAAAATAACCTACTGGAAACAAGCTTCTTGAAGATGTACCAGCTTGCATGGCAAAAATCCGAGAAGAGTGCCCCGATGGTTGATCAGTTGCCCAAGATTATAGTGGTCTTTCCCGTCACCTGTGGCAGTGAGGGAACATTATTTCATCAACAGAAAGGAGTCCAGGACTGGTGAAGGAACTATATACCACCATATTTGCCTCCTTGCAGCTCCTCCCTTCCCCTTCCCTCTTTCTTTATCTTCATCCTTTCTTCCTTTTTCATTCTTTCTGCATTGTTAGCTGAAGCAAGTAGGGCAAAGTTTATGGATTAGGAAACATTTCTTATTAAGTAAAACAGAAAAGTGTGGCCTCTTGATAGAGATGGTAGGCAAAGACACTTCTGACTGAAAAAACAGTGAGAGCAAAGGCATTTGGATGGGAAAATGTGGGAAGATTTTAGGACATTGTTATAGGTTAAACTGGGAGGGAAATTAAGGTATGTATAAGAGGTGAATGGCAGATTTTATTAGAAAGCTAGAATAGAGCTATAATGTAGAGAACATTGATAGCCAATATGAGGGGCCTATTGAAGAAATGTGAGATAAGATAAATTACATGTAAAGTATTTTTCTATGTAATGGAACATGGAAAACTTAAGGAGATCTTGAATAGATTTTTAAATTAAAATTTTAGAGCTAGAAAAAACATTCCTCATTCAGTCCTGTTGCCTAAATTTTTATATAAAATAAAAACATTGAGCAGAGTTCTTTGTGCTATACAGTAGGACCTTGTTGGTTATCCATTTAAAATATAGATGTGTGTACATGTTGGTCCCAAACTCCCTAACAATCCCTTCTCTTCATTTTTCCACTTTTTGCCCCTGCTGGCATCCATAAGTTCATTCTCTAAGTCTGTGAACCTGCTCGACGTTATGTGGCAGTCTGGTTGGAAGGGAGCTGGGGGAGAATGGATACATGTATATGTATTGCTGAATTCTTTTTGCTGTCTACATGAAGCTATCACAACATTGTTAATAGGCTATATTGCAATATAAAATAAAAACTTGAAAAATAAAAATATAGACTGATTTTTAAAGGAAGGTCCAAATTTATAACTTTTGTCCCCTGGTTTAGCATACCAGGCTGCCTTTCCAACTGAGGTGTGTGACTTTCTAAACTCAGTGCTTTCTGGTCTTTATGTTGATTATTTGTTTACATGGAATGCCTACTATGTTACTGGGATCCTGCATGTAGTAGAGTTTACATAAATATACTAGCTGAATAAATGTACGAATATTCTGGAAAAGAGTGAAAACACATTATAAACGGAAGTCCAGGGAAATCACTAAAGAACAAAACTTTTGGAGAAATGAGAAGAGAAAATAAAAAGCTTATTCCTCTAGCCTGGTAATTTATTAAAAGTGAATGAAGTACAAGGAAAAAACTCATAGGGAGGAAGAAATGATCTTGCCAGCATCAGGAATGGTGGTTGGGAGACCAGGAAGAAGTTATCAAAATAATAAAGAACTCACACTTACACATACACATTCATACATACATACATACCTGACGTGATACAAATTTACTGATCTCCACAGTAGACAGTGAGAAGTCAAAGAATGTTCAAGAAAGCCTTGAGGGGCAGGAATTTGTGCATGTCTGTCATGGCGGCATGTCCTCACTCCTCACCGTACAGGCTGTCAAATAAGTCTAGTACACGCAAGACTTAAGTGCCAGCCAGAAGCCTCTTCACGAATTTAGTTCAGGGTAGGGCTCCCCAGGTGGTGTTAGTGGTAAAGAACCCTCTTGCCAATGCAGAAGACATAAAAGATGGGAGTTCAATCCTTGGATGACGAAGATCCCCTGGAGGAAGGCATGGCAACCCAGTCCGGTAATCTTGCCTGGAAAATCCCCACGGATGGAGGAGCCTGGCAGACTACCGTCCATGGGGTCACAAAGAGTCGGACATGACTAAAGCAACTTAGTAGGTATGCATGAGCATAGAGATAGTGATTAGTGTCAAAGGCCCTTCAAATTGGGATTAGAGTTTGCTTGTAGGTTACTAGAAAGGATTTGGTATAATTACTTGATTTGTAATTAGAAGGTAATAGGACCAGAAGGTGATATATAAAAGACATACAGAAGAAAGGCAGAACTCCTTTTGAGAGCTTTTTCCATCAGTCACAATTCTGGATAATGTTCAAGAGATATTTCAATACACTTTGGTTAAATTTCATTGAATATACTAATTCACCACCTTATAACAAACTGGCCCTCTATGCTATGTCATTTCATTACCTGTATCCTAATATATTTTATATTTATAGTATCATTTTACTGTGTTAGATGTTATGTTTATGTGATGAGGAATTAAACATGAATACTATTTTCTTTATGATACTGGCCACAATTTAAAAAAATTTTTTGGCTTGCTGAGTTGAATAGTAGAAGGTGAGGTTTTGGGATTGGTAAGAGTCATTTCACTTAACCTGTTACAATTCTGCCTCACTCTTCCCTTGCCTGCAACAGTAATGAAGACTCCACATCTTTACTCACACTGTTTTCCTCCTGGCATTATTCATCTCCACTTACACACGTGATCTCTGTCTTCCAAAACCAGCCTTCATGTCCCTTGCCTTCTTGATTTCTTTGTAGGCTGTGATTTCTTTCTTCTCCATGGACTTCCACAACATGGTATTTAAGACTCTCTTATAGCTCTTGTGTTTTTACATGCAATTGCATTTGTTTATGTATCTGTTAACTAATCTACTAGAGTCATATTCAGCAGATTCTATTTATCTTTGCATTTTCATGAGATGAGGAGAGGGTTGAGATATGTTAATTAATGTTCCTCAGGATAATATTATATCAGCCTGCTTATTTTTAATCCCTGTCTTATTTCGTTGCATTTCCAGCTACTTATCTGGCCTTAGTAATTCAAGATGTAGGGCAGACAAACAATGAGAGCAGTCACCAGTTACTGAATACTTAGCGCGTATAGTCAGGCACTGTCCAAACGCTTCTCTTTCATTCTCTCATTCGGTCCTCATGACACCTTTGTGAGGCAGATGCTATTATTGTCATTTTACACTTGACATGACTGATACAAATAATAAGGATCTAAGAAGTCTCCTGCTTCTAACACTTTTGACACATGGATTTTGAGATAAAATAAGCTTCTTCTTATCCCCCTCTCCAAGTCTTCTCCTTATAATTGCATAGCACATGAGATCAGTTTCCCTAGTTGGTTCTCTAGTCAATAGTTTTTGCTTCAAACTCTTTGTGAAATGTGTTGATCTTTTGCCTTTGTATCAATTTTATAATCCTAAATTCAGTAATTAATATCACTGTTTTTTTCTCTGGTTGGTTTGAATCAATCAGTGATTGATTGTTTGGTTGTGTTGGGTTGGTACATACAATTTACCTTAGTCTCAGCTGGAGATATTTTAGGTTTTGTTTTGTTTTCCTACCATATATATGATAGGAAGAGATTTAAGGCAGGAATTGGCTGACATGATTATGGAGGGTTGTTATGTCCCAAGATTTGTGGCCTGGGCCAGCAAGCAGGAGACCCAGAGAGACGATTTTCCAGCTCAAGTTGTTCCAGAAGGCTGTCTTTTGGAGAGCCAGGAAGAACCAATGTTGCAGGTGAAGTTCAAAGGCCTGTCTGCTGGAGAATTTTCTCTTGCTTGGGTTGATTCAGGTCTTCAGTTGGTTGGATGAAACCTACCCATGTTACAAAGAGCAACTGCTTCACTCATAATCCACTGATTTAAAGTTAACTTCACCCCAAAACACCTCACAGAAATACTCAGAATAATATTTGACCAAATATCCAGACATCTTGTGAAACAGCCAAGTGGATACATAAAATTAACCATTACAATAATGTTCTAAATAATTTGAACATGAGTTCGTAGGATGTTGGAGCTCACCATGGAAATAAATGTGAGAGACTGGCACAGTAGAAATGGGCTGTGAGCTGACTGTGGTAGCTGCAGTGGTCTCTGGTCTCTTTGAGAGGAGCCATAAGTAGAAAATACATAGGGACAGAAGGTAGAGTTAACTCAAATTCATTCTAAGTTAATGTTGATAAACAAATGCAATCATTTACGACCAAGTGAAAAACTGACATTTGTTCTTTGTGTGTATACTGGCTTATTTCTGAACCCAGTACTGTACATGTTAAATTTTGTTTGTATGAATATTATAATTATTTCAGTGACTAGCACACAGTAGTGTTCAATAAATTGTTATTGTGTTGAAAGATGGGATGTACAGTGAAAAGGCAGGTGGCAGAAGATTGCAGTTTCTGACTCATTGATACAGTTCAAAGAGGACTTATCTGAGAAAAGAGATCTAGGGAGCCCTCCTGGGAAAGAGGCCCAGACAGAGTGGAAAAGTGGTGCTGAGGATCCCGGTTGACTGCTTGGGGGTTTAGAGTAAGGATTCGTTACTGGTGAAGGCAAGAATACACATGTGGAAACCAGGCCATAAGGCCAGTCGTATGATGAAGAATTGGTTGCAAAAAGTGAGTGTTAACTAGAGAAAACTATAGTGCAATGCTTACGCTAGGCATTGCTAGTTCTTTAACACAACTATAGACCTGGGGTAGCATTCTATGTCCTGACTTATTAATTGGATATTTTGCTAGTTGGGCATCATGTGGCTTCGCAAAACTTGGAATCAATTTGGACACCACCATCCTTATTTTCTGTCCCACATTTATTTTCATATGGTATTGACTTTCTTATCATAACCATCACTGAAAATGGCGTCAAAAAGATATGATGTCATTGAAAGAAATGTCATGTGATTTGATGTTGAAATTGTAATGTCTGATGCAGAGTATTGCTGTTTCTCTCAAAAAATTAAAAAATATCCAAGAACACTCTTGTGAGGGTTTAACAGAGTACATTTTGAGAAACACCAATTGACAATTTTTAAGCAGGACGTTCAGATGACAAGCCCATGGTCTGAAGAAACCACTCTGGTTTATGGATTCGTCAGAAGCAAAAGTGGGATTGGAGGAGATGAGTTCAAATGCTGTTGCGGTAGAGAAACTAAAATGATGGTGTCGGTCTCGCACAGTGTGACCTGAAATGAAGACATGTGTCTGAACATTATTTAAAATAAAAGCCATCAAAACACAAGGTTTGGGTTGAAAGCAGGAAAAATAAAGAATTTGGACCCATAATTACTTATTTTAGGATATAATGTTTTTGAAATATACTCTGTTGTTAACAAGCTCTGCTTGATCCGGGTGCAGGGATTTATCTCACAGCTGTCTTGCATTTCAAACTGCTTATTATGGTTTAACTTACAATGCTCTAACTTTATGGTGGTGCAAATGCAATACGTATTCAATAGAAATTGTACTTTGAATTTTGATCTTTTCCTGGGCTAGCAATATGCTCTCTTGTGATGCTGGGCAGTGGCAGTGAGCAAAGCTCTCAGTCAGTCGTGCAATCATGCGGGTAAACAATCCAGACACTTATAACCATTCTGTACTTAAACAACCATTCTGTTTTTTCACTTTCAGTATAGTATTCAATAAATTACATGATATATTCAACACTTCATCATCAAATAGGCTTTGTGTGAGTTGGTTTTGCTCAACTGTAGGCTAATGTCAGTGTTCTGAGCACATTCAAAGTAGGCTAGGCCAACCTATGATGTTCTGTATGTAAGGTGAATTAAATGCTTTTTTGACTTATGCTATTTTCAATTTACAATGAATTTTTCAGATGCAACCGTATTGTGAGGGTAATCCTATTGTAAGTCAAGGAAGTTCTGTAATCTGTTAATCTTTTAGATACAAAAGTTGTCTATAACTTTTGTTTACCCTAGGCCCTTACCATGGGATATATCAGGATTCATGGAATTGCAGAGGCCTTTGAATTATGTCCAGTGCCATGGTGGCTACACCCGTGATAACCAGCACTAAGGCCACATTTTCCTCTGTCCTTTTTTCCCAGCATCACAAAAACTCAATTAGGGTTGTAGGACAAAATACAAAAATCCCAAAGAGTCTCAAGGCCACAGGGTCCCTTATCTTGGCTACCTGGACTTATGGGCTTGAACCTCAGCTCTGTGCTGTGCTTTCCTCTGCCTTCTTGCTGAGCAAGAGCTCTTGCCAAAGTATTGCAGCCTCAGCTGCAGTGCCGCTGGTCACTATCTGTTCCACTGGCAGCTGCCCCTCTGCCTCTGAATGTGGTTTTTCTTTCAGGTGGCAGTGGTCAAGTAGGACTCTAATTCCTGGTCTTTGATCCCTGAAAGTTGGTTTTGGTCTTTAAGGTTATTGCTCCCTTTATCGAGGCACCTGGGAAGGAGGAAAACCTTCCTCGGGAACCTCTCCTCATGTCCTGGGGTAGCATAGAGAGATGGCACCTCAAGGGCTCTGACTGTGAGCAGGCCTCAGGCTGGGCAGTGCTGGACGACAAGCCAAGCAGCTGCCTTCCTGGGCATTCACACCTGTCATTGGGGACATTTGCATCCCTCCTCTTTGTGAAACTGTCCCATCCCAGTGGTCCAGTGATCTAACTATGATCCCTCAGTCCCCTAACGAGTCCTTCCAGATGTCTGAGGGTCTATCTTGGTGTCTCACAAGGCCCTGATAGGGGGATGGGGGTTATGCTGGTCCAGTGCAACTCTTCCAGAATGTTTAAGGAAAGGACAAGTTTATTTCCTCTCTCCCGGAAGACAGATTTTCCAAGCTCTTTGCCAAATACAGTCCCTAGTGTATCTATTTCTTTATTCATGCTTAGGAACTTATTTTTTTTTTAGATATTTGAGGCTGACATTGGAACCTCACAAATATAGTTATCTTCTAAATGTAATGAAACTTTAGGGATTGGTAGTGCATTCCTCAAATGCTAAATTGCCCTTAAGAAAGGCTCCCAAATTTATCATAAATACACAGTGCTAACATGAGCTGGAGCCATACCCCAGTTGATGGGATATGTTTGTGAGGAAGTCATAAAATAGACACCTGAACATGCATTTAACAGCTTTGCTGCAAATGCATGTCTGTGTGCACCCTTTTAACTGTGGTATTTTTTCCTTTCCTTCATTTGGGGTCAGAGTAGGGGCAGCAACCTAGTCGTGTGCTATGGCTTTGCGTAAGTCCACTTGTGGTCAAGCACAGCCCCTTTGAAATATCCTTGGCTCTGAAGCCTAAGGAATTTGAAATGGTATTTGCAAGATGGAAGCAACCAACAGATCGGCATTTGTGAAGTACAGGCAAGATGACTTCAAGCTGCAAAGCTGGGCCTTGACAGACGGATTTAGCACCATTAGCAGTGGCTTGTTGAAAAACAAAAATGACTTCAAAACTCTTCCCTCTGAACCAGAATGTTACATTCATCTCTTCGTTAAAACATCCGTTATTTGCTGACTTGTTTCCTGTCACCCACTCCCCCAGCCCCCAGCCTCTCACTCTTTTGTGTCAGAGCTAATGTTCCCAGCATCTACACTGTGTAGGCCCTGATTATTTGTGAGACAGAGTGAGTTAATGCAGATTTGCAAGCTGTTCCCATTTGTTAAATGTCAGAAAAACACATGCAAGTCACTGGCTTTGGCACTTAGCTGCCAGCTGGCTCTTCTGGAGGCAGGGGACAAATGACAGTCTATCACACAGCATGCTTTCAAAGGAAGAGGGGACCTATTCCAGAACTGCAGCATCGGAGCAGTTTTTAACAACATAAGCAAAATAAGAAGCCAGCATCAGTTTTTCCCTCCTTTATTTCTCCCCCTGTTGTTGAGTGAATGGCAGCACAACATTTGGGAGCTTTTTAAAGCCTTGGGAATATCGATTCCACTGCCCACCATCTGAGAGAGTGATGGGATAATGGGAGCTTGCCAGAAGCGCTCACACTGTCTGGTGAGTGACGGCAGAGATACCCTTCAAGCCTGGGGGGGAGGCTGTGCCCGCCTTACGTCTATCCTGCAGGGGGTTGTGGCTCCCACCCCACCGCTGCCACCCTCTCTGCAGCCGTAGGATTCAAACTGAATTTCTGCCTCCCTCTCTCTCTCATGCTACGATCTTTGGGTCCCAAATTCTATCTCTAACCACCCCCTCTGCCACACACACACACATATCCCACTGCCTTAAGAAGCTAAAATTTACAGGGTGGAAGTAACAGAGGCATTTTTTCCTTAGCTCATTCATTCATTTATCCATCAGCTATTTACTGAGTATCTAGTATATGTCAGGTATTGTAGAAGATGAAAAGTAATAGGACACATGGATTCTTCTTTCATGCAGGGAGCTAAGAGGGTTGTTGGTGATGGAAAAAAAAAAAAAACCAACAAAAAACAAAACCTGATAACTGAAAATACAAATGGGTGCAAGAGGAGAATGATGTCATAATTCTCTGGAATCAAAGGAAGAGTTCATGAAATAGTAGGTAATGAACTGGCCTTGAAACAACAGGAAAGATTTAAAGAGAAAGAACAAAGGGCTCCTGAGACGGAGGTGATGCTGAAAGGAGAGAATGAGCATGAGAAGCGGGGAGTAGGCATTGGCCTGGTTAGGGCGGAAGGTTAGTTAGGAGAGTGGTGGAAAACATAGAAAACTAGACAGAAACCAGGTTCAGGAGTATGGGCTTTCAATGAAAGTTTTTGAATCAGAGAGTATCAATTCAGAGTGGTTTTTCAGATGACTGTTACCCACTTTGTTGTTATTTAGTTGCTAAGTCCTATTTGACTCTTTAGCGACCCCATGGACTGTAGCCTGCCAGGCTCCTCTGTCCATGGGGTTTCCCAGGCAAGAATACTGGAGTGGGTTGCCATTTTCTTCTCCAGGGGATCTTCCTGACCCAGGGATCAAAGTTATATCTCCTGCATTGGCAGGCAGATTCTTTACCACTGAGCCACCTGGGAAGCCCCTGTTACCCATTTACCCATGTATGATCTGTTGAGGAGGAAGAAATTTTCTTTCACCCTCTTAGATTCTCTGGCTGGTCTAAGAAATAAATTTACATAAACAGATTAACAGGAGAAAATCAAACACGGTTTAACAAAACGTGTATGTGGGAGAGACCCAGAAAAACTAAATAACTCAACACAGTGGTTGAAACACACACCCTAAACGCCATTTTCAACTTAAAAAAGAGACTTACCTTGTTGCAGGTAGTGGTTTAGGAACTCAAAGGGGAGGAAGGCAATTCACCTGAAGACAGAAAAGCAAATGCTTATTTGCTAGGACAGGTGAAACCAAGGGGATACAGAAAGGGATTCTAACAAACAGACTTAAAAGATTACTCCCTGTCTACATACCTAGTTCATGCTACGAATCCATGGTAATAGCTCCCTGCCTGGAACAAGTTCTGGATCTACAGCCGTTAGGCAGTTAGGAAGGTCAAAATTTCTTCCAGGGTCTTTTGGGGCTTGATTGTTTTTAGCTCAAAATAATTCACATTCCAAAGAGGTATTTTGGGGTGGCAAATTTTGTTACTCTACAGATCAGACTCAGAGCTCTTGACACACCTAAGTGATTTATGCACAAAAGCAAACCAGGCTTCTTCTATGGTCAACCCAAAGACAGCATATCACAGAGAATGGTTCCATGGTTTAGTTAAGATACTTTGTTTTGGCCATTAGTACTCTTAATGGAAAACTGAATTTCCCCTAAAGCCACTGACTCCCCTTATCCTAGCAGAACTGCTCATCTTCTAATGTTTTATTAGTATTTTGTTAATTCCTTTTGCTGTTTGGAGATTATCACTCTTACATGATTATGGAAAAACAGCCCCTCCTCTGTTTGAGTTCATAAAACTGGCAGCTACCCTTTACCATCCCTAGTCATTGAGGAGTTGGGTTCCTGCCTTACCTCATTGCTTTGCTCTCCCAGGTCTTAGCTGACTCTAATACCCATGCCAGCATAGCACTTCCGGAGACAAAGCATCCTTAACTCTCTTGCCCTAGCCTTAAACTTAAAATGATATTTATCCCTCCTGCCTCGGGTCCATAATTCTAAGATCATACTTGGGTTTTTGTTTCTTTTAACCAACTAAATCTTAAGCTGGCTCTGTGGTCTCTGACCCTTCTTCCATCCTTCCTAAATTGATGTCATCACATCCCCTCCCCCTTTTCCCCCAGGCTGATATCCAGAATGATTTTACCTCCTTTCCTGGTCAGCCTAGCTCCATGGTGAGGACTAGCATCTCTACAAAAGTAAAGCCTAATTCTGGCCTTCTGGAAGCCCGAAGAGTCACTTCATCATGTCCCCAAAGTCCTTGGCCCCTAGTCTGCTTCTGTCATAGCAGTTGGCCTTGCCTCTTTCTGCCTGAGAAACATATTTTCACCTAGGCTCCTCTCCTTTTCTGAGAAACAGGTTAATCTCGCTAGAGCAGTTATGTGACCCCTAAGACATTGTCATTTTCTGCCTCTCTCATTTTCAACTTCACATTTTAAATTGGTTCTTCTTCTTTATCTTATGAAAATACTCAAGGTTCTTCTTTCTTAAAAAACAGATAAACAAAAAATTCCTGAACTCAATCTCTCTGTATTCCATACTTCCCTCTAGAAACCACTTCCTCCTCTCCTTATGAGAGTTAAGCTTCTTGACTACATATTGAGGCCACTGCCTTCTGATTTCCATCTCTGCACTTCACATCAACATTCCTGGCAGAGACTGTGAAGGAGCATCTGAGACTCCATCCAGAAGACTTTTCAGGCCTCATGTTACTTGAACTCTAAGAAATGTTTAACTTTGTTTAATATACCTGTGGAAAAATGACCTGGTTTCTTCAATTTCCTTATAATGCTGCTGATTCTGGGCTTGGGTTGTTATGATAATAGGAATGATCTGCAAAAACTACTGGCATGAAGTATGTCAGTAGGCTTGGGTCATATACCTTTTTGAAAAGCTTACTTTTTGGGCTGATCTTGAGATGTGACATGGTTTTCACTCTAGATGTTGGTGTGCATTACACTGTAGGGTGCTCTATAAATATAGTTCAGTTCAGTCGCTCAGTCGTGTCCAACTCTTTGCGACCCCATGAATCGCAGCACGCCAGGACTCCCTGTTCATCACCAACTCCCAGAGTTCACTCAAACTCATGCCCATCGAGTCAGTGATGCCATCCAGCCATCTCATCCTTGGTCGTTCCCTTCTCCTCCTGCCCCCAATCCCTCCCAGCAAGGAATAAATGAGGTCATCAGAGACTCTAAATGAACAAACTCGTCAGACTCCTGCCTTCATGATTTTAACTCTGATGGTTTCCAGAGACTATAACTACTGAATGTAGGGTGGTAGATGCAGAGTCTGGCACCACTAGGAAAGGAGAGCGTGTAACACAGACTAGCGGTTCCTGGCATGGAAGCTGAGTCTTAGCAGACAAGCAAAAATAAGTCAGACAAAAGAGATTAAGTTATGAGGGCATTCCACCAGGGAAAAAATATGATGCCAAAAAATATGAAGCCAGATGGCTTCTATGACATTACAGTTTTCTGATTCCCTTCTTAGCTCTTCCTTCTCAATCTTTGCAGGTTCTTCTTCTTCTTGACTGCACAGTCCATGGGGTCACAAAGAGTTGGACATGGCTAAATGACTTTCACTTCACTTCACTCCTATCCACTCTTTAAATGTTATGATATTAAATCAGTAACATTGATAAGAAACTTTATAATTTGCATACCTTATATCATTTAATCATCAAATCAGTAATCTGTTGAACAAATATTGACCATCTATCACATATCTGATATTGCTTTGGTTCTATGATACAAAAATAGACTAGATCACTCGGCAAGTTCACAGTCTAGAACTCAGATGCATGAACATGTGTGCCTGTAATGCAGCTAATTTGATGCTATAGAGGAACAAAATTTGCCACCCCAAAATGTCTTTGGCATATAGATTATATCAGCCTGAAAACAATTAAGGCCCAAAAGATTCAGGAAGAAACTTTAATCTTCTCCCTAAGCATATGAAGAATTTAGATAGAGGGCCTATTACAGAAACAGAGCTATCACTAGAAATATTTGCAGAGAATATGTGCTTGGTGTGGTGGGAAAAACTTGGGTGGGATCTGGAGATCAGAGTCCACTGTGTGTCCCATTGTCTCTGCCTGGTCCATCAAACATTTGTTTACCAAACACATGCTTTTCTGCCTCTATGACAATTGTCTTTCTCCTCTTTGAAGGCCCCAGACCCCTACTCTCATTTTCTTTTGTCTTTAGTTGATATTTAAGGTGAGAGTTTCAGCCATTTGGTGAGTTACTCAGTTTTTCTGAGTCTCCCCCATGTACACATGTTATTAAACTTTGTATAATTTTCTCCTATTACTCTGTCTCATGACAGCTTAATTATTAGACCAGCCAGAGAATCTGACAAGGTAGAGGAAATTTTCTTCCTCCCCAACAATGACTAGAACATAGGAAGTACTCAATTAATATTTGTTAATTAATATAACTCAATTGTCTAGAATTTATAAGACTGGCATCCTTTTCTTATCCCAATCCCTGCCCCTACTATGCATTTCCCCTCCTCTGGCTATAAAATATGTGAGCATAAGAATGAACTCAAAGTGTGTAGATGGAATAAATGATAACTTGCGAAAAAGGTTTTGCCTAATCTATGTCTTTCTCTTAGACATAAGTGAACCTTTGCTTTTTTCCAGCTAACATTCTGAGTGGTTCAAATAGCTTTACCTTTTTTGCCAGTTACTGTCCAATAGACAGAAAATCTACTGTTTTTGATTGAGTTCACTCTAATAAAAGATTCAGGGTATTAAATAGCTCTTATAGAACTAAAAGGAGTACAGTTTGACCAGAAATCATTGGGAAAGAGGAGATGAGAACAAGACCATACAAACTCCTTTGGTGATCTCAGATTGCATATGTGTTCATTCTCTCTCTGTTCCTATCCCTTCTTGTACCTCTTGTACCTTCTTGTACCTCTGTGTGTGCGTGCTAAGTCACTTTAGTCATGTCTGACTCTTTGCCACCCTATGGACATACCCCTTCAGGCTCCTCTGTCCGTGGGATTCTCCCGGCAAGTATACTGAGGTGGTTGCCATGCCCTCCTCCAGGATATCTTCCTAACCAAGGGAAAGTACCCATGATTCTTATGTTCCCTTCATTGGCAAGCAGGTTCTTTACCACTAGTGCCACCTGGAAGCCTACTTACACCTAAATCTATATCTTTATCTATCTAAATCCATATCCATATTCAAATCATAGCCATTTATAGCTAACTATATGCTCCTATTAATGTGGCTTACAAAATTTGTCTTTATAAGTTACTGCAAACTCCTCACTAGTGCTCTGAAAGAATCATGATGGCTAGATAACTATTTTTACATTTGATGTATGTTTTCCATGCTTTTTATAAGTACAAAAGAACTTTTCAGATGTAGATGAATAAGACCATTATAAGTTTTCTCTTCTGTATCATGCATGTAGCAACACAGAGCAAGAGAAAATTAGTGTATGGAATGTAAGACATGGAAAAACAAAAGTTCAGGATGATGTGAGGGAGGAGAAAGAGTATCTAACTGAATAATTTTCCAGACATAAGAGACCAAGAGAAGAGAAAAATTGCAATCTATACAGAGAGTCGATTCTATTGGTCTTTCTAAAAGGATTATATCATCATGACAAATGTGGGGTAGATGAGCCAGAGGTCACATGCAAGACTGGTAACCACCAAGATGCTTTCTCAGGACTTTCTCCTAGGATTCTCTCCAGAGAAAAAAGAGTGCAAGGTAAAACTTTAGTGAATGAATCTAATATTTGATGGTTTTCAATAATGATGAAGTGATACCTGTTCAACATTTTATTCTCTTCAAAGTTTATTCAAAAACATTGTCTCTCTTTTAGATTATATCAGTTACATTCCACATTTGTTAAGCTCATTCCTAATTTTGTCCTTATCTCTACTTCTTATTCCATATATATATATATATATTCCATTTCACCCCAAATTGATCTTCTCTGACTCTTGAAACTGGCTTGTACTTTTCACCCAAAATTGATCTTCTCTGACCCTTAAAACTGGGTTGTACTTTTCAGCAATTTTATACATCATCTCTCTTGCAGTGCTTCTTTTCTCCTATCTTCCCAAATTCTTTTTTTTTTTTTTTTCTTCCCAAATTCTAAAAAGCATAGCTGAAGCTCCATCTTCTCTGGAAAATCTTCCCTTGAACTTCTACCCTGAAGACCCATCACTCTTGTTATCTCAGTTGGCAGGTATCTCAGTTGGCAGGTATCTCTATTTATTAGTTAGAGCTTTCTCAGTTACAAGCGTTAGAAACCCAACTCAGACCATCTTAACTAGAGGAAGGAGATCTTTTGTGGGAGATAACAGAACAGAGAGATTAAAAATTTGGATGTAGGCTGGGAAGTAGCTGAATGTAGAAGTTCATGATGTTGTCAGGACTTTCACAGTCTCTTGGCTTCTCTCGCCACTGCTTCTTTCTCAGCTGGGCTTCCCATGTGTTGAGTAAGTTGTCACTGGCTGCCTCTCGCCCTGTATCTCTAACTGTAGGACTTTTAGGATTTCCAGTGATCGTGGGAAATTTTCCTAGAGACCTCTAGTGTAAAATTCCAGGGAGGACTCTGATTTGCTAACTTAGATTGCTAACCATTTCTGTATCATTTGCTGTGGCCACAGATATGAGTCACTCTGAAATCAGTTACATCTGAATCACAGAGAGTATATTCCCTGTAGGAACAGAAGAAGAATGAAGGAAGGAAGGCAAACAAAAACAATGGACATCCACATAAAATTCTCTGTATTTAATGTTTTTTCATCCTCCCAAGAATGCACACTTTAAGCCTTGAGATTGTTTCTCAAATTTCATTGTTTCCTTGACTGCTTTTTACACGCTTGGTGTTCAAAAACATGTTAAATGATTTTGGAGTATATGTAATATGCCTGCAACAGGTTATTTTGATTGGTTAGGGTATATTTTAAAGAAATCAAACTGTTGAATATTATGCACATAGAGGATATTTACCAGTACATTTATTTTCCAAGGGCCATGGAATACTCCTGAGACCTCAGACGACTGTCTTGAGAATATAGTCAATGGGTTGGAGTATGGTGTAGGGGGTGCAGATGAGAGCCTGGGTACAGATCACTTTAATTCTTTTGCTGGAAAGGCAATTCCATATGCACATTGTGATAGTATATTGTCTTCACAAGAGAAAAACATGATTAACAGTGGAACATAATAAAGGATGCAGGGTGGCCAGACAAAAAGCCTATTTTCTGCTCAGCATTTGGACCGTCTTGGAAGTAAGTTGTATTGTAAATTCAAAAGAGTCTTATATAAATCTGGTAAATTTTCTATTGGAATAGGTGACCTATTTAGTCTATTACATCTCTAAGTTTCTACAATTCTCAGGTTCCTTGGGGCGTGTGCAGAATGGAGCAATCGAAGAACAGCAAATTTCACAGTATGGTCTACCATCTGTATAGAAACAGCAAGAAAACTGATGGGATTTCTCTCCCTGGCAGATATTTATTTCTCAAGTGCCTTTAAAACAGGAGGTCTGCAAATTCTTCTCAAGTTGTTAAAACGTGAAGATTGATTTACAAATGTATATTTACTAGGAAGAAATATTTCACAATGTGCCTAAAAGCAAAAAATCTAAATAAATATTTCTACTTTCTCCTCTGATTCCTTAGTTCCCACAATTTTAATAAATCAAGGAACATTTGTAAGTGCTAAGTGTTAAATGGTTGTCCCCAGTTAATTTTTAATCAACTAACAATAGTTGTGTTAATTGAATGCCATTAACAAACCATAACTTGATCCATTAGCTCTTATGTTATGCAAAGAAACTTTTTTCCTATAGCTTTTATGTATTATCTGACTTGCTTCTAAATAGAGCATCAATATCTAGACTGTGAATTTAACAAATGCATTTATTGACATATATCTGTGTGCCCTGCACCCACTTAAAACAAATCAGAATATACTGAAGTACAAAAATGAAAGAGAAATCCAAACTTAGTCCCATGAAAAGAATTAGAGTAGCAGCAGTCAGAAGAGAAGCCAATTTAAAATTTCAGAATTTTAATCTTAATTCACTGTTTTTACTTTGAATTTCTGAGTAAGTGGCTTAATATTTCTTTGACTTTTCATTTCAAGAATTACTTTGGGAAACATGGCTAGAATGATTTTGATAGGGAATATTTCTTCATCATAGATCACAATAGAAAATTAACACCATTCTTACAGTTCAAAAACCCAATACAAAGCTAATATATGTCACTACCTTGATATATTTCTGAAAATGTAGTATAGCTTTGTGGTCCAGAGAAAATGCAGTCTGGGTTACAAAGAGTGGCATTTTTTTACATCATGGGTCCAGTGGGAGAGTCTGGAGGCAGAACCAGAGCCTTAAGGACCAGGGCCAGCAGGAGATGAGAAAGCAATAGCTGCAGGTCAGCCTGGTTGTCTTGCATCCTGTTCTGAAAGAGCTATTCCACAAATATAGCCGTTGGGCACCTCAAGACAAAACAAACCATTGAAAGGTACTAAATTGTGAAACTTTTTCTTTTCCTTTGTATATTCCTCTGCTCACACTTATGCTCTATTGTCTCATCAGACTTGTTTATAAAACTTAAGTTCAAAGAAAGGGCTTTACAACTACCAAGAATATGTATGTGAGTTGCTCAATTGTGTCTGACTCTTTGTGACTCCTTCAGCCTGCCAGGCTACTCTGTCCATGCGAATCTCCAGGGAAAAATACTAGAATGGGTTGCCATTTTCTTCTCCGGGACTACTAACAATAACAGCATTAACTATGTGTGGGCTCTTTCTGAATGTGGGACCCATTCAGACTCAAAGCCCTTCATTGGTTCTAAAAATATATGGGAAGCCTGCATATAATGATACCCATTAGGAAGAGTTGCTCATGTTCTTGCTCAATCATGTCTGACTCTGTGTGACCCTATGGACTATAGCCCACTAGGGTCCTCTGTCCATGGGATTTTCCTGGCAAGAATACTGGAGTGGGATGCCATGCCCTCTTTTAGGGAGGAAGAGTTGGAATAAGGCTCATTAAGGCAACAGGAGACATTTACATCAAAAGAGAGCGTATTGTTAGCTAGATCCTTTGGAACATTCTTATAATAAGCTAAACGTCTCCACAGTTATTAGAAGTCAATCTATGTCTCACTCACCAAGAAATGGTCATCAACCAGCCTTAAGATTCTCTAAGACTCTTTGGAGCTGCATTTTAAGTCTTTGAAGCATGAGTAAAGGGAAATATAATACCTTGTGCATTGTAATTTGCTATCGTTAGAAAATACATTGGTTCTATTGAAAATCTTAATCTTATTAGCATTATGACATACAAAGGAGTTCTAACCAATCGGAAGTAGAGAAAACTATTTCTCTTGGTCGTTCTTTCTGAAAGCACTTTCTCTAACTAAACACTTCTAGAAGGTCAAGGTGACCTCCTACCCCCATGTCACACTAGCTCTAACTTTTCCACTTCTTGAGAAGTATCCAGAGTGAGTGTGACTAACCAGAAGCCAGATATATCTCACAGATCTACTAGCTCTAGATTTCTAACTCTGGATAGATATTTACTTTCCCAGAATGTGAGGTCTTTTCAGGACAGACTGATTTAATTCTGTGACCTGTCCTGCTGCTAGATGGCTTCTACCAGGCATTCTGGGAACACTGCCATAATAACACTGATAATGAATTGTATAACTGTCTAGGATTTTTTTTTTTTAACCTTACTTATTTGGTTCTCATAATTCTACAAAGCCAGTAATAAGAATTTCTTATTTTACAAATAAAGAAGCCACCTAAAGGAAGTTACATGATTTGTCCAAGATACTCACACATTAAATGAGGAAACCAAGCCTTAAAGTTGAGTCTAATTCATTCTACTACTTTAGAGAAATCTGCTTAGGCTTTAAGGACCCTTCAAAGTTTCTTTGATGCCTAAAAACTGGAAAAAGGACAATGTCTCCAAGCACATATAAGACCCATTGAAATTTTCACTTGTTTTCTTCATCCCAGTCAATTAAGACTACTCACAGTCTTGAAGACATACATTGGATACTTGCTTTGATGGCTTTCTTTTAGGCTCCATCCTTGATCCTCAACTTCTGAGGTCTCCCTTTCATTTAGGTTCAGGTTTATTGACATATCTGTAATAAAGACTTTCTGCAGTAGAAATAGCATCCCCCTCCTTCCCCAAACACACATATTTATGGCTTAGGTTTTGCTTGTATCTCCTGCGTGAACCTCACCTCCTATCCTACTAGGACTATTTGTATACAAAGGCCATCTTCACTATTAGGCTAGGAGAGCAGCAAGAACTCACAAATACCTAACTCACAGCTTTGGTCATACTAGGATTCAATGGATGTTGTCTTGACTGAAAGACAAAAAAAAGAAAAAAGAAACAGAAAAACACACACATAACTCTCAATATTTAGTTTGAGAGTTATGTTTTATTTGGGGTCCTCACTGAGGACTATAGTCTGGGAGACAGAGTCTCAGATTACTGTAAGAAATTGTTCCAAAGAGGTAAGGGAGGAGTCAAGTTATGTAGGAGTTTTTCCTGAAAAGTAAGCATGTAGTTGAACATCTGCCAATCACAAAAAAACAGACATCTTAAGTTGATGATTTTAGTGCTTATCTATGTATGGGAAAATGCAAGGGTCTGGGCTTGTAGAAATAATTTCTTTGAGATACACTTTAAATATCTAGGACCAGTATCCTGTTTTCCACCATCCTGGATTCCCCACAGAGTGTACAATCAAGGGCAACTGCAGTGGCCAATGGCTTGATGGCCACAATATTTGTTGTGTACTGAAATGACAATGTTCTCTGTCCACATCTGGTTGGCCAGCTCTCTCTTTCCACCTTTTAACTTTTAATTTTATGTTGGAGTATAGTGTTGTATACCACAACTACAATGCTGTGGTAGTTTCCGGTGAACAGTGAAGGGACTCAGCCATACACATATGTGTATCCATTTTCCCTCAAACTCCTCTCCCATCCAGGCTGACTCATAACATTGTCTTTGTTGGTTATCCATTTTAAATATAGCAGTGTATACATGACCTTCCCAAACTCCCTAACTATTCCTCCCCCATGGCAACCATAAGTTTATTTTCTAACTCTTTCTAAGTTTCTTTCACCAAAGAAGACATTCAAATGGCCAACAGGCACACAAAAAGATGTTCAACATTGCTAATTACTAGAGAAATGCAAATCAAAACTACAATGAGATGTCACTTCACATGGGTCAGAAATGACTATCATCAAAAAATCTATAAGCAACAAATGCTGGAGAGGACATGGAGAGAAGGAAAACTTCCTACACAGTGGGAATGTACATTGGTATAGATACTATGGAGAACAGTATGGAGGATCCTTAAAATAATAAAAATAGAGCTACCATATGCTCCAGCAATCCCTCTCCTGGGCATATATCCAGAGAAAAACATGTTCCAAAAATGGTATATGCACCCTAATGTTCATTGCAGCACTATTTACGAGAACCAAGATGTGGAAGTAATCTAAATGTCCATCAACAGAGGAATGGCTAAAGAAGCTGTGGTACATATATACAATAGAATATTACTTGGCCATTAAAAAGAATGAAATAATGCCATCTGAAGCAACATGGATGGACCTAGAGAGTGTCATACTGAGTGAGGTAAGTCAGACAGAGATGATTGCTCATAATTCTAATGTAGCCATTTTCATTTCTTTTGCCATTTGGTTTCTGTCAATCTTGTCTTTTTATTCGTTTAAGGAAAGAAACACATACTTTAAATTCCTGTCTGTATTTCTTCACAGAATGTAACACAAAGGAAGTATGAAATCAATAGTTGCTTAATGTGGCTCAGCTGGCAAAGAATCTGCCTGTAGTGCAAGAAACGTGGTTTTGATCCCTGGGTTGGAAAGATCCCCTTGAGAAGGAAAAACTACATTCCAGTATTCTGGCCTGGAGAATTCCATGGACTATATAGTCCACAAGTTCTCAAAGAGTCAGACACGACTGAGTGACTTTCACAATGAGTCGTTAAGCTTGTGTTAGTCTATGCTTTGCATGGAGATCATCCAAAGTTGTCCAGAGCTCAAATTAGGAAGTAAGGTGGCTTGTTTTTGGTTTTCTATCTTTATTCATTTCTTTCCCTCAGTAACTCAGCTACTGGTTCTCGTTAAGGTGTAATCTAGCTTTGTTAGGAGCTAGTTTTATATCACCTGTGTTTGCCTCCCTAGGCAGCACTCATGGCTTCAGACTACTCTTCCCAATATGGATTATATGTCCTGTTTCCCCAGGGTCCTGCTTTGCCAGTGCACCAATGACTACTATTTGATTTATGTATTAGCCTTTCTAGAACTAGCAGCATTATACTGGAGTTTTCTGAAGACAAAATGCTTTTAATTTTAGTGGTTTTGTAACAGTTTGCTGATGGTGAAACTTGAGACATCACGGTAGGCAAATGACAAGGAGGTTTAAAGGCACAAATGTGTTTTTAGTTCTTATAAATTCCACACCACAGGCATCTGCCCAAGTACAAATGTGGCACTGCCATCATTCCTGACTTCTAAAGAAAAATAGGAGGATGCAGAAAGAGGGGTTCCTGTAGCCAAATCTACCATGGGAAATGGTTTTTTAATCTACTTGAACTGTTTATGAAGATAGACTTCTTTTTTTCTGTATAGGTTGAAACTTCTTTCTTTCTGTATTGGTAGTGGTGAGTAGGAGGTGTGGCTGTGAGACTGGGAGGAAGCTATGTGACCTTGGATCATGGTGTTGCCCAAGTTCCCTCAGTTGCACACTGTTTCTTTAAGGTTTCTGAGAGTCCCTGCCATTAACATTTTACTTGATCAATATAACAAAAATTTGCGTCCATTTCCTCATAAAAGCATGTTGGATTGCTGATCTTTAAGGCCTCTCCCAGCAAAAAAGCTTATGTTTACGTGGAGATAGTTATTATTTGCCCTTCAGCTTTCCTGGCTTTATTATTTGGGGAATCATTCTGTGAGTAAAAAATTCTTTATATTTTTTAAACATTCATGAAAATATTTCTAATCAGGTACTTTTCAAGTTACTAATTGCCAAACTAAAGATGAAATGTTTAGGCCTCTCAAACCTAACAATGTCTCTTTAAATCACTTTTTTCTCCTGCACAGCTAAATCCACATCTGTAAATGTCTAAGTAGTGCTGCCAGACAGTCTTGCCTACAGCTACTTGATTCTGGGTGAGCCTTCCGTAAAACTGATTATAGCATTTCCCTGCCACACAGTGAAAAAACAATGTAGTGTGATATGATAAAGCTTGGATTGAATGTGGGGAATATGAAAGTGTCTGTCATCAGATAGAAGGGGCAAAGAGAGTGGCTTCTTTCTCTGGGGTGAGGTGGGGATGAGAATTGCATAGATACATATTGAGATAAGCTCCCTGGACTTTCCTGAAAAATCACCTTGTTATCAGAGTTTTGTTCCTTTTCAGCTTCTAGTGAATACTGCCAGCTTCCTAAAAGTGTGTGTGTTGCGCTAAATCACTTCAGTCGTGTCCGACTCTGTGCGACCCCATAGACGGCAGCCCACCAGGCTCCCCCATCCCTGGGATTCTCCAGGCGAGAATACTAGAGTGGGCTGCCATTTCCTTCTTCAATGTATGAAAGTGAAAAGTGAAAGTGAAGTTGCTCAGTTGTGTCCGACTCTTGGCGACCCCATGGACTGCAGCCTACCAGGCTCCTCTGTCCATGGGATTTTCCAGGCAAGAGTACTGGAGTGGGGTGCCATTGCCTTCTCCAAAAATGTGTGTTGTGATGGGGAGACAAAAATAAAATAAAATAAAATAAAAAATGAAAGAAGATTAACATTTGCTAACTAATCACTCTCTGATTATTTTTATGTTAATTGAGAGCCTAGTATTTTGCTAAATATCTGGTAGTAGGCGCTGAATTAAACTACTAAACAAATAAAAACAGGTTTTTTAATTCAGTGAAACAAAATTAAAAACAAGATAATTATTTTATTTTATTTTGGGGTGAATGACAGTGTATTGACTGGGATTTAGGTTCTATGGATGGCAGAAGGAAGGCAAGGGACCTGGTCATTCTCTTAGGAAGATTATAATCCCATTTAAAAGAGGGAACTTGTATAAAGTTTAATAACAATTTGAAGAAGTAATTAAAATGACAATAAAAATCCATTTTAAGGCAATCAACTGTAAATATTGAGTGAGTAGGTGTGGCAATAAGGTGGAAATTCAGAGAATAGAGCTGTTATTTGAGGGAGGAGGATGTGGAACAGGATACACAAAAGGGGGTTATTTAAATAAAAGCATTTTTATATTATTTTAGTAGGTACTATAAACTGGACATGGAACAACAGACTGGTTCCAAATAGGAAAAAGAGTACGTCAAGGCTGTATATTGTCACCCTACTTATTTAACTTATATGCAGAATACATCATGAGAAACGCTGGACTGGAAGAAACACAGCTGGAATCAAGATTGCTGGTAGAAATATCAATAACCTCAGATATGCATATGACACCACCCTTATGGCAGAAAGTGAAGAGGAACTAAAGAGCCTCTTCATGAAAGTGAAAGAGGAGAGTGAAAAAGTTGGCTTAAGGCTCAACATTAGGAAAACAAATATCATGGCATCCAGTCCCATCACTTCATGGGGAATAGACGGGGAAACAGTGGAAACAGTGTCAGACTTTATTTTTCTGGGCTCCAAAATCACTGCAGATGGTGACTGCAGCCATGAAATCAGAAGACACTCCTTGGAAGAAAAGTTATGCCCAACCTAGATAGCATATTCAAAAGCAGAGATATTACTTTGCCGACTAAGGTCCGTCTAGTCAAGGCTATGGTTTTTCCAGTAGTCATGTATGGATGTGAGAGTTGGACTGTGAAGAAGGCTGAGCGCCAAAGAATTGATGCTTTTGCACTGTGGTGTTGGAGAAGACTCTTGAGAGTCGATTGGACTGCAAGGAGATCCAACCAGTCCATTCTGAAGGAGATCAGCCCTGGGATTTCTTTGGAAGGAATGATGTTAAAGCTGAAGCTCCAGTACTTTGGCCACCTCATGCGAAGAGTTGACTCATTGGAAAAGACTCTGATGCTGGGNAAAGCAGAGATATTACTTTGCCGACTAAGGTCCGTCTAGTCAAGGCTATGGTTTTTCCAGTAGTCATGTATGGATGTGAGAGTTGGACTGTGAAGAAGGCTGAGCGCCAAAGAATTGATGCTTTTGCACTGTGGTGTTGGAGAAGACTCTTGAGAGTCCATTGGACTGCAAGGAGATCCAACCAGTCCATTCTGAAGGAGATCAGCCCTGGGATTTCTTTGGAAGGAATGATGTTAAAGCTGAAGCTCCAGTACTTTGGCCACCTCATGCGAAGAGTTGACTCATTGGAAAAGACTCTGATGCTGGGAGGGATTGGGGGCAGGAGGAGAAGGGGATGACAGAGGATGAGATGGCTGGATAGCATCACTGACTCAATGGGCATGAGTCTGAGTGAACTCTGGGAGTTGGTGATGGACAGGGAAGCCTGGCGTGCTGCAATTCATGGGGTTGCAAAGTGTGGACACGACTGAGTGACTGAACTGAACTGAGCTGAACTGATAAACCAAATACTCTATTAGGCCCTGGGCATACAATAATACTTAGGTCATGGAAAAACTTAGAATTTAAATGAATGTTTCCCAAAATTTACAGGCTTAAAATTCACCTAGGAAACTTGTGACAATGCAGATCCCTAGGACCCATCCAAAGAGAATCATATCCAGCAAGTCTGGTGTGGGACTTAGGAAGCTAAATTTTGATAATCACCTAATTTGATTGGGTATAGATTATCTGGAGACTGTTTTAGGGAATACTGATATAGGGCAGTCCGGTGGCCCCAGCAGAAATACAAATTCTAGAACTTCGTCTTAGGCATTATTGAAACAGAAACTATAAAATGAAACCAGCAATTTGTGTGATTTTGATGCTGACTGTAGTTTAAGAACTAGGTGTAGGTATAGTAGAACTGGAGGTAAATTTTGCCTTGTTCATAATTTCTCTGGGCACATCATCCCTTGAATATATGTTTTGTATACTTTAGTTCAATCTGAAGACACAGTGTAATGTCAAAAAAATCCAACAGTGAAGTCTTTGTATTTTGCATGGGATTAAAATACAGAAAACTGACATAGATTAAAAAAAAATAAGTTTATTGGAAGGAATGATGCTAAAGCTGAGGCTCCAGTACTTTGGCGACCTCATGGGAAGAGTTGACTCATTGGAAAAGACTCTGATGCTGGGAGGGATTGGGGGGAGGAGGAGAAGGGGACGACAGAGGATGAGATGGCTGGATGGCATCACTGACCTCGACGGACATGAGTCTGAGTGAACTCTTGGAGTTGGTGATGGAAAGGGACGCCTGGCGTGCTGCAATTCATGAGGTCACACAGAGTCAGACATGACTGAGTGACTGAAATGACCTGAACTGAATTTAGAGATTAAACAAATTGCTTGAGGTCACACAGCTGGAAAGTAGTAGAGTCAGGATTTAAATTTATACTGACTCAGAGCTCAAGCATGTAACTGCCATGTGTGTGCATGCTGTCACTTCAGTCATGTCCAACTGTGTGACCCTATGGGCTGCAGCCTGCTAGGCTCTTCTGTCCATGCAGTNTCGACGGACATGAGTCTGAGTGAACTCTTGGAGTTGGTGATGGAAAGGGACGCCTGGCGTGCTGCAATTCATGAGGTCACACAGAGTCAGACATGACTGAGTGACTGAAATGACCTGAACTGAATTTAGAGATTAAACAAATTGCTTGAGGTCACACAGCTGGAAAGTAGTAGAGTCAGGATTTAAATTTATACTGACTCAGAGCTCAAGCATGTAACTGCCATGTGTGTGCATGCTGTCACTTCAGTCATGTCCAACTGTGTGACCCTATGGGCTGCAGCCTGCTAGGCTCTTCTGTCCATGCAGTTCTCCAGGCAAGAACACTGGAGTGGGTTGCCATGCTCTTCTCCAAGGGATCTTTTGGATCCAGGGATTGAACCTGCATGTCTTACCTCTCCTGCATCAGTAGGCAAGTTCTTTACCACTAGCGTCACTTGGGAACCAGTATAACTGCCATGATAGACTATAAAGTTTGAAATGAGATCGCATACAAACTGTAAAGTGCAACTCACATTAAGGAAAATGAAGTCTGTGTGTTCCATTTTGTTTATTCATAATATCCACAATATTGTGCATGTAATAGAACTTAAAAATCAGTTGAGAGATGACAATTAAGTGTTCTTTAACTTTTTTTTTCCTAGCCAAAAGGTCTTGTTATATTCTCAATATTATGTAACAAGCTCTAAACAGAAATGAAACAGAAGCTTAGAGTAGTTCCTAGAATAGTACAGGCACTGAGAATGTTCCCTGAGATATCTGCCAGCTCTTGGGTTTTATCATCTTCCCCATGTATCTGGGACAAATGATACATATGTGGTGTTGTGTTATCTCCTTATAATTAGAGCTCTGTGGGTTAATTATTAACATCTAAGCTTCCATACCTATTGAGTAATACCCAGTAAATTGGCTAAACAGCAAACAGTGGTTCTCTCCATATATCTAGAATTGTGCCATGCTTTGTGGGATGTGAAAAAAAAGTTTATATCATGGAACTATGGAACTACCCAAGGACATTATAATCTATCAGATAGATGAAGTGATGAACAAGGCATGTGAAATGAAACAATAATTGATAATACAGTCTGTAATGGTATCTTATAATGACAAAACAAAAAAGGAAAAATAATTACCAGAGCAACTAAAAAGAATTTTAGAAGAGAGTCTACATAAAAGGAGCCTTAATAAATTTTTACTGGATTAATAAATGGATGTGAAGTGAGACTTGAACTCTAGTTATGGTTCAGGTCAGTTCAGTTCAGTCAGTCAGTAGTGTCCAACTCTGTGCGACCCCATGAATCGCAGCACGCCAGGTCTCCCTGTCCATCACCAACTCCAAGAGTTCACTCAGGCTCATGTCCATCGAGTTGGTGATGCCATCCAGCCATCTCATCCTCTGTCATCCCCTTCTCCACCTGCCCCCAATCCCTCCCAGCATCAGAGTCTTTTCCAATGAGTCAACCCTTCGCATGAGGTGGCCAAAGTACTGAAGTTTCAGCTTTAGCATCATTCCTTCCAAAGAAATCCCAGGGCTGATCTCCCTCAGAATGGACTGGTTGGATCTCCTTGCAGTCCAAGGGACTCTCAAGAGTTTCTCCAATACCACAGTTCAAAAAGCATCAATTCTTCAGCGCTCAGCCTTCTTCACAGTCCAACTCTCACATCCATACATGAGCATGGGAAAAACCATAGCCTTGACTAGACGGACCTTAGTCGGCAAAGTAACGTCTCTGCTTTTGAATACGCTATCTAGGTTGGTCATAACTTTTCTTCCAAGGAGTGAGTATCTTTTCATTTCATGGCTGCAGTCACCATCTGCAGTGATTTCGGAGCCCCCCAAAATAAAGTCTGACACTGTTTCCACTGTTTCCCCATCTATTTCCCATGAAGTGATGGGACCACATGCCATGATCTTCATGTTCTGAATGTTGGGCTTTAAGCCAACTTTTTCACTCTCCTATTTCACTTTCATCAAGAGGCTTTTTAGTTCCTCTTAACTTTCTGCCATACGGGTGGTGTCATCTGCATATCTGAGGTTATTGATATTTCTCCTGGCAATCTAGTTATGAGTGGACTCTTATAACTCTTGAACTCCTACTACTGCTACTACTGGTATGCTTTAAAGAAGTTAATCTCAGTTTCCTCATTTGCAAAATGATATAAAATAATACCAATCCTCACACTTTTCAAACTGTATTATGATAATTAAATAATATAATAGATGCAAAATTACTTGTGTAACTGGAGAGCAAAATACAGTTTTAAATTGTTTTCATTTTTGAAATTTTAGGACATTCAAAAATATTTTAAATTACTGTTTTAAAATATGCTACATGTTCAGTAAAGGTAAACAAAAAATATAAAAATAAAAGCAGATAAAGTTCTGTGAATGGATAAGCCCACGGGCTTCTTGGCCGAAGTGGACAGGAAGAAGTGGTAAAGATTTACTCCAAAAAGCCTGACTTCTGCTGCCTCCCTGGCTGACTCAGGGAACAAAGTCTTACATCTGTGTCTACATTAAAACTTAGGAAGAATTTAAATAATGATCTGAGAGTCAGAAGTCTAGTATTCTTTGTATAAGAACAGTTCTTAAAATGTCATCCTTAGCAATGATAAACACCTGATGCCAAGCCTGTATCTTAATTTTGGGAACTTAACAGAAATACAAAGGGCTACACTGATTTATTTTTCTCTTGAAGTAATTATACAAATGAATTATGAATTTTAATTATTTTTTCAAAAAGAAAACCTAGAATCCTGTGTTAAAACTTACTGTTTTCTTTGCCCACCCTTTTCAGTTCTGTCCTCCTCATGACATGGAGTCACTGCAGAGACTGATGTGTGTATCCTGAGCTCATTTTTAAAAAAGAACTTGTTTATGTCTTTAATATTGCATAAGTAATAAACATTACATACGTTTTGTACTTTTTTCTGAGTCACTGTTTTTTTTTTACTTCTAGTCAATGGAAATAAAAATATTTAGCTAATTTTCCTTTTTCTAGACATTGACCTACGAAAAATACATTTTAAATCCATGTCCCCTCAACAGGCTCATGCCTTCTAAGACAAGAACACATCTAGCACAACTCTAAGACACATCACATCTCATTTCCAATAGGACAGGCAGAGCTTGACCAAAAGGATGAAGAACTACTAAGGATGATTTGTAATCAATATCATGAAACACAGTTCAAACAATGGAGGGCTTCTGAGAGCCACTGTTCAGCTGACCTGAAAATAATCTCTTCTGCTCCAGCCTGTGCTCTGTTTTCTATCCCATTGTCGCCTCCCCAGAGTCTCTGTGTACTGAATCCAAATGAGCTGAGTTTGAGCTCTAGCTGCTCTCCCAAGAGTATTATTATTTTTCCCCCTTTAAACGTAAGGGTGCTAATTAATGTAGGAAAAGTTATATGCCAAGTTTGCTTTGCCTGTGGTTTCCTTAGATGAAAGGCTACTGGCAACTCCAGCTCTGTCAAAGGGCTGCTGCTGTATTCTTATCCCCTGAAGGAGGCTTCAGCTCTGCTGACTCAAGAAGACTTCAGCTTTTGATTTGGAGTTATTGGATATTGACCCATCACTCACAGCAGAGTTGTGGGCCTGCTGTCCTGGATCCAGGGAATTGGACTCTGGCTTTGCCGGCAGCATTCCTTACCCCTCCCTTCTCAGTTTCTGTTGAACCTAAGCCTGCAAATGTCAATTTCATTTCTTAAAGGCCAGATAGTTGTCAGTTCTTCCAAGGGACTCAGGGAGAAGGCACTCAGGACAACACCCTCAAAAACATTTTACAGTATTTTATTATGGCTCCAGCTTAAACCAATCTCTTCTTCCTTCCTTGCCCCAGCCTTGCTCAATAGCCAACATCTTCCCTTGCCTTGAAAACAGTCAGTGAACAAGCTTTTTTATAACCAGTTTCAAACTAGTCCCATGTCTGACAGATCTATTTTAATACAATTTTAATACAAAAAATAACCACAAAAAACATTTTAATACAAAGAAAACAAAGTTGTTTGCGGACAATTTTCTCTTTGTAGGAGACTACTCTTCATAAAAGCAAAATCCTAGTTGACTGGATAATGAGATTCATTAAGGCTGGTGATTCTGACAAACTTATAGTGAGGAAAATCCTTTTAAATTAAACTTTACCTTCACAACTAGTCTACGATTAAGTCTTTTAAAGTCTGATTGTGACAGGATCCCAGTTCAAGATGAGATTCCTACATGTCTATGCCCAGGAAAAAAAATGGGATTTCAGGCCTTGCCAGAAAGAACTTCATGAAAACTGAGTGGTCTTATGGGAGAAAAAAAAAAAAACAAAAAAACAAAAACCTCATGTTAAAGAAGGAACTCATGTTAAAAAAAACTCATGTTAAAGGGAGGTGGGGGAGGGAAGTATTGGGACTTTGGTATTAGCTGATGCAAACTGTTATACATAGTACGAATAAGCAGCAAGGCCCTACTGTATGGCACAGGGAACTAACTATTCAATATCCTGTGACAAACCATAAAAGCAAAGTATATGAGGAAGAACATATATGTGCATAACTGAATTATTTTTTTTCATGGCAGAAATTAACACAACACTGTAAACCAACTATACTTCAAATAAGATAAAAAAGAAAAAGAAGGAAGGAACCAGGCATGAGGATCCTGATCCACCAGCAAAGCCTTGAGTTTAGAGTGATGCTGAGGGTCACAAATAAATGACAGAAAAAAAAAGAGTTCCTCCTAAATCTCTGTAACACAGAAGGCAATGAGCAATCTGGGTTTAATAGACCACTAAAAGACTTTGACACAAGAATGGAGTAAAAGTCTGGAGGCATTCTTTCCCTTTCTATTAATAGTTTTGTGCTCCGTGTCACCCTCAAGTACAGTGGCTCTTTAGATAGTCTGTGTACCAGTAGAGGTACTTGGTGGAAATTTCAGGCCATGGAAGGGCAGCTGAGGAGACAATGACCTCTGAGCAACAGCAGTGCCTTATTGGAAGTATTTTTTTGGACCTTCCACAATACACAACAACAGTGGGCTCTGCAGCAGGAGTGATGGAACCCAGTTGAAGCTGCCTGCTGCCTGATGGATGTGGAGAGGCTCAACAGAGGGGCGATGCCTTCTAGTGGAGACAGGGAGATAGATAGAAATAGCAGCATTGCCCAGTGTTGGCAGATACTGGAGTGAACCAAGACGCTGATGCTGCAGGTGATCTTATTCTATGGCCCGCAAAGCCGCTGGCATGGCCCGACGATGTCTTATAGCCTGTGGAGGGTTCAGTGGAGGATATCGCCTAAAGGGGCTAGTAGAGGGGTAGAGGCCAATACTGGAGACCACCCTACTATGTGTGGTGGATATCTTGGGAGTACTCAGCTAATAATGTCCTGGTATTCCCCAAATTTTGGTCATGATCCACCCCTTTGTTACTATTGTTTAACCATTGTGAGCGCATGACTTATGGTGGACTAATTAGTCTCCACTATTTATGAATTTGTGACTACGCCCCAAGGACTGGTTTATTCTCTCCTGGTAGCTGGAAGCACTCTCTGAAACTAGCAGTAGTTACACGGACTGAAGACAGAAGAGGCCCACTGTAGAGAGATTGAGCCATGAGACAGGGGCATGAATGGGAAAGGAGTACCTTCAGTAGAACTAAAGGCATGGAGCAGAACCTTAGTTAGGAACCTTAATGCCCAAGGAAGCCCAGTAGTAAGAATGGAGTGTACAACTGGGAATATCTAGCTATTACTTTTCTCAATTCCAGGAGACCCTAGGAACGCAAGTGGGGCAGAGCACACAGGAGAAAAGGGTAGAGAAGGCCCCCAGAGGCCAGCAATGGTGGTAAGAAGAATGGTCAAGGCTGACTGGCATACCATGAACACTTGAAATCTGATGTTTAATGAGCATCTGTGACATGCTTCACATGTTTATATTCAAGGTTTTCGGCTAATTATAATGCAGTTAAATTTCCAAGTACTTATTCATTTTACTTATAGATGAACCCACAAGAAATCTTCTGCCTCAGCTCTGAGAGCAAATCTATTCTCAAGATACAATATTATGTCAACTTTTCCACTATCACATCATTATGACTTATATCTATATGTGATTAAAAGATATCTTTGTATTTTTAGATGGGCTTACTTAATTGTGGATAATAGTCTAAAAGACACAGTTTCCAGAATTAAAAAAAAAAATTAATAGTAGCATCAGCATAATATTAACACCTTATTTCTTGGTAACACTTTTTCTTGCATTGTAACTTTCTGTTGTAATGAATATTTCATTTAATCTGTATAATAATCCTGCAGGGAAGGCAGAATCAAGGTTTTTCTTTTCCTTTATTTGAAGGTGGACTCACAGAGAATTTGAATGACTTGCCAGGAGATACTTAACAAGCTAGTACTGGAACTGGACTAGATGGCAATCTCCTGAGAGAATAGAGACATGAACCAACATTTGTCCTCTATGGACCTCATATCTCACATATGATTTCACTTGGCCCCTGCAAGTGTACTGTAAGGTAAGATTTATTATTTGTTTTTAAAGATGAGGAAACTGTCAATGAGATATAGCTATGATTTACCCAGCTCTTTAGAGTGCAGAGATTATTTGAACCTGGATCAATCCTTCTAGCTTGAAATCTGTCCTCTTTCCCTTATCCCAGGCTTTTTCCATCCTCATGATTTTTTCTGCTGCCTCCATTGTTGAGTGAGGACACACCCATGTATTACAGCTCTAACACTGTCAAGGATTCTCTTGAAGGGTCTGAGAGGCTGAACGGGCAGAGCTGGGATTCCGTGGAGCAGAGCCATCTGTGAGAAACAGGCTTAAGTTCCTAGGGGAATCTGGTGGGAGAGGGGTATAAAGCATTATTTGTGAACAAATTCAGGAGCTGAGAAGGTGTAGGGGTACCCCTGAGATGGTGACCTCAGACCATGCCTGGATGCGACATAAGGGTTGTTAGCACTAAGCACTTACCCAGTTGTATAGTTTGGAGCCTGGAAAAGTTCCCTTCTGATCTAGGATCAGCTTAAGCCCTGAAGCATGAAATGTGAATACCTTTTGCTCAGCATCCATTAAATAAATGTTATTCTTCTCCCTGGCAGAAAACACAAGTTTCTCTGCTCAGAGCCACGGCATAGCAGAAGGAACAGAATTTACAATATCCCTCTTTACGATAATGGCTCTCACCTTCCAAGGAAATGAGCTTGGAGTAAAGGAGCACCATTGAGTGCCCAGTGACAAGGCGGCTTGGCTGCCGCTTCAGCTAATTATCTGGCAGGGAGGAAACCTGTGTCCCTGGAATACGGAGAAGGGTTTGTGAACTTTGGAGAACGCATGAAGCACTTTGGTGTCCGTGTCATGCAAACCAGAGAATGGCTCTTACTGGGTCACATCTGACCTTTCCTTCTGAGCACACATTTTTGCCAATTATGATCCTAAACATGCTGAAAAGTACCCTTGGCCGCTGACAGTTTGCAAGAGAGAAGCAATGCCTCTGGAATAATACCACGCTCAGGACAAAGAGGAAGGGTAAACAAAGCATTACTTTGTGTTGCAAATAAACGGCTTTGTTAAATACTGGAGGAATCCTCTTGGTGTCCACCTTACACAGCTCTGATTAAAATGCGTTTGCAATATGCTCAGTGTCAAGAAATCACATCTGACTGGGCCAAGGAGGTTAAGAGCATCTTCCCAACTACAGAATAAAACTCATTAAAATAGTCTTTCCAGCAGGAGAAAACCTGTTTTCTACCCTCTCTGCACCCTCCTCTTTTCTGTTTTAAACCAATGTATTGCAGAAATAAAGACATGATCAAAATAACATAATCCACATTTATAATTAAAATAATAAGCTTGGTAACAATGGGAAAAATTAGAGGTAAACAATGTCAGAAAACACAGCAGAGGCAGAAGTTAACAGAACATGTTTGACCGGCAGGTAACACATTAAAATGCTATTTTGGCAGATAGAATTGATAGCAGACTTGCTGAAAGAAAATCCTCTTCGAGAAGTCGACAAATACAATCCTAATCCCCTTTTTCTTGCCACATGCTGCAGATGAGTGAAACCCAGGGGGGAAATTCTTATTATAGCAAATAGGTGTGAGTCCAGAAGAAAAATTAAGTCAAGTTGACAATTTACAAATTTTCTTTCAAGCATGAAAGAGAACTGGAAACCGGGTTATTTTATTTTTTTTAAATCCCAAGCTTGGTGTTTGCTACTTGTTAATATGTCTGAGTGAGAACAGAGGTATAGGAAGAGGCTGATTACTAATGCAGAACTCATCTCTTGGAATTAAAGCCAGAATGAAATAACTTTTGTTAGACAAGCAGTATTAGTAAACCTAATATTGGGAAGAGACATTTTTCCTGATGCCTGATGAGTACTGACAGACTGGCAGCTTAGGTTTAGTTATGGCACTGGACTTCCCAAATGATACTAGTTGTAAAGAATCCACTTGACAATGCAGGAGATTCAAAAGGCATGGGTTTGATCCTTGGGTTGGGAAGATCCCCTGGGCTAGGCAATGGAGACCCACTCCAGTATTCTTCCCTGGAAAATCATATGGACAGAGGAGCCTGGCAGGCTACAGTCCATGGGGTCACAAAGAATTGGACAGAATTGACCTGCTGATTAACTAAAAAAGCCCAATGAGCATCAGTTCAGTTCAGTTCAGTCACTCAGTCGTGTCTGACTCTTTGCAACTTCATGAATCGCAGCACGCCAGGCCTCCCTGTCCATCACCAACTCCCGGAGTTCACTCAGCCTCACGTCCATCAAGTCAGTGATGTAATCCAGCCATCTCATCCTCTCTCGTCCTCTTCTCCTCTTGCCCCCAATCCCTCCCAGCATCAGTCTTTTCCAATGAGTCAACTCTTCGCATGAGGTGGCCAAAGTACTGGAGTTTCAGCTTTAGCATCATTCCTTCCAAAGACATCCCAAGGCTGATCTCCTTCAGAATGGACTGGTTGGATCTCCTTGCAAGTCCAAGGGACTCTCAAGAGTCTTCTCCAACACCACAGTTCAAAAGCATCAATTCTTCAGTGCTCAGNGTTCCCTCCAGAGTGTTTTTGATCTCATTTATTGCATTATTCATTATATATTGACTCTTTTTTATTTCTCCTAGGTCCTTGTTAAATGTTTCTTGCATCTTCTCAATCTCTGTCTCCTGACTATTCATCTGTAACTCCATTTTGTTTTCAAGATTTTGGATCATTTTCACTATCAATATTCTGAATTCTTTCTCAGGTTTCTTGGTTTGGTGGGCATTTATCCTGTTCCTTTACCTGTTGGGTATCTCTCTGCCTTTTCATCTTGTTTATATTGCTGTGTTTGGGGTGGCCTTTCCATATTCTGGTAGTTTGTGGTTCCTTTTTGTTGTGGAGATTCCTCACTGTGGGTGAGGTTGGATGTGTGGCTTGTCAAGGTTTCTTGGTTAGAGAAGCTTGTGTTCTGGTGGGATTCTTCTCTCTGGAATGCACTGAAGTGTCCAGTAATGAGTTATGAGNTGTGTTTGGGGTGGCCTTTCCATATTCTGGTAGTTTGTGGTTCCTTTTTGTTGTGGAGATTCCTCACTGTGGGTGAGGTTGGATGTGTGGCTTGTCAAGGTTTCTTGGTTAGAGAAGCTTGTGTTCTGGTGGGATTCTTCTCTCTGGAATGCACTGAAGTGTCCAGTAATGAGTTATGAGATGTCAGTGGGTTTGGAGTGACTTTGGGCAGCCTGTATATTGAAGCTCAAGGCTATATTCCTGTGTTGCTGGAGAATTTGTGTGGTATGTCTTTCTCTGGAACTTGTTGGCCCTTGGGTGGTGCTTGGTTTCAGTGTAGGTATGGAGGCGTTTGATGAGCTCCTCTCAATTAATGTTCCCTGGAGGCAGGAGTTCTCTAGTGTTCTCAGGATTTGGACTTAAGTCTCCTGCCTCTGGTTTTCGGTTGTATTCTTACAGTAGCCTCAAGACTTCTCCATCTATATAGCACCGATGATAAAACATCTAGGTTAACGATGTAAAGTTTCTCCACATTGAGGGACACCCGGAGAGGTACACAGAGTTACATGGAGAAGAGAAGAGGGAGGAGGGAGTTAGAGGTGACCAGGAGAAGAGGAGGAATCAAAAGAGGAGAGCAAGATAACCAATAATCACTTCCCTATGTGTTCTGCACAGTCTGGACCCCCCAGAGATATTCACGTAGTTACACAGAGAAGAGAAGAGGGAGGAAGGAGACAGAGGAGGATAAAGGAGGGAATCAAAAGGAGAGAGAGAGATCCAGCCAATTATCAGTTCCCTAAATGTTCTCTACAGTCTGGAACATACAAAGAGATTCACAGAGTTGGGTAGAGAAGAGAAGGGAGAGGGAGGAGATAAAGGCGATCTGGTGGAGAAAAAGGAGAGTCCAAAGAGGGAGAGAGCAATCCAGCCAGTAGTCTCGCTCCCAAGTAAAAATGGGTACTGAAGATTGGGTTCTTAAAGGTACAAAATTGATAACAAATACCAAAAAGCAAAGATTAAAAATCTAGAGTAGAGGTTACATTCTCAAAAATACACTATTAAAGAAAAGAACAAAGTCACAAAAATTATATATATATGAAGTTTGCTTTAAAAATAGGGTCTTTTTTCTTTTTTGCAAAGTAATAGTAGGTTATAAAAATGAAAATTAAAGGTGTAATAGAGAACTTAAAAAGTAAAAAAAAATTTTTTAATTTAAAAAATGATAATAGTAAAAATATATCTAGGACTTTCTCTGGTGTTGTGGACAGTGTGGGGTCAGTTCATTTTCAGATAGTTCCTCGATCTGGCTTAACACTTCTCAGTATCTATATGCCCATTCCTATGTAGTCGGTGCTAACTGTGGGGTTTTAATCTATTACAACTGTTACTTCCAAAGTGGTTCCCTCTGTTTATTTTAGCTTCTGTTTGCTGGCCTCTTCAGTGTCTCATTTCCACCCTGACACAAGGGGGTGGTGGTGGTCCCTTTTTCTAGGCTTACTTGTTCAGTGCTGCTGTGGGGAGGGAGGAGCACTGCAAAAAAATATCACTGGTGTCTGTGGGGATTGCTCCCAGTGTCTTGGCCACACTGGGTTTGCCCCGCTCACGGCATGAGTGCTTTCCCAGTCTACACTGCTCAGGTTCTAGGTGCTGCTCTGCCAGGAACTCTCAGGACAGTCCTGGGTTGAGTGCACCTCCCAGGTCAAAGCTGCTCAGGTTCAGGTTCTTGGGTACTCCACAAAGGCACAGACTTGATTAGGCATGCGTTTTGTGCCCTTCCCTGGTCCTTGCAGCTCAGGTGACCAGGTGCTTGGTGAGCTGCGACTTACCGCCTCCCTGTCCCAGCTGCTCAGTTTTCTGGATATACAACAGGCACGCCTTCTTAGGTGTGCCCTATGTCTCCTCTGGGGAGCTGATTGGCTGCGACCCTCCCTACGGATATCAACCTTCCAGAATCCCAAGGAGTCTTGGTTAACAATGAAGCCTGCTTGCAGTTTGATAGATGATGCCTCTCTGGGGCTATGATCTCTGGCTGCCCTCTCCTGCCTGTCTGCGATGGAGAGGGTGGGAGAGGGCGTGTGCCCGTCTGCAGCCAGCTAGCTCTGCTCAGTCCTTTGTTCTGTGAGCAGGCCTGGCGTTGTTTTAGGTTAGGGCTTTTCGAGGGATAGCTATCCCACAGTCTGGTTTGCTGTCTCAAGTTAGTTCCCTCAGATTGCCCTCGGGCCATTCGGACCCTATCGTTACTCTAAGCAATGCAGCCCTCGCCTCCCTGCCCAGCCCCCTGCTTGCTAGTGGCAATGCAGGCGTCTTTGCCGCTTCTCCGTTGGGGGTTGCCTTAGGCACATAATCTGTGGGTTTTCAGTTCAGTTCAGGTCAGTTGTGTCCGACTCTTTGCGACCCCCTGAATCGCAGCACTCCAGGCCTCCAAGTCCATCACCAACTCCTGGAGTTCACTCAGACTCGCGTCCATCGAGTCAGTGATGCCATCCAGCCATCTCATCCTCTGTCGTCCCCTTCTTCTCCTGCGCCTAATCCCTCCCAGCATCAAAGTCTTTTCCAATGAGTCAACTCTAAGCATGAGATGGCCAAAGTATTTATTTTTCCTTCTGGTTATGTTGCCCTCTGAGGTTCCAAGGCTTGCCACAGATTCGCCAATGAGAGTGTTTTCTGATGTTTGGAAACTTCTGTCTTTTTTAAGACTCCCTTCCTGGGATGGGTCTCCGTCCCTCCCTCTTTTGTCTCTCTTTTTATCTTTTATATTTTTTCCCCTACATCCTTTCCAAGACAATGGGCTGCCTTTTCTGGGTGCCTGATGTCCTCTGCTGGCATTCAGAAGTTGTTTTGTGGAATTTACTCAGCGTTTAAATGTTCTTTCGATGAATTTGTGGGGGAGAAAGTGGTCTCCCCATCCTATTCCTCCGCCATCTTAGGACTGCCCCCTAACTTGGCATTGTTAAAACGTGATTTATTTTACATACATGATTATCTTTCTAGGTATCTAAACCTTATCCTGTGTGTGTCAGAGTTAATGAAAAAAATTTTTATGGGCATCTTTCTTTGGTTAAACAGAAAATACAGAATGTAGTATAGTAATTTCTTTATGAATCTGGCTCATCCTGATAAAAAGGTTCATTGTATACTGTGGTAATATCATCTCTGCCAGCCTGTCCCAACCGCTGTGTTCTGTGCTCCCCTAATTTGATTCTAGGTGCTCAACCAGTCATTTTCTCTATTTCTGTATTAGTGATAGCTACTCCTTCCTTTTCTTGTTTGCTATGGGTTGAGAAGATAGGTTAGCAGACTTTTGTTTATAATCACATATTAAATAAGAATCTAAAGGGGAGGAGCATGGATAGTGGTAGAAGAGATACAAACTACCATGTATAAAGTAAGTAAGCTACATAGATATATTGTACAACACAGGGAATATAGACAATATTTTAAAATAGTTATTAATGGAATTTAACATTTAAAAGTTGGGAGTCAATATATTATAAGCCTAAGACTTACAATATTGTATTGAGGTACAATATTGTACCTCAACTATACTTCAATAAAAAAGGAATGATAATTATGTGATACAATGTAGATGTTAGTGAATGTTACAGAACCATTGCATTATATAAATTCCCATTCATGTTAGGGAATCATATTGCATTATATAAATGTATCAGATCAACATCACACACTTTAAACTTATACAATGTTATATTTCTATTATATCACAATCAAAAAATTTTAATTAGCAATTTTTTTTAAGACTGAAAGGATATCAGCAATGGAAATGACAGAATAAAAGAATCTATGTTTTCTGTGAGAATCAAAGAGTAAAATTCAAGATTTTAATGCTGAAATACTGTGATATTTAGGAATCTTAAGTCACCTCTTTATCTGCTGAGCCATCAGGAAGCCCTAGTAACAATTTACTAGTTAGGTTAATAGTAGAAAATATGCATAAAGTTCATAAGGTTATAAAGCAAGTTATAACAAAGAAGTTTGTTGTGGTAAAGTGTTTAGATGTTTGCCATAATACTGATTGATTTTAAATTACTAATATTGATGACTCTCTATCATTTCCCCCTTCCCCCAAGAATTCTAGTTCACAGTTAATCAAGAAAGTGGCAGTGGCACCTGTTAAACAGTTGGCACAAGGAGGAACTTCTGTGGTAACCTCTGTTCCAAAGCCTTCCCCAGTGCAAGTAAGTTGTGACTTGTGGTCATGTGAACCCTGGTTATATTCTCATATTTTGTTATTATTTATTGTTAGCTATTTCCTGAAGAGAACAATCCACTGATATATGAGGACACTTACTAAACTGGGAACTGTTGGAAGTATGGGAAACACAAGATGAACGTGGTATATATTTTTGGAATATCATGTTTATTTGAATGTATTAAATTAATACAAGGTGTGTATAATGTTTATGTGTCCCAGGGTCTATAAGCAGGTGCTGGGACAGAATTTTGATGTCTGGGATGTTTATAAAGGATTGATAGCCATGGAAGGGAAGGAGAATAGGAGTTTGAACTAAATGCAGGCCCAGTAATGCCTTGGCCACCCTGATGGGAAACTCTGGAGCAAGTGTGGCCTGTCAAGAGTTGTCTCACTGAGTGCCACTTTGGTTGGGTGAACCACAATTCCCCCTCTGTGATCAGTCACTGGATGTGGACTCTCCAGGGAGAGTTGTGTTCATGTCAAGGTAATGCTCTGTAGCTGAGACAGATTCTGAAGGAACTGACAACTGTCATCTCTCTAAATAGCATCCCCAACAGCTAGGATAACACACATCTTTCTTTGTGATGGTATATCGCAGTCTCCTCCTTGAAGCACTGGGATCTATGTCCTCATACATGCTGGAAAGCAACTCACCTTGGATTCTAATAGGTTTCTTCCTTGGGGAAGCAGAGAAGAGGAAGTTAGTAGGGTGGACTAAAGTCTCCACCGCTGCAGCTGACATCATCACTTCCCTCCACCATCCATTCTGGATTCCTCCCACTCTTAACTACCAATTCTGTTGGGTCTTAACTGGTAACGTGATCAGACGTTTATCCCTGAGAGATCTGAGGTCCAAATTGCAGTCTTTTTTTTTTTTTTTTAATAAGTTTATTTATTTCTTTATGGTTGTGCTGGATCTTCATTGCTGTGTGTGAGCTTTTCTCCAGTTGCAGTGCACAGGCTTCTCATTGTGGTGGATTCTCTTGTGGAGCACACGCTCTAGAATCCGTAGGCTTCAATAATCGTGGCACGTGGGCTCAGTAGGTGGGATCCCTGGGCTCTAGAGCACAAGCTCAGTAGTTGTGGTGGACGGGTTTAGTTGTTCCACAGCATGTGGGATCTTCCTGGATCAGGAATCAAACCTGTGTCTCCTGCATTGGCAGGTAGATTCTTTACCACTGAGCCACCAGGGAAGCCCCACCACAGTCTTTTTAGGCAAGAGTTGTGGCACTTGTCCATTTATCGTCATAATTGGACAAGGAAATAACCAAGAGCCAGTAAGTGAATTACCTGGATTCACTGCATAAACTCCTTGACCTTCATTGTGTAAAAGGAACCCTCCCTATTCCAGATGTCAGGTCTGTTACCCCTGTCATGGTAATGATTCTTCTCTTTCCTGCTGGTTGGTAGATAATGCGACCTTGACGTCCCATGAGGCAGCCATAGTGTCTACTTCCTAGGGACTCCTGTTGAATTCTTTGGTAAAGGTGTGCACACTGTGGGCAGAAATGGAAAGCACAGAGACCCCCAGTGGGTTTGAGGAATAGTAGTAAGTAGATCCATTCATCCTTCTCCTCTTTGATTTTTTGGTTTTTCATGTTTTTGTCCATATAAAATTTTTTTTTTATTCAGTGAGTACAGCTAAGTCTTATAAGATGGAGGATGGAATTCTGTCTTCATAGAGTATTATCTTTGAGTTCTCATTTCACCTGGTTTCTGCAGGCTTTTCTAAACTAAGCTGGCAGCTTCTGGGTCCTGCCGGATATGACACAATCAGTGGATCCCATGGTCATGGGACCACTGTTGTCCTTCCTTCGCTGTGTAGAAGGTACATCTTCCTGGAACATGTTATGTGAAATCCCATGCTGTAGATCAAACATGGTGTTTAAGGTTTCAAAATTGTTTAACCATATTATTTCCTCTAACATTAGAGATGATGAGCAGTGAATCTGATTTTAAACATAGTTTTTCTTTTACCCAATAACAGCTACCATTTACTGAGCACTTAATATGCTGACCACTGTAAGTGTTTTACATCCTTCTCCTCACTTCATTTCATCCTGTGACGACTCTATGAGGAAGTATCATCTCCATTTTATGTGTGTGAAAATAGGTTTAGAGAAGTTAGGAAATTTGCATGATTTCTGCTAATATGTAGCAGAGGGCCATTTGAGTCAAGGTCTCTGTCTGACTCTGGAAACTGTTCTTTATTACCTCTGTGCTGATTGTCCCAAACTCTAGGTTCCCCCCAAACTTAGGTTATTCTAAGGAGATCATTGGGCCAAAGAGCATGAATTTAGGCCTATTGATGTCTGCTCTGTATTGCAAGAAGTAATTATGTTTCTTAAAAGGGAATTTTGTTTTGATGATCACTCGGATGTGGACACCAAATAACCACCACAGGGAGGAACGTGAAAGTGAAAGAGATTCACTGTACTGACAGGCCTTAGAAGAGGGGGCATGGCACGCCATGCAGGGGGCATGTGGGAGGAGGCCTGGGGCAGGCTCAGCCAAATGAGTGGGATCCTGAGAGAGAATGAGGACCTGGGGGCAAGTGGCTTTGTTGAGAGTTCCTATGGATTGAATTTCACTGGTGTGTTTGAATGGCACTAGGTCACAGTCAGGAAGGCAGAAAGAGAACTTGGAGGAAGAACCAGCCTTATCACACTGGGTCACCTGGGCAAGGTGTTCACGGCCTGTTTGTAGGATGTTGAGGCGCCAGGAAAATATGAAATTGAAGAATTTATAAGATTATTTTATGAAAGATTTTCTCTTCTGCAGTACTTTGAATATATCATTTCTTTTATCTTTTTGAAAAATATTCATCCATTTATTTTTGGACGTGCTGGATGTGTCTTCGTTGCTGCGTGGGCTTTTCTCTAGTTGCGGCAAGCAGGGGCTACTCTTCATTGTGGTGCGCAGGCTTCTCTTTGTTGCGGAGCACCAGCCCTAGGAGCACAGGCTTTAGCAGTTTTGGCACATGGGCTCAGCAGTTGCGGCATGTGGCCTTAGTTGCTCTACAGCAGGTGGATTCTTCCTGGACCAGGAGTCAAACCTGTGTCCCTTGCATTAGCAGGTGGATTCTTATCCACTGTGCCACCAGGGAAATCCTATCAGTTTTTTAAATTGTATCTATTTCTTAAGGATGTAGTACATGTAGTTGTTCCAAAATGATATATATATATGTGTTGTTTCATTCTTTTCTACCCTTGCTCTTTCCATGTAGTGCGTGCATAACTCTTCTTAATTTAGACTGATGCATATTTTAAGCTGGGTCGCTCCTTAGTGGTAGGCTAAAGCAGTAGAAATATCAGTGAATTAGTGAATAATATCTGTGTCCACTTTGAGAGGTCAGTCAGTTCAGTCATTCAGTCGTGTCCGACTCTTTGCAACCCCATGAACCGCAGCATGCCAGGCCTCCTTGTCCATCACCAACTCCCAGAGTTTACGCAAACTCATGTCCATCGAGTCAGTGATGCCANACTCATCTCTTGGAATTAAAGCCAGAATGAAATAACTTTTGTTAGACAAGCAGTATTAGTAAACCTAATATTGGGAAGAGACATTTTTCCTGATGCCTGATGAGTACTGACAGACTGGCAGCTTAGGTTTAGTTATGGCACTGGACTTCCCAAATGATACTAGTTGTAAAGAATCCACTTGACAATGCAGGAGATTCAAAAGGCATGGGTTTGATCCTTGGGTTGGGAAGATCCCCTGGGCTAGGCAATGGAGACCCACTCCAGTATTCTTCCCTGGAAAATCATATGGACAGAGGAGCCTGGCAGGCTACAGTCCATGGGGTCACAAAGAATTGGACAGAATTGACCTGCTGATTAACTAAAAAAGCCCAATGAGCATCAGTTCAGTTCAGTTCAGTCACTCAGTCGTGTCTGACTCTTTGCAACTTCATGAATCGCAGCACGCCAGGCCTCCCTGTCCATCACCAACTCCCGGAGTTCACTCAGCCTCACGTCCATCAAGTCAGTGATGTAATCCAGCCATCTCATCCTCTCTCGTCCTCTTCTCCTCTTGCCCCCAATCCCTCCCAGCATCAGTCTTTTCCAATGAGTCAACTCTTCGCATGAGGTGGCCAAAGTACTGGAGTTTCAGCTTTAGCATCATTCCTTCCAAAGACATCCCAAGGCTGATCTCCTTCAGAATGGACTGGTTGGATCTCCTTGCAAGTCCAAGGGACTCTCAAGAGTCTTCTCCAACACCACAGTTCAAAAGCATCAATTCTTCAGTGCTCAGCCTTCTTCACAGTCCAGCTCTCACATCCATACATGACTATTGGAAAAACCATAGCCTTGACTAGACGGACCTTAGTCGGCAAAGTAATTATATGATCATCCTACTTATAAGCCCCCAGGGGCTCAGTTACCATATTTGAAAAATAATGAGATTTTTCTAGAAAATCCTACCCTTAAACATACACAGCTTCTCCTGTATTCCACTGTAAAATATGAGTACTCTATAATCACCAGTGTGGTTGAAAATGGTTAACAAGTAAGCTGTGGTGCATTGGGATGTTGCCCCCTCAAGGATACTTACCTTTTAATAGGTGACTTTGGAAAATAATTTTTTTTATTTCAATCAAAATACTGATCTGAAATGGTGAAATTATAGACAATCTCAGCTTATATCAGCTAATTTGTCTTTGAAAAATCACTAAATGGTGAACTGGTGATCTTCAGTGGATAGCCCTGGGCAGACTGTATCCAACTAATCTGGGAAATTAAAGTAAAAATACGTCCTTGGGTCCTAACATTCAATAGTTTAGTGAGGCCCCTTCTTTACAAGTGTACAAAGCTCCCTAGGTGTTCCTGATAAACAGCAAGCATTGGAGACATAGTTTTATCCCACTGTCTTCAATTTACAGGTGAGGCAACTAAGGCCCAGAGGCAGCAGCAATGGCAATGGGTATTTGTCTAGTTTTTATTGTTTACCAACTGCATTGGTGGACCGTATTTTCTTTTATCCTTATCAGAGTCTTATGGGATCTGAAATTTTAGCCCCATTTTATAAGGAATACTATGAAACAAAATAAAGAAATATGTCCAAAGTCACACAGGTATTTAGTGGCAGAATCAGAACTGTTACTCATTTCTCCTGATTCCCATTCTGGATCTATTTATTTCTGTTAATCCACAGTGACTCAGGTTATTTGGGAAAAGCATGTGTGTTTTTGACTAAAGTACTCAGCTCACTTTCTTTCCCTGCTTTCCACAGAGGCTGTTCAGGAGGCTGTTGTTTTTCCTGATTTCAAGTCTTTTTGAACATTTAATTCTGCTCTTCTCCCTCCTTGTACATGTGCAGCGGGCTGTCTGGCAGAGATGGTAGGAGATGTTTTCATGTGTGATCAAGGACACGGACGCATTGGCTGCCAGCCTCAGGCAGGGACACAGACTTGTCTCCCACTAGCAGAGCGATGATGCATTTCCCCACAATGTTCCAAGAATGGCCTGGAATGTGACTAGACAAGTTCCATGTGGCCCCATGAATGGCTTCACACTGCACTAGCCAGAAAACAAACACAACAGTAATTCTTGGATTAGCATGAAAACACTTCCAAAGGGGACTCAAAGACAGCCTTTGTCCCCTTCATAAAATAGAAGAGATGAGGTGTGACAAATGGCCTATTGGATGGCTTTCTGTGCCAGACAGAGGTCATTTTGGAAGGGCACCACAGACACTCAGTTTAATAGAGAAGAAATGAACTCAAAGCTAAAGAACAAAGGACACTTAAGAAGAGACAAGGTGATATCTAAAGAAGACAATTTATATTAAGATAGAAGAGTAAGGTAATGTGACTCACATATTAAAAAAAAATAGCCTTTTGCATTGAGGCATGATGCATGAGTATTCACATGGTGCAAAAGACATGTGGTTTGTAGGCAGAAAATATAGGTATTCCAACCTATGAAGTTCTGGAGTTCAATTTTTGCCTCCATAAAAGAAGGCTAATCATACTTGCTTTGCTTGGTTGTTGTGATGATTCAGTGAGATTAGAGGTAGGAAGTCTGGAGGATGGTGATGGGGAAGAGCACATGTCTGGACTCAAATAGCTTGGGCTGGGCTCCTTGCTTTGCAGTGACTAGGTGAAAACAACCAAGTCATTTTGCCTGAATTTTACAAATTTAGGGGGGATGTGTCTGTAGAACCAGAATTTAACAAATTAATTTTTAACAAAATTTTAATGCATAAAACAGGTAGCAGTGGAGTTGCTTTGTTTGAAGCAGAAGCTGGGAGGAGTCTGAGCTTCTTCATGCTCCATGGCCTTCTCCCAACTCTTCTTCCTGAGACAACTCTTTGATTTCTAGGCTCCAAGAGTTGATTACTGTTTGTCTCTGCCACCTTCCTTAATCTTTCCAGCAGAACTGGAAGATTCTTTCGATACTTTTCACTAACTCTTCTGAAACTTTAATGAAATGGTCAAATTTCCTCATTTTTGATGATAAGAAACAAACAGAAAAAGTAGACCCAGGTAAATGAATAATGGATGACATAGTTAAACGCCTCTGACTGACTTAACACTGCTTCCCAGAGCACCTCCAGGTTCAAAGATACAAGAGCATTGTCATTTTCCCAAATGCATATTAATTTATTTTAGTATAAAGAGGAATAAGAATCTAAGTATAATTATCATTGTTAAGGAGTTGCTTTAAATTTCAGGTGACCTAAGTGTTCTCTTGATTTCCAGTCTAAAATCAACAATGTTGCATAAAAAATGTGCTTTTCTGATTTTAATTATCATAGCATGATCTATCACATGTAGCCCTTCTGTTATTTCACACTGATATGTACATGCACCACCCCCATCCTGCCTTTCCACACACATGTCACAGTGAGCCCTCTATCGGCCTTAGGAGAACTGAGTCAGTCTTGTGAAATCTGAATGAACTGTTGGAAGTTCTCATAATGTCAGGTTGCTTCAGAAGCATTTTCTTTTGTGTCTGCTTTGGGATCTATATATGTCTTAATATATGGAGATTAGATAAACCTTCAGAGATTTGAAGACAGAGAAGGAGAGTTATATATTTGGAGTCGTTCCAAGGAAAATAAACAACATCCCCTTTCATTACATCATATAAAATAAATGTCTCAGTCCTGTGCCGTGAATCCTGATTCTGTCATTCTTCTACTATGTCATCCTGGGTAATCACTCTGAAACTGTAATTCAGTCATCTTCATTTATAAAATAAGGATATCGAAATTCCCTGGTGGTCCAATGGTTTGGACTCTGCACTTTCATTGCCCACAGCACAGGTTTAATCCCTGGTCAGGGAGCTAAGATCCTGCAAGCCATCAAGAGTGGCCAGAAAAAAAAAAAAAATGGGAAGAGGAGATAAATAATGCCTTGGGAGCATCATATGAAACAACTTGTGAGCATCATATAAAACTTTTAAAAAGTATAAAATTGCTAGTAAAATGTTATCTTTATGATTAAAAATGCAGAATATAATCAAGGTTATTCTTGGATAATATTTTTTAAAAAATGATAAACTGGTAATAAACAGAGTCATTGATCTTCAGCACAAATGGAATTTAATTTAAGCTTAAAGGGTTTACCAGAAGTGGCTTGGAATGTAAACACAATGTTCTGTGTTCTGAGTTCTCTGAGACCTTCCTTTTTCTTTTTAAAAAATATTTATCTATGTATTTGATTGCATCGAGTCTTAGTCGTGGCATGTGAAATCTCTCGTTGAGGTGCACGAGTTTCTCTCTAGTTGTAGTACCCGGGCTTCAAAGCATGAGCTGGGGTAATTGTGGGGTGTGGGCTTAGCTTCTCTGCAGGGTGTGAGATCTTAGTTCTCCAACAAGGGATCGAACCTGTATCCCCTGCATTGGAAGGCTGATTCTTAACGACCAGGGAAGTCCCCTCTGAGAACTTTCTTGTTGATTCTTGTTTGAGTCAGGAGGACCTTGAGTTAGTAACTTGGAGCTATACTCAGTAGCTGTGGCTTTGTGATATCTGGAGGGAAGTCTTGGGCCTTCCTGATCTTGGGCTTTCCCAAACCTCTTGGGAGGTATAAGCAAAAAAAAAAAAAAAAAAAAAAAAAACACACACACACACAAATTTAGCATCAGCTCCAAACAAAAGGAAGATGTATATTTGAAGTTCCTGGTTCCAATACCTTCAGGGTGCCTGCCTTCCCATTTCTTGTATTTCCCTTTATTGGAAGGAGACAATCAGATAAATTAATCTACCCTGAAGGGCCTGCAAGTGACTATGAACACATGGAGCAGGCAGGGAGTCCAAGCCCACCCAAACTGCATGACTGAGTGTGGAAGACCACTGGTGTCTCAAAAGAAGATATGGAGCTACCAGGAAAGGGGATGGCAGGTGAGGAGCCTCTGGAAAACACATATTCACTCTGATTTGTTTGATTATGGGAACTCTCCCCTCCCCATTTTTTTTTTCCTTTCTTGTTTCTGGTGCCAATTTGAGCTGGGTTTTTTGTCAGTGCTCCTGAGAAGCATCATTACTGTCATGAAGGGAGCAGTTGATCAAGTTGAATTGGGAGACAGGGGCTCTGGTTCTCATGGGTGGCTGATGAGCTGTATGACCTTGGGGAGTGTCATTTTACCTCTGTGGTTTTGGCTTTTGTTTTATAACATGAGTTTAGGTATAGAGGTTTGTCAAAGTGCCTCCCAGCTCTACGAACTGTCATTATTTTGTATCTATTGAGTTCTGTAAATGACATGCAGCTTGATTGTGATATGTAGGTTATTACTCCAAATGATGGGGAGAGGAAAAGTGCTACAGTGAGCACTGATCATTGTGTGTGTGTGTCCTTTATCTGGCTTCCTCTCAACCCCAACCCGGGAGGGCAGACGTGATGTATCCTCTGTGTGTAGCACAGGTGAATATCTGGCATCTGATTCTTGATCATTGTAAGTGATGTTCAGATCAGGATGGCTAAGGTGAGCATAGGCTACAACTGGAAGAAGAATGTTATTGCTCTAGCAGCAATCTTAACTCTTAATTGCTGTGAAATGAAAAAGAAAACACTCCATTCTGGAAATATTTTAATAAATAGAGAAAATTGACAACTTTCCCTCCTGAATGGTTTAGTTTGTAGCCTCAACCAGAGGCAAGAGGATGGAAGCATTGACCTCTGGGAGTCCTGTCTCAGCCCCTCCATTCTCCAAAATGCTGGCCCTGAAGGAAAAGTGTCACACGTCTTCTTGCATGTCCTGTCTCACACTGAGTAATGTTGCCCCTCTGCCCCCAGCGGAGCGTTTTAATGATAACGGCTGTCTTCAGGGACAGATTGTGACTTGTCTTTCAAAGGAAGATGAAATCTATTAAGACAGCGAGGACAGGGAAGAAAAGCTATGTTCCTGAGAGGGGAGCTCTAAAGGTGAGTGTGGTTAGTTCTTTTTTCTTGCCACCTCCCCTCCCCCAACCATCTCTTTTTCTCTTTGTTAGAAGACAATACTCTTCAACTGCTCTGATTTGTATCTGGATTGTTGTGGTTGTTGGTGTATAAAATTTCTGCTGGCGTGTATAATTTGTAAGCTCTAAAAAATGATAAATAGTTTCAAGTAAGAAGAGTGATTTGTGTTAAAAGTCCTAAGGGTACTTTTGTAAAGGAATTTAATTTCTTGGGGGAAATTGTCTATAACTTTCTTTCTGTGGAATGTTAGTTAACTGGTTCATAGCTGGGATTTATTTCTGTCATCTTTTTTTTTTTTTCTTTTTTTCATTATTGATTTGGTTAAGTTTACCTGGGCAATTGAGACTATATAGCAAAGTACTGATGAACTGGGAAGTTCAGAGAAATAGGTTACTTAATTTATTTTTCTTAGTTTTGTTTCAAAACTTATTGTTAAGATACTTGAGCTTATTTTTGTGTTGTAGTGGAGTGGTTCTCAACTAGGAGCAATCTTGCCACCCAGGGGACATTTGATAACGTCTAGAGATATTTTTGGTTGTCACAACTAGGGGGTTAGTGGTGACATATAGTGGGTAGAGGCCATGGAAGCTGCTCTACATTCTGATTCACAGAACAATTGCCCTCTGCCTCCGCCGCCTCCCATCACCCCAAAACAAAGAATTATTAGGCCTAAAATGCTAATAGTGTCAAGGCTGAAAAATTCTGATGTAGTCAGTAGGCTCCAGGGAACATAATTCAATATTCTTTTACCAAGGAATTTCTATAGAATCCCATCATTCTTTGTCTCAACATGAATTCTCATCACCAAGAATGGAGGTAGGGAACAAGAACTTGCTGAAGTTGGCCTAAATGTAATGAGTCCCACAGGATATACAGTACAGTGCTTTTTTTTTTTTTTAAAGAAATATATGACAGCATATATTTCACTATCTTTTTTTTTTTCACATTTTCTTAGTATTTAAATTCAACTACATGATTGCAATTTAAAAAATCCATGGTAATTAATATAACCAGTAAAATGGAGTTTAATTAACCAAGAATGGCCAAGCATTGAAACCTGTGACTTTAAACTTGCACTATGGCTATTCAGATCAAAGGCTGGGTAAAGGGTGTTTAATAGTGGGAGTAGGATCTTGAATGTAAAATCATACTACCTAAAGCCTTTTGTTACTTTGCCCAGCACTGAGCCTAGTAGTAATTGTTGAGATTAATGAATTGACAATTAACTTGAGAATATGTCCTAGTATTCAACTATTAACGATGGATAGCCTTAAACTCCTTAGGCTAGTATTCAAGATTCTCTACTGTCTGATCGTGGCTTATTTGCTATTGATTCTCCTACTTGATTCTTCTGCTCTAGTCAAATTTTTGAACCCAATGTTTCATAAACTCAACTTGCATGTTTATAGATAGTCATATACCCACACTATTGCTTATGCTGATTCCTTCTCTAACTGGCCATTAATATTTCAACTATCGTTCAGGAGTGAGAATTCTCTCTCTTTCATGAACCAATCAGCTAGACAAACGAGTCCTTCCTTCTTCTGGCCCACCTTTCCTTCCATGACAAAGTGAAATATTTAACAGTTGTATGTGGTTGGCACATAGTTTTTGGTTTTTGTTTGCATTTTTTTCTGTATTTAAATTTTTTAAAGTGTATAATAAATTGAGGGGGGCCCAATTCCAAACTGACACTGACAAAATTTATTATTTAGCCTAGGATAAATCACTTAACCTCTCTGATCCTCATTTAAAATAGAAAATTATGAAATAGGCAGAATAATACTTATTCTTCATCTCTTGCATGGTATATTTGGATCAAATGAGATAATGAACACAAAAAGTCCTTTGAAAAATATAAAGTATTACATAAATGTAAAGCATTATTCTTGCCATCAATTTACAAAACCACAGTGAATCTCACAAAGTGCTGTTGCTGTGTATGTTCTGCAAAACACTTAGCTGTACTCTGCGCTTAATAAATGAATCCACACAAGCAAATTGTTTCCACAGTTAACACAGACTGGCAGGAAGAGCAGTTAGAGATGGAGGCTGAGCGAGAGGTTACTACCTGTATTGATGGAGAAGCTATTAAAAGCAGAATATGATTTTTAACATCCCCAGGACCATGATAGAAATGAATAAAATTTTGTGTGCTTTATCATTTCTGACCCAGAAAAGAGGACCTTGAAGGCATGAAAAATTTTAAAATAGATTATTTGTGTGCAAAAGGAGACAACATTTTCCACTGGTTTGGCAATTTCCTTTTCTCCATTAAGGGTGCAAATAGGAGTTGGGGTCACTTAGGCAAATTGCTCCCCAATTCGTTAAAACCATTGCTGACTACATTGCTGCCTAGATTCATTGTCATGACTAATAAATGACTAAAGGTCTGCTCTTTCCTTTGTGATTTGTTGGAGGAGGGTAGAATTTGACTGAGTGGATCTGGAGGTGTGGTCAGGACAGTGGGCAGACCTGGACTTCAGATGTTCAACGTGGAGCCAAGAGAATGGTTTCAGAGCCAGTGGAGTCTCAGGGTGACAAGTATAGGGACAGAAGTTGGGGAAACAAGAATAGAATCAGCTATTTGGTAGCTAATTGCTTGGTGGGTGATAGTGAGCTACCTAAAGATCTGTGAATAGCTGGTAGATATTTTTTGAGGCAAAGTAGGAGGGACTTTAATAAATTGCCTGTATCTTACCCTTCTTTAAAGGTTGGGAGGGAGATCTTAAGGATTATAGGCTGAAACAACATTAAATGATTAATCTATTACCTTAGACTTAAATGTTGTTATATTTTTGCTATGTAAATATGATACAAAAAAAAGACAGAATAGTGAGTGTGAAGAATTTAGGCTCTAAGTTAGACTGCTTTTGTCTCGTTCCTGTCTCTGCTATGGATTAATTAGTTGATATGACCTTGAACAAATTAGTCTCTGAAGGCCTTGATTTTCTCATCTGTAAGAGAGGAATCATAGTCTATACTACAAGGTATAGTTATAAAGATTAAATGAAATAGTAAATTCAGTGCCCATGCCATTGCACAGTGTCTGGGAAAAAGAGTCCTCAGGAATCCTTAACCATTGCTACTGGATTGTTAGCAAATGGAAACAAGCAAAGGCTCTTCTTGTATCTCCCCTTCCTTTACCTCCTCATCTATGTCTAGTTATTTCAAAAAGGCTTAGAACTGAAGCACTTGTAAGAGATTTTTTTCTAGCTTTATTGAGATATAATAGACATATATAACATGGTAGATGTTTAAGGCATACAGTGTCATCACTTGATACGCATATATATTGTGAAGTGCTTGTACAATAAGGTTACTTACCACATTCTTTACCTTACATAATCACCGTTGTGTTGTTATGGTGAGAACATTAAAGTTGTACTGTCATAGTAACTATCCAGTATATAGTGTAGCACTGTTAACTATAGTCACCAGGCCGTAACGTCTCATGTAATTCTCTTAAGGATATTATGAAGTAGCTGCTCTCATTTCCACTTTAAAGATGGTAATATTGGGGGCAGAAGAGTCAACTGATTTTCGGGCTAGTCAATGTCAGAAGTAAGATTCAAAGGCATCTGAAAGCTATGCTTCTACCAAATAAGGAGGAGGTGAAATAGTAAGATTGAGCTCTCCCTTTCTTACGTGAGGAATTCAAGGGCAGGACACCACTAGCATTAGACTCTGGGTGAAAAAAAATCAAAGAAAAGTAGAACTCTCCTGGGAGACCCTTATTTGAAATTGTGTTTTCCCCTGTGTTTTGGTTTGGGTTAAATGTGACTAGTCCCTCGGGCTTTGGGTGTCTTTATAAAATCTTTGAGGCCGAGACACAGCTTCCAAATGCCATTGCACTAACATAATAAAGCGCAAAAGACATATTTCATGTTAGCTAGTGAGGTCAAGATGAAGTTCATGTTTTGAAGCTTGCTTTCTCTAAAGTAATTTCCTAATCCTTTACCTGCTTTTATTTCTTCATTTTATCTAGCAAATTTTTGTATGTATTAAATATTTAACATACATATTACATCATGTGTGTGTGTGTGCTAGGTCGCTTCATTTATCTCCTACTGTCTGCAACCCTGTGGACTGATCCTGCCAAGTTTCTCTGTCCAAGGGATTCTCCAGGCAAGAATGTTAGAGTGGGTTGCCATGCCCTCCTCCAGAGGATCTTCCCAACCCAGGGATCGAACCTGCATCTCTGCAGCTCCTGCATTGCAGGCAGATTCTTTACTAGCCACCAGAAAGCCCATATTACATCATATGACTAGTTTTATGGAGAACTAAGACGTCAGTTGTGGTTCCTTTCTTCTTGAGATCTATATCAGCCTGTGTTCCTACAGTATGCCCTATGTAAAGTCCTTCCCTAAAACTTTCAAAACTTCAAGGGTCATGAAATTAAGTGTCTGACCCTAACTTCTTGTCTATGAATTCCAGATTTCCCATATCAAACTTTCTTCTTGCTGATTTCCACTGGGCCTCTATTGAAGCATGGATTTTAGCCCATTTCCCTGATTTTCACAAAAATCCTAAGCTTTTTATTTTTGTTTTTCACATTTCGCAGACTGTACTGAAAGTTCGGAGAGAAGAATAGAGTCTGTATCCTAGAAAATCAAAATCTTATCTAATATTAAGCCTGTTTCTCAACATAAGTCCTTCTCATACGTCTCTAAGTTGTGGAGTTATTCTCTCTCTTCTAACTCCTCCTTTCTTTTCTACTCTGATCCCAAGATCAAATATTTCTCCTCCATTTTCTTATGCAAAGAAATTCAGATCCCTTCTGGCCCTATCTCCAAATTCAGGTCTTGGCCTTTTTTTGCATAATCAAACACTCTGGAAAGCTTTTAATTATCAAACTCTTCTAGAGAAAGCAGAAATTTCTTTTTTTTTTTTCCAGTTACTTATTAATACAAATGTAAGTCATATATCCCATTTATAGACAGATTTCCTTAAGCACAGGACAGAGTTTTCCTTCTTTTTTGCTGTTCCTATATAGTTACTCTTGTATGAAATTTAGGAGTTGGTTTATTCATATTTGTTTGTCTGAATACACAGACAAAAAGACATAAGCATGAAGTGGAGGAAGCAAATGGAAGGTCCTAGGGTCTTACCTGTTATTCTGGTGGGCTGAGAATGCTCTTTACCCCCAGGCCATATCCAGTAGTGCCCTTGGTGTTTGCGTGAAGGCTGACAGCAGTTTAATTCCTTCTCTCTGCCTTGAATTGCTCCTTGCTTTCTACCTCTTTGGTTGGATTCTTTCCTTTTCAAGTTAGTTTCTGTCATATTTCCTACTGATTTACCCTTTAGATTTGAATTTCTCTCTCTTTTTTTGATAATGAAAATAGTAATAGCAGTTATTATTTTGACTGTCTAATTTTCTCTCCAGCTAACTTGATTATGTTCCTCCAGGTGAAGAAGAAAACAATCTCAGGAGCAAGATTTTTTTGTCCCGGGGCTTCCCAGAGTTGAGGATAGAAGCATGGAGTGCTGGCCTAGATAATCAAGTGAGTTAAGCAAGACCTAAATAGCAGAGGAAGTGGCAATTAGAAGACCTAGACTGGGAAACCAGAAGTTCCCTGAACCAGAGTGGTTCAGAGGTAAGTTTTGCAGACAGGGTATGAAGCTGAAAATTTCAAAATGAGCTAAACAAGAAAATGTAAGCAAATTATCAGGGTGGAAGGGAGATGCGGATTATGGGTTCCAAGCTATTTTTAGGATGCCCATTGATTTTCATAGGTTTTTCTGTTTGCTTGTTTTGGTTATAAGCAGGACAAAGGGGATTAATGTTCTAAATAAAAGGTACAAGGTAGAATAAATATTGGGTACCCTCCCTTTTGAAAATATAGATTAAAAACATATTATTGGAAAGCAAACTATGCACTAGAAATAAAGTGAAATTTTTGCTCTCTTTTTAACTTTTTAAAACACAGTTATGCATACTTATTGTAAAAACAGAGAGATTATATCTTTGTGTGTGTCTGTGTGTGTGAGAGAGAGAGAGGGAGAGGAGAAATAGAGAGTATAAAGTTCTTTTGTTTTGGTACCTTTTTACCCATTCAAATTCCCTCATGTAGAGCCTCCACTATGAATAAGAAATGTCACTATTGCAAGATTCATAATATTCCATTTATTTGATATAAGGCAGGACACATTTCTTTTTTTCTGACTACTGGAAGAGACTTGTCTTTTGTTCTTTCATGAACTAATCTTCTCAAAGCTTCCTTTACTCTTGACTTGTGTTTCCAGACCAGAAATGTACTCAGATTCAAATCTAGGGACAGTGCTAAGTCAATGAAAAGTGTACGTGGTCTTCTACTGTGCTATTTTGTTTTGACACTGTAGCCTTCTGTATGGGTGGAACTAGGCTAGTTCATGCTGTACTGTTCACAGAGGGAAACAGTGGGGTCGTGAGAAGCTGTTTTACAGGTCAGCCAAACCACAGCATATAAGCACTACTCTACTGATGCCTTATTATGAGCCACTGACATAGAATAAAAGAAGTGGTTCTTTTAATGAAGATGAAGTGCATGGTTCATTGAAGGAAGTAGAAATATCACTGGCTACTTTCAGAATTGGAACATTTGATCGAATATAGTATTACTTTACTTGCTGCTTATCAAAAGATTTAGGTAGGTATTGCAGAATTCTTATAGCTGAATTTCTTATAGTGGAACTATAGAAAAAGAAAGTTTTTTTTTTTAAGAAAGTAAATTTTAAGAGACCAATTTGCATCTCATAGTCTTTTGATATCAATAATGGTTAAAAAGGCCACCCTGTTAGTGGCAGAACACAGTGATACCTTGGGGTCAAGATGAGAGACAAAGAAAGGCTGACTGAGGCAGAAGCCCAAGCCACAAGGTAACCTTTGTTCTTCTCAGTCTTCAAGTACTACCCCCTGGTTTCCTCCTAATGGTTTTTAATGCCTAATTAGGGAACTTAGGACTTTAATATTCTGCATACAGTCAAGATGCTAATAAGTAAAGTAATTGCGCTTTTTCCCATTTTTCCTGGAGAGAGAAGGATGGCCTACTATTCCTAGCACAGTGATTGGTTCCAGATAGACAATAAAATATACTTTGTGTTTGTTTTTACTTGCTGCTGCCGCTGCTGCTAAGTCACTTCAGTCGTGTCCGACTCTGTGCGACCCCGTAGACGGCTGCCCACCTGGCTCCGCCATCCCAAATATAAAGAGAATGAATGACATTTTCTGATTGACATAGATTGAGAGCTATTAAAAATAAGAATCATGTCAATCTACTATTGTTTAGGTAGGTGCCACATGAAGGCTGTGGAAAGAGACAGATGACCATTCAAACTATTGTCTTATTTAAAGAATCTACTATTCAATATAGTTACTTATGATAAACTGTGTAATAGGAGGAAACAATCATAAAATGACCCCTTTCCAATTGCTTCCGAGACAAGCAAATTAACTCTTTGTCACAGACCCATTTATTTTAATTGTTCTCTGCTAGGTAATATCAAAAAGTCAACATGGGTAGAGGAAATAGGGAAAAAAAAAACACAATTTGTTCCTCATTAAACGTTAGAAAAGTTCAAGATAAACCTATTTAAAATTGATCTGATAAGCCCCAAGAACTGTGATGCACTGATGTGTTTTCCTCGGCTAATGGTCTTTAGCTAATATTTATCCATTGCTTTGAGTAACTATTAATCTCATGTGTTGAGAAACTCCATAAATGCAATTTCTAGGGCATTTAACCTTTCCAGGTTTGCTGTCTCTTGAGTTTGGGTGACCTGGTTGTGGTGTATACTCAATTTCATTTAGTTGTCTTGGGTCCCAATTGTCCAGATAATAGCACCAAGTCCATTTAAAATCAGTCTTTCTCTTTTCACAGCACTGCAATATGTTCCTGAGGTGTAATGAAGTTAAATTCATTTTGTCTTGAAGTTAAATTCATTTTGTCTTCCCACACTCGCACTCTTATCCATTACTACTTTCTCTTCCCTGCAATGCATTCCCCTCTATTTTTCTCTTCCGTAATTTGACATCAGGAATGGCCACATAGGGAACAGCTGAGCTGTGTAAATGCCTCTCTAATAATCTCAAAGCTTCACTTCAAGCTTAATGATATTAATGTCTTCAGATCCATCTTTAGTGTTTTTTAAAAAAGTTTTATTTTGTCGCTATTGAACAATTCCCATAAGCTTAAATATATAGCCAACTGAAGTATATTTTTTAACCTAAAGACATCATACGTACTGCTACCCTCCTCCCTATTCTCTTCTCTCTCCCCTTTACCCCAGTCTGGGCCTGACAAGTAAGGCTTTTGAAAAAAATGACCATGGTTCTGAACAAAGCCTGTTGTTGCAGGTAACTGTTGAAATATCAAGGGTATTGTGTCCTCCATTACTTAAGCTCTCATTTGTGGTTTTCATGGTTTTGAGGAATGTTTACGGCTGACAGTCCTTTCTTTACGGCTCTATCCTTCAAGCTCCGGCTGATACTGCTGAGAATGACCGCTTGAGTGACTGATAAAATGTCAAGATGCCATTATTTCCAAGATAGTGTTTGGGAGCAGTAAGATCTGTTTCAATTTATCTCATACACCTGAATTTAAGTCTTCAGATTTAACTTCATTGGCTGCTACAACCAAATTGTCTCCGGGTTTTGAAAGAACAGTCATCATGGAATGCAGAGAGGGTTATAATGATGATCACGCCATGACATTTCTGTTGTATTTCACTGTGCACATTGGTGCAATATTTTGGACTTAATTAATACTCTCCAGGAACCTCAGTTTATGGGTGGTGATAACCATATTTTAGATCATGTGAAATACCACAACAAAAATTCAATTCATAAGGCAGATGGCAAAGTCTAGTTTGAAGAACAACAAAACAGGAAGATTTACAGTGAGTTTCAAAACTCTTCAATTGCAATCCAGCCGCTGCCAAAGCTCTGTTATTTCACTGGAGGGTAACAATCTGTGAGGGTCATTAGTGTCCTCATAAAAACTGAGATTAAAAAGTAGTCAGACCAAATGAATAAATCGTTGAGGCTTTCTCCGTGTGAAGGAAATGGAGTTGTTTAAAAAACAAGGTTTCTAAATGTTTTTTAAAAAATCATTCCATAGTCACTTGTTTTCAACCTGGAATTTACCAAAGTAATACTTTTTAATGGAATGAGAGACATCTTGTTACTTTCTCAAATGTGCAGCATGTAAAAAAATATTTCACAAGCAAGTGTATTTTTTTTCTCTCTCAGAGCTTGGAGAAGAACTCAGCTGGAACCAGGAATGATGGAGAAGAAAGGCTAATGAACAGAATGTTACTAACACCACTGATCAGGTGCCTTGTTTTTGATTTTGGTCCTGCCACAAGCACCACATAAAAATGAAGATGATTCACATAAGTTTAATATGATAAAGCACATATTAAACAGTTTAGATGCTTTAAGATTTTCTAAGTCCAGCTAAGGAAGGCTACAGAGGCCAACATCTAACCACCCTAGGGCTCAGCAAGCACGTTGTCACAGCCTAAGTGCTAAAGAAAATGGTACAGTGAAATAAAATTTTGAGAAGTTACAATAAATAAGACACTTGCTGCCTCATTGGACTTTCGTTATTTCAGTATAGATGTTTGTGAGTACTTTTGTGTGCATATGTGGACTGTGTGCGTATGAAATTTATAGCAGTTATTCACATTAATGTTTTTCCTATTGCAAAAATCACAGTTCTCTTCAGTTATTATAAAAGTTAGTGGATAGGAAAGGGAAAGAGGGATAGAGCAGTGATTTAAATCTGCCATTTTATAAGATCAGAGATCTTGGAAGGATCTGGAAAGTACGGATGCTAAATAGATATGCATAAGAAAACTGGAAATCTCTTAGGCAATCACCATTTGCATCTCACAGGCCTGATCCTGGACAATCCTGTTTTTCACCACTGCCATTGGCCAGTTGGCCAAGACAATACAAGTAACTTCTGGAGAGTTAGAAATTCAGATGTTATAAATCTGCTCTTTGAATGTGTGGGCTCTAGACCAGCGCTCTTCTTTGATGTGTCCTTGGCAACACTGAAGTATTGTGAATGGTTTACAGGTGTGCCAACAGATTTATCCCTATGGACTTCTTGGTGGTTGAGTAGGACTGAGGGCAGCCAGTGACCCTATATGATCACCTTTAGCTGTGAGCACCTTTAGAGATTACCCCACTATGACATAAAAAAATGGGTTCACTTCCTACGTTGTCATGGCATGAACATAGTTGGGAAGTACTGCTCTAGACCTCAGCTTCCTATGAAGTAAGAGGAACTGGACCAGCTTATTTTCAAGGTCTAGTCCATCCCTATAATTCTATGAACATATATCAGCCTGAAGTTAAAATACCAGAACTCCCTGTTCCTTAAGCCATAGTTCCCTCAACCACAGAGGCTCATAAAAATTGAATTAAAAAACATGGAAAAATGTAGCAGAGAATATTTTATGTACTGGAAATGTACTGCGTGATTTTTATTGGACTCCATACACAAAAGTCAATCCTTGCTTTTGGAATAGCAAATGGACCCAAGAAGCTATAATATGATCTATTATTATTAAAAAAAAACTGTTATAAGAGCTGTGACATGTCTCTGTGATCCATCCTGTTCTCTGCTTTCTCTAATTTGTTGTTTTTTGGCCATCTCCAATAGATAGGTGAGCTCTCAAATTCTATGCAAAGATGACCTTGGAAAGAGAAAAAATAATCATTGACCCATTTCATTAGTCACCAAGGAGGAGTGTGTAAGGAGAAAGACAATAGAACTGACTGACTCTTATATGTTCAATAATATTCTTCTTGTAAGAAATCAGATTTAATTACTTGTTGAAGAGATACAGTGGTTTTTTTTCTAGATTCAGAAAAAAATATTTTTCATCTTCATTTTACTTTTAGTTGCTTTTCAGGATTCCATGTCAGGTTTGCAATTGTCTTTTGACGTCTTAAAGACTCTGCTTATTCCCTTGGAGAGACATAGCTCTTTATAGATCTCATAGACAAATGCAAAGTAAAATTATATCATTTTCACTCTACGAGAGTTCACTTTAGCACACAATTACTTCTGAAGTCTTCCTTGACTGATTAGAATAAAGTTGGCAATTCATTCCTTGCCATATAATGCCAATGTTTTTCAAACTTCTTTAGTATAAGTTTTTCTAAAGTAAATGAGATAATGGTTATGAAAAGTTTGCAAACCGTGTGATACCTTATGACCTTATTATTGTTATTATTAATCAATTAGGAAATAAATACAGTGAAATACTATATAAATTTGTTCAATATCTTTTCTTCATCTTCATCAAGCCCATTTCCTTTAAATGTTACTTTGTAATTATTTCATCTGTCTTTGTTTACAAAACCATTGAAGGCAAGGGTAAATGCAAAGCTCTTTTATAAACTGCCCGTGGTCCATATTTCTGTGTTCTGTGTTCTTGTTGCGTGCAAACAAAGGAGCAGAAAGTATGTTCATTGCCTTTCTTACCACAATGATGCCATTTCACTGAGGAAACAAGATCAACATAAATGAAACCATCAGAGAAAAATATGAAAAAGAATGAATAAAGTTCTAAAGTGTCCTAGACATTTGATGTCACGGGAGCTTGAAAAGACTTGATGGCTCACAGATGCCTGTGAGCTCAGAGGATCAGGACCCCTCTGAAGCTGGTGCTCAGCTGTCTTAAGAGACAGCAAAGGAATAAGATTCATATTTACAGATGGGGGAAAGTGAGTAAATACTTTTCTTAAAAATGCCATGACACATTGTTGCTACCAAAATGTCCACTCTTTAAATCAGAATCATGTCTTTTCAAGTTGCTACACATTCATTAACATTTTTAGGAGAGAATACCAATATGGTATGCATTATTATATATACTACTGTCATCAGAATGTGAGTTAGTGCCAATTAAAGTCCACAAACACTTTCCAAATGTTTGTAAGTGTCTGCATTACATGCTATAAGAAATACAAAGATGAACAGTACTTGGTAACTTCCTTATTGAAATGTGAATGGTACAGGAGGTTGGAAATATTTTAATAGAATGGAGGAAGTGAAGAATAAGTAGCTTAAATTTTATTCCAAATTTTTCCCTGATTTGTTGTTATAGCATGGAAAAAACCCTTATTCTTCTGAGAGTTTAGTTTTCCCTCTTATAAATGCATGAGAATGTTAGTCACTCAGTCATGTCCAACTCTTTGTGACACCATGGACTGCAGACTGCCAGGCTTCTCTGTCCATGGAATTCTCCAGGCAGGAATACTGGAGTGGGTAGCCATGTCCTCTCCCAGGGGACCTTCCTGACCCAGGGATCTAACCCAGGTTTCCTGCATTGCAGGTAGATTCTTTACTGTCTGAGTCATCAGGGAAGTCACAATAAATGCATGAGTTGGGTTAAACTGATTCTCTTTGCCATCACCATGACTATTTCTGTTGGGCAGGGTCTTGCCATCTCTGAGATGGGCTGTTGCCATGGATACCTAATTGAACTCTTTCTTCTCTCAGCCTTGCCCTCATTGCTACCCTCCATTTAAATGTCAGAAATATAAATTACAGCTCTTGCCTGTATGGCATTCTCCTTACAACTCTAGAGGTTCTCTCTGGGGTCTTAGTTCTCTAAGATGCTAAGGAGGCTCTCCATAATCTATGCCCTTCCTCTTCAGTATTTTAACCATTCAAGAATTCTTGGTTTACACCTGGTTCATGCAGAAATACCTGTGGTACCATACCGCCTTCTACTTCTGGGAAATTTGCCTGTGTGCGTATTCCCTTTCATAAGAAACATTCTTCCTTATCTCTTTGTACCGGGCTTACTTATTCCCTGAAAATGAAAGTGAAGTCGTTCAGTCATGTCCGACTCTTTGCGACCCCATGGACTATAGCTTATAATGCTCCTCCGTCCATGGGATTTTCCAGGCAAGAGTTCTGTAGTGGCTTGCCATTTCCTTCTTCACAGGATCTTCCCAACCCAGAGATCAAACCTGGGTCTCCCACATTGTAGGCAGATGCTTTACCATCTGAGCCACCAGGGAAGTCCTACTTATTCCCCGAAGTCTCTCCTAATTCCTTCACATGCCATCCTTTCTCAGTGTTTCTGTGAAGCTCTCTGTGCCCTACAATCAGTGATCTCCAACTTATTTGTATCTGTATCTGTCGCTCCCATGTATCAACACTTTCTTTGAGATCTGGCAACTGTATTGCATTAACTTCTGCTTGGAACATGCATATGTGTTTATGTTCAGTTATGTCTAACTCTTTGGGACCCCATGGACTGTAGCCTGACAGACTCCTCTGCCCATGGAATTTTCCAGGGAAGANGTGAAAAAGTTGGCTTAAAGCTCAACATCCAGAAAACGAAGATCATGGCATCCGGTCCCATCACTTCATAGGAAATAGATGAAAAACAATGGAAACAGTGTCAGATTTTTATTTTGGGGGGCTCCAAAATCACTTTCATTTTAAAATAACTGCAGATGCTGATTGCAGCCATGACATTAAAACAATCGTTGGAAGAAAATTTATGACAAACCTAGATAGCATATTCAAAAGCAGAGACATTACTTTGCCGACTAAGGTCCGTCTAGTCAAGGCTATGGTTTTTCCTGTGGTCATGTATGGATGTGAGAATTGTACTGTGAAGAAGGCTGAGCGCTGAAGAACTGATGTTTTTGAACTCTGGTGCTGGAGCAGATTCTTGAGATTCCCTTGGATTTCAAGGAGATTCAACCGGTCCATTCTGAAAGAGATCGGCCCTGGTATTTCTTTGGAAGGAATGATGCTAAAGCTGAAACTCCAGTACTTTGGCCACCTCCTGCAAAGAGCTGACTCATTGGAAAAGACTCTGATGCTGGAAGGGATTGAGGGCAGGAGGAGAAGGGGACGACAGAGGATGAGATGGCTGGATGGCATCACTGACTCGATGGGCATGAGTCTGAGTTAACTCCGGGAGTTGGTGATGGACAGGGAGGCCTGGTGTGCTGTGATTCATGGGGTCGCAAAGAGTCGGACATGACTGAGCGACTGAACTGAACTGATAGGTGCATGGGTTAATTTCTTGGCTTTCTATCTTGTTCTACTGGTCTATATTTCTGTTTTTGTGCCTGTACCATACTGTCTTGATGACTGTAGCTTTGTAGCATAATCTGAAGTCAGGAAGGTTGATTCCTCCAGTTCCATTCTTCTTTCTAAAGACTGCTTTGGCTATTTGGGGTCTTTTGTGTTTCCATATGAATTGTGAAATTTTTTGTTCTAGTTCTGTGAGAAATGCCATTGGTAATTTGATAGGAATCACATTGAATCTGTAGATTGCCTTTGGTAGTATAGTCATTTTCACAATATTGACTTCCTACTCGGGAACAAGCAATATCTCTCCATCTGTTTATATCATCTTTGATTTCTTTCATCAGTATTATAATTTTCTGCATAAAGTTCTTTTCTCTCCTTAGGTAAATTTATTCCTAGATATTTAATTCTTTTTGTTGCATTGGTAAATGAGATTGATTCCTTAATGTCTTTTTCTGATTTTTCATTTTTAGTATATAGAAATGCAAATGATTTCTGTGTATTGATTTTGTATCCTGAAACTTTGCTAAATTTGCTGATTAGCTCTAGTAATTTTTTGATACTGTCTTTAGGTTTTTCTGTGTACAGTATCATATCATCTGCAAACAGTGAGAGCTTTACTTCTTTTCCAATCTGGATTCCTTTTATTTCTTTTTCTTCTCTGACTGCTGTAACTAGGACTTATAGAACTATGTTGAGTAATATTGGTGACAGTGGACACCCTTGTCTTGTTCCTGATCTTAGGGGGACTTCTTTCAGTTTTTCACCATTGAGAATAATGTTTGCTGTAGGCTTATCTAATATGGCCTTTACTATGTTGAAGTAGGTTCCTTCTTTGCCCATTTTTTGAAGAGTTTAAAAGGAATACGTCAAGGCTATATACTGTCACCCTGCTTATTTAACTTATATGCTGCTGTTGCTGCTGCTAAGTCACTTCAGTCATGTCTCACTCTGTGCGACGCCATAGACGGCAGCCCACCAGGCTCCCCCATCGCTGGGATTCTCCAGGCAAGAACACTGGAGTGGGTTGCCATTTCCTTCTCCAATGCATGAAAGTGAAAAGTGAAAGTGAAGTCGCTCAGTCATGTCCGACTCTTTGCAACCCCATGGACTGCAGCCTACCAGGCTCCTCTGTCCATGGGATTTTCCAGGCAAGAGTACCGGAGTGGGTTGCCATTGCCTTCTCCAACTTATATGCAGAGTACATCATTTGAAATGCTGGGCTGAAAGAAGAACAAGCTGGAATCAAGATTGCTGGGAGAAATATCATTAACCTCAGATATGCAGATGACACCACCCTTATGGCAGAAAGTGAAGAGGAAATAAAAAGCCTCTTGATGAAAGTGAAAGAGGAGAGTGAAAAAGTTGACTTAAAGCTCAACATTCAGAAAATGAAGATCATGGCATCTGGTCCCATCACTTCATGGGAAATAGATGGGGAAACAGTGGAAACAGTGTCAGACTTTGTTTTGGGGAGCTCAAAAATCACTGCAGATGGTGACTGCAGCCATGAATTTAAAAGACATTTATTCCTTGGAAGAAAAGTTATGACCAACCTAGATAGCATATTGAAGAGCAGAGATATTACTTTGCCAACAAAGGTCTGTCTAGTCAAGGCTATGGTTTTTCCTGTGGTCATGTATGGATGTGAGAGTTGGACTGTGAAGGAAGCTGAGCACTGAAGAATTGATGCTTTTGAACTGTGGTGTTGGAAAAAACTCTTGAGAGTCCCTTGGACTGCAAGGAGCTTCAACAAGTCCACTCTAAAGGAGATCAGCCCTGGGTGTTCTTCGGAAGGAATGATGCTAAAGCTGAAACTCCAGTACTTTGGCCACCTTGTGTGAAGAGTTGGCTCATTGGAAAAGACTCTGATGCTGGGAGGGATTGGAGGCAGGAGAAGGGGACAACAGAGGATGAGATGGCTGTATCACTGACTTGATGGACTCGAGTCTGTGTGAACTCCGGGAGTTGGTGATGGACAGGGAGGCCTGGTGTGCTGTGATTCATGGGGTCACAAAGAGTCGGATNGATGGGGAAACAGTGGAAACAGTGTCAGACTTTGTTTTGGGGAGCTCAAAAATCACTGCAGATGGTGACTGCAGCCATGAATTTAAAAGACATTTATTCCTTGGAAGAAAAGTTATGACCAACCTAGATAGCATATTGAAGAGCAGAGATATTACTTTGCCAACAAAGGTCTGTCTAGTCAAGGCTATGGTTTTTCCTGTGGTCATGTATGGATGTGAGAGTTGGACTGTGAAGGAAGCTGAGCACTGAAGAATTGATGCTTTTGAACTGTGGTGTTGGAAAAAACTCTTGAGAGTCCCTTGGACTGCAAGGAGCTTCAACAAGTCCACTCTAAAGGAGATCAGCCCTGGGTGTTCTTCGGAAGGAATGATGCTAAAGCTGAAACTCCAGTACTTTGGCCACCTTGTGTGAAGAGTTGGCTCATTGGAAAAGACTCTGATGCTGGGAGGGATTGGAGGCAGGAGAAGGGGACAACAGAGGATGAGATGGCTGTATCACTGACTTGATGGACTCGAGTCTGTGTGAACTCCGGGAGTTGGTGATGGACAGGGAGGCCTGGTGTGCTGTGATTCATGGGGTCACAAAGAGTCGGATACGACTGGGTGACTAAACTGAACTGAACTGAATCATAAATGGCTGCTAAATTTTGTCAAGGGCGTTTTCTGCATCTATTGAAATGGTCAAATGGTTTTTATCTTTCAATTTGTTAATATGGTGTATCATATTGATTGATTTGTATATACTGAAGAATGTTTGCATTCCTGAAATAAAGCCAACTTGATAATGGTGTATGAACTTTTTGATATTTTGCTTAATTCTGTTTGCAAAAATTTTGTTGAGGATTTTTGCATCTATGTTCATCAGTGACATTGGCCTGTAGTTTTTTTTTTTTATTTGTATTGTCTATTTCTGGTTTTGGTATCAGGGTGATGGTGCCTCATAGAATGAGTATGGAAGTGTTCCTTCCTCTGCAGTTTTATTGAGAGTTTTAGAGGGATAGTCATTAGCTCTTCTCTAAATGTTTGATAGGATTCTCCTGTAAAGCCATCTGGTACTGGGATTTTGTTTTCTGGGAAATTTTTTTATCACAGCTTCGATTTCAGTGCTTGTAATTGTGTTGCTCAGAATTTCTATTTCTTCCTGGTTCAGTGTTGGAAGATTGAACTTTTCTAAGAATCTATCCATTTCTTCCAGGTTATCCATTTTATTGCCATATAGTTGTTCATAATCATCTCTTATAATCCTTTGTATTTCTGCATTGTCTGTTGTAATCTCTCCTTTTTCATTTCTAATTTTGTTAATTTGATTTTTCTCTCTTTTTTTCTTGCTGAGTCTGGCCAAAGGCTTGTTAATTTTGTTTATCTTCTCAAAGAACCAGCTTTTAGTTTTATTAATCTTTATTATTGTTTCCTTTATTTCTTTTTCATTTATTTCTGCACAGACCTTCATGATTTCTTTCCTTGAACTATTTTGTTGTTGTTGTTCATTTTCTAGTTTTTTTTTAGGTGGAAAGTTAGGTTGTCTATTTGATGTTTTTCTTGTTTCTTGAAGTAGGATTGTATTGCTATAAACTTCCCTCTTAGAACTGCTTTTGCTCTATACCATAGGTTTTGAGTTGTTGTGTTTTCATGATTATTTGTTTCTAGAAATTTTTTGATTTTCCTTTTGATTTCTTCAATAGCCTGTTGGTTATTTAGAAATGTGTTGTTTAATCTTCATGTGTTTGTGTTTCTTATAATTTTTTTTTTTGTAATTGATATCTAGTCTCATAGCGTTGTGGTCATAGAAGATGCTTGATATGATATCAACTTTCTTAAATTTACTGAGGTTTAATTTATGACCCTAGATGTGGTCTATCCTGGAGAATGTTCCATGTGCACTTGTAAAGAAAGTGTTTTTTTGCATTTGGATGGAATGTCCTGAAGATATAAATGAGATCCATGTCATCTAATGTATCATTTAACACTTGTGTTTTCTTGTTAATTTTCTGTTTTGATGATTTGTCCATTAGTGTAAGTGGGATGTTAAAGTCTACTATTATTGTGTTACTGTCAATTTCTGCTTTTGTGTCTGTTAGTGTTTGTCTTATGTATTGAGGTGCTCCTATATTGGGTGCATAGATATTTATAATTGTTATGTCTTCCTCTTGGATTGATCATTATGTAGTGTCCTTCCTTATCTCTTATGATATTCTTTATTTTAAGGTCTATTTTGTCTAACAGGAGGATTACTACTCCAGCCTTCTTTTGCTTTTCATTTGCATGGAATATATTTTTCTATCCTCTCACTTTCAGTCTGTATGTGTCTTTAGATCTGAAGTGGGTTTCTTGTAGACAGCATATATATGGGTCGTGTTTTTGTATCCATTCAGCTAGTTTGTGTCTTTTGGTTGCAACATTTAATCCATTTACATTTAAAGTAATTTTTGATACATATGTTCCTATTGCCATTTTCTTAATTGTTTTGGGCTGATTTTGTAGATCTTTTTTACTCTTGTATTTCTTGACTATATAAGTCCCTTTAACATTTGTTGCAAAGCTGGTTTGGTGGTACTGAATTCTCTTAACTTTTGCTTTTCTGAAAAACTTCTTATTTCTCCATCAATTTTGAATGAGATCCTTGCTGGGTACAGTAATCTTGCTTGTAGATTTTTCCCTTTCAGTACTTTAAATATATCCTGCCATTCCCTTTTGGCCTGCAGAGTTTCTGCTGAAAGATCAGCTGTTAAGCTTTTAGGGTTTCCCTTGTATGTTACTTGTTGCTTCTCCCTTGTTGCTTTTCATATTCTTTCTTTGTGTTTCGTCTTTGTTAGTTTGATTTGTATGTGTTTTAGTGTGTTTCTCCTTGAGTTTATCCTGTATGGGACCCTTGTGCCTCTTGGACTTGATTGGCTATTTCCTTTTCCATATGGGGGAAATTTTCAACTATGGTGTTGATGGTGGTTTAGTCACTAAGTTGTGTCTGACTCTTGCGATCCCAAGGACTGTAGCCTGCCAGGCTCCTCTGTCTATGGATTCTATTTTCAACTATAATCTCTTAAAAAATGTTCTCATACCCTTTCTTTTTCTATTCTCCTTCTGGGACCCCTATAATTTTAATGCTGTGTTTGATATTGTCCCAGAGGTCGATAAGACTATTCTCAGTACTTTTAATTCTTTTTACTTTACTCTGCTTTTCAGAAGTTATTTCTACTAATTGATCTGCCAGCTCACTGATTCGTTGTTCTGCTTCAGATATTCTGCTGTTGATAGCTTCCATGTGGTCACAGAGTTGGACATGACTGAACAACTGAACTGAACTGAGAGTTTTAAATTTCAGTAATTGTGCTGTTTGTCTCTGTATGTTTATTCTTTAATTCTTCCAGGTCTTTGTTAATTGATTCTTGCATTTTCTCTATTTTGCTTTCAAGTTTTTGATCATCTTTACTATCATTATTCTGAATTCTCAATCAGATAGTTTGCCTATTTCCTCTTCATTTATTTGGACTTCTGTGTTTGTAGTTTGTTGCTTCATTTGTGTAGTATTTCTCTGTTTTTTCATTCTTCTTCTTCTTCTTTTTTTTAACTTATTGTGTTTGAGATCTCCTTTTCCCTGGCTTGGTTTCTTCCCTCCTAAGGCTGATCCAGTGGTTTGTGTAAGCTTTTCATAGGGTGAGATTTGTTCTGAGTTTTTGTTTTTTTGTTTGTTTTTCCTCTGATGGACAAGGCTCAATGAGGTGGTAATCCTGTCTGCTGATTGGGTTTGTAATTTTGTTAGTTGTTTAGATGAGGTGTCCCACACAGGGTGCTACTGGTGGTTGGGTGATGCAGGTCTTTTATTCAAGTGGTTTCCTTTGTGTGAGTTCTCACTATTTGGTACACCCTAGGGTTAGTTCTCTGTTGGTCTAGGGTCTTGGAGTCAGTGCTCCCACTCCAAAGGCTCAGGGCTTGATTTCCAGAGGGTAGTTGTCCAGACCCTAGTGGCCGTCCCCACCATCAGTTTTGAGTTCCCTGCAAGAGAGTGGCAGGACCTGATGGCTCCTGGATTTTGCAGCCAGATCTGCTTATTCTCCCTATCAACTTTGGGGCACGACTTGGGATGCTTCAGTGACAGCCCTCAGGCAACTGAGGTTGGCTGGTATCAGTTGAGGTCACCACTACTGGCATGGGACTCAGTGCACTGAATAAGATCTTCCTTGGCCAGTGCAAAGTGGGTGACAGCTGCTAGGGATGCATAGGAAATGCCTAGGTGGATTCTTTATTACTAAGCCACCAGGGACATAAGACACATATTTTTATGGTTACTGAAGTAAAAATAAAATATTTTCTATTATTAAACATTGAATTAAAAGCATTTTTCCATATTACTACAAAGTTTTTGTAATTTTAATTTGAATGCCTGCATGATAGTCTATTGTTTTGTTCTACTTTAAAAGACTAAATCATTCCTATAGTTTTGGACATGTACAGCCACCCCACTTTATAAATGAAGAAATTGAGACCGGGACAAGTACTTCATGCTTTGAATCTTTGTGAGTGCTTTCTCTTTGTCATGCTGTAGCTTTCATAGGGAAGATGAGAGTTATTATTGGCAAAAAGTTCTGTGAGGTTAATTTCTTTAATGTTGGTGCATCATTTGGTATTTGTAAAAGATTAGATCATAATAAAAATAAGATAACTGCTGAAAATGTAGAGGACTGGTCAATAAACAAGGGAACAGGGGTCATCTTTTCCTTTGATGCAACAGTGGCTTCTTTTGCTGTGTTGGGCAGATCCCTTGGAGACTTTGTATTCTCACATATGCATATGAATTGGCAGTATGAACTTACTTTATGCTTCAAATATTTATAGCAGAAGCAGGTTTCTGAAGAATTGAAATGAATGTGGTTAAGGCTGACTAGGTCTGCTGACTGGAAACTGTTTTGCTAGAGTGTGCCTTGGAGAAAGGGAATACTACCATGGTGGAGAGGAGGATATTGAGAACTTCAGAATGGAGTTACTGATAGGAGGTAGGGGATGCCTATCAGACATCTCAAAAGCTAGAATATTTGTCCTAGAAGGGACACTAGAGACCATTTTCAACTTATCAAGTACCTAATAAAATAGCAGGAATTGAACTAAAACTTATATATCATAATGCCAAGTTGAGTATATTGTGCATCACAGAATGATTCCAGTGACAAATTTTCCTCCTTCAATTACTAAGAGCTTTTCACATATGGAAACAATTTTAATATCTTTTAAAAACTCTGATAACTCTATTTGTATTTCCAGATACCAGAAAAATATATATGGTTATGTTCTTCCTCCACATGCTGGAGATGAAGTAACTCTTCCAAATTGAAGAGTCTGTGATCATAATCTTTACCTTTGTTTCAGTATGTCTTGAAATATATGTTTTAGAATGTAGATAATATAAATAGACTAGCAGTGGACTCACTCAGAAACACCTCTCTAAATCACATTTCTAGAAACAGTGAGACAATTGGGTCAGAGTTGAGGGAATAGGTAGATAAAGAGTTGGATGCAGGAGGAAAAGAAGTAGAAAACTCTTAGGTAACTTCCCCACCTAGGATCTCAAAGACTATGTGCAAGGAAAGCAATAGAATCATACAATTTTAGTTTTAGGATTACTACCAGAAAGCATGTTATCTCATATTTTTCCTTTATAGGTTGAAAACTAAAATTTTGAAAGACTTGTCCAGATTTTAAGGGCTTTTCATTGAAAACATATGTCCATGCTTTCTTTTGTCTCTAAATCTAGTTCATTTTGTCAAGTAATGTAATAATTATTTTGTTAACACTATTACCATGAAATAGGATAAGTGTCAATGTCCACCAAAGATGACATGGGGAGCATGTTATTGTCCTTAAGGCTACCAAGTAGGGTTACACAAAAAGAAATGCAATATAGACTCCAAGAGCTTGATTGTGGCTTTCGGTTGGAAAGTCTGAGCAAAATTCACAGAAGGCTAGTTCAGAGGAAGTGAACATTGTGGAGACGAGGCCTGAGCTAGCCTCTAAAGGATTGAACTTGCAATAGGTGGTAGTCGAAGGAGGGTACATTTCAGGCAGTAAGTACTGGCACTACCACAGGAAGAATCTGTTACTGTGGAGAACATCCACTCCATTATTCATAATAGGTTTAATATTCTCATTCTAATCCATGTAAATAACATTGAGTAAGTTACATAATCACTGTTTTTCTCTTTCTTTAGCAGTAAGGAGGAGTGAATAATAAAGGAGGGCTTCCTGTTAGAGAGAAACCAGGAAGCATCATGAATATGAAGGACTATAAAGGATTTTATTCACATAAAGGGGAAGGAGAATATGCTCCACAAAATTCTACAGCCAGAATTTCAAAGCATCATTGTTGCCTAATGATGATTTTAGCTTTGCCCTAGGTGGATATATAGTTGGAGTTTTGCAACTGAAAAATATCTTTGTAATGTTTTGCCTGGATCAAAGCACACACAAAGCCTGATTGAATGGAAAAAATGTCAAAAGCTAACAGGTGAGAGCCTCAGCATGATAACAGGTGGTCCTCAGGTTTTTGTTAATNTTTTTACTCTTGTATTTCTTGACTATATAAGTCCCTTTAACATTTGTTGCAAAGCTGGTTTGGTGGTACTGAATTCTCTTAACTTTTGCTTTTCTGAAAAACTTCTTATTTCTCCATCAATTTTGAATGAGATCCTTGCTGGGTACAGTAATCTTGCTTGTAGATTTTTCCCTTTCAGTACTTTAAATATATCCTGCCATTCCCTTTTGGCCTGCAGAGTTTCTGCTGAAAGATCAGCTGTTAAGCTTTTAGGGTTTCCCTTGTATGTTACTTGTTGCTTCTCCCTTGTTGCTTTTCATATTCTTTCTTTGTGTTTCGTCTTTGTTAGTTTGATTTGTATGTGTTTTAGTGTGTTTCTCCTTGAGTTTATCCTGTATGGGACCCTTGTGCCTCTTGGACTTGATTGGCTATTTCCTTTTCCATATGGGGGAAATTTTCAACTATGGTGTTGATGGTGGTTTAGTCACTAAGTTGTGTCTGACTCTTGCGATCCCAAGGACTGTAGCCTGCCAGGCTCCTCTGTCTATGGATTCTATTTTCAACTATAATCTCTTAAAAAATGTTCTCATACCCTTTCTTTTTCTATTCTCCTTCTGGGACCCCTATAATTTTAATGCTGTGTTTGATATTGTCCCAGAGGTCGATAAGACTATTCTCAGTACTTTTAATTCTTTTTACTTTACTCTGCTTTTCAGAAGTTATTTCTACTAATTGATCTGCCAGCTCACTGATTCGTTGTTCTGCTTCAGATATTCTGCTGTTGATAGCTTCCATGTGGTCACAGAGTTGGACATGACTGAACAACTGAACTGAACTGAGAGTTTTAAATTTCAGTAATTGTGCTGTTTGTCTCTGTATGTTTATTCTTTAATTCTTCCAGGTCTTTGTTAATTGATTCTTGCATTTTCTCTATTTTGCTTTCAAGTTTTTGATCATCTTTACTATCATTATTCTGAATTCTCAATCAGATAGTTTGCCTATTTCCTCTTCATTTATTTGGACTTCTGTGTTTGTAGTTTGTTGCTTCATTTGTGTAGTATTTCTCTGTTTTTTCATTCTTCTTCTTCTTCTTTTTTTTAACTTATTGTGTTTGAGATCTCCTTTTCCCTGGCTTGGTTTCTTCCCTCCTAAGGCTGATCCAGTGGTTTGTGTAAGCTTTTCATAGGGTGAGATTTGTTCTGAGTTTTTGTTTTTTTGTTTGTTTTTCCTCTGATGGACAAGGCTCAATGAGGTGGTAATCCTGTCTGCTGATTGGGTTTGTAATTTTGTTTGTTGTTTAGATGAGGTGTCCCACACAGGGTGCTACTGGTGGTTGGGTGATGCAGGTCTTTTATTCAAGTGGTTTCCTTTGTGTGAGTTCTCACTATTTGGTACACCCTAGGGTTAGTTCTCTGTTGGTCTAGGGTCTTGGAGTCAGTGCTCCCACTCCAAAGGCTCAGGGCTTGATTTCCAGAGGGTAGTTGTCCAGACCCTAGTGGCCGTCCCCACCATCAGTTTTGAGTTCCCTGCAAGAGAGTGGCAGGACCTGATGGCTCCTGGATTTTGCAGCCAGATCTGCTTATTCTCCCTATCAACTTTGGGGCACGACTTGGGATGCTTCAGTGACAGCCCTCAGGCAACTGAGGTTGGCTGGTATCAGTTGAGGTCACCACTACTGGCATGGGACTCAGTGCACTGAATAAGATCTTCCTTGGCCAGTGCAAAGTGGGTGACAGCTGCTAGGGATGCATAGGAAATGCCTAGGTGGATTCTTTATTACTAAGCCACCAGGGACATAAGACACATATTTTTATGGTTACTGAAGTAAAAATAAAATATTTTCTATTATTAAACATTGAATTAAAAGCATTTTTCCATATTACTACAAAGTTTTTGTAATTTTAATTTGAATGCCTGCATGATAGTCTATTGTTTTGTTCTACTTTAAAAGACTAAATCATTCCTATAGTTTTGGACATGTACAGCCACCCCACTTTATAAATGAAGAAATTGAGACCGGGACAAGTACTTCATGCTTTGAATCTTTGTGAGTGCTTTCTCTTTGTCATGCTGTAGCTTTCATAGGGAAGATGAGAGTTATTATTGGCAAAAAGTTCTGTGAGGTTAATTTCTTTAATGTTGGTGCATCATTTGGTATTTGTAAAAGATTAGATCATAATAAAAATAAGATAACTGCTGAAAATGTAGAGGACTGGTCAATAAACAAGGGAACAGGGGTCATCTTTTCCTTTGATGCAACAGTGGCTTCTTTTGCTGTGTTGGGCAGATCCCTTGGAGACTTTGTATTCTCACATATGCATATGAATTGGCAGTATGAACTTACTTTATGCTTCAAATATTTATAGCAGAAGCAGGTTTCTGAAGAATTGAAATGAATGTGGTTAAGGCTGACTAGGTCTGCTGACTGGAAACTGTTTTGCTAGAGTGTGCCTTGGAGAAAGGGAATACTACCATGGTGGAGAGGAGGATATTGAGAACTTCAGAATGGAGTTACTGATAGGAGGTAGGGGATGCCTATCAGACATCTCAAAAGCTAGAATATTTGTCCTAGAAGGGACACTAGAGACCATTTTCAACTTATCAAGTACCTAATAAAATAGCAGGAATTGAACTAAAACTTATATATCATAATGCCAAGTTGAGTATATTGTGCATCACAGAATGATTCCAGTGACAAATTTTCCTCCTTCAATTACTAAGAGCTTTTCACATATGGAAACAATTTTAATATCTTTTAAAAACTCTGATAACTCTATTTGTATTTCCAGATACCAGAAAAATATATATGGTTATGTTCTTCCTCCACATGCTGGAGATGAAGTAACTCTTCCAAATTGAAGAGTCTGTGATCATAATCTTTACCTTTGTTTCAGTATGTCTTGAAATATATGTTTTAGAATGTAGATAATATAAATAGACTAGCAGTGGACTCACTCAGAAACACCTCTCTAAATCACATTTCTAGAAACAGTGAGACAATTGGGTCAGAGTTGAGGGAATAGGTAGATAAAGAGTTGGATGCAGGAGGAAAAGAAGTAGAAAACTCTTAGGTAACTTCCCCACCTAGGATCTCAAAGACTATGTGCAAGGAAAGCAATAGAATCATACAATTTTAGTTTTAGGATTACTACCAGAAAGCATGTTATCTCATATTTTTCCTTTATAGGTTGAAAACTAAAATTTTGAAAGACTTGTCCAGATTTTAAGGGCTTTTCATTGAAAACATATGTCCATGCTTTCTTTTGTCTCTAAATCTAGTTCATTTTGTCAAGTAATGTAATAATTATTTTGTTAACACTATTACCATGAAATAGGATAAGTGTCAATGTCCACCAAAGATGACATGGGGAGCATGTTATTGTCCTTAAGGCTACCAAGTAGGGTTACACAAAAAGAAATGCAATATAGACTCCAAGAGCTTGATTGTGGCTTTCGGTTGGAAAGTCTGAGCAAAATTCACAGAAGGCTAGTTCAGAGGAAGTGAACATTGTGGAGACGAGGCCTGAGCTAGCCTCTAAAGGATTGAACTTGCAATAGGTGGTAGTCGAAGGAGGGTACATTTCAGGCAGTAAGTACTGGCACTACCACAGGAAGAATCTGTTACTGTGGAGAACATCCACTCCATTATTCATAATAGGTTTAATATTCTCATTCTAATCCATGTAAATAACATTGAGTAAGTTACATAATCACTGTTTTTCTCTTTCTTTAGCAGTAAGGAGGAGTGAATAATAAAGGAGGGCTTCCTGTTAGAGAGAAACCAGGAAGCATCATGAATATGAAGGACTATAAAGGATTTTATTCACATAAAGGGGAAGGAGAATATGCTCCACAAAATTCTACAGCCAGAATTTCAAAGCATCATTGTTGCCTAATGATGATTTTAGCTTTGCCCTAGGTGGATATATAGTTGGAGTTTTGCAACTGAAAAATATCTTTGTAATGTTTTGCCTGGATCAAAGCACACACAAAGCCTGATTGAATGGAAAAAATGTCAAAAGCTAACAGGTGAGAGCCTCAGCATGATAACAGGTGGTCCTCAGGTTTTTGTTAATGTCCTATATGGCTAAAATGTTCTGAAACCTTTGCAAGCAGACTGAAAAATTCAACTACACACACACACACACACACACACACACACACATGCACATATGTCCAAAACTAGTGTTCTTGCCTTTCTGGAGGTCAGATTTACTACAGATGGAAAGAACAACACTTTGTGCCTTCCTTTCCAAGTGCGTGAGGCTGTACCCATAAAGAAGAGATATTTGTGAGAAGAAAAGTGGAACTGCAGAATGTTGAAAGACTATAAGAGAGAATAAAGTTACAGAAATGTGCTTAAATAAGAACTAGTCTCTGTAGCACAATCCAGGTTTTTCAGTCTTAGGTATAAAATGGATTCCCTGAAATAAGGAAATTTTATGAATAGATGGAAATACCTTATAATCAATTGTTTGCCTATAAATGAGATTATTAATGAGAACCAGAGAAATCTTTATTTAAAAAGAGTGATTCAAATGTATAGGCAAACAATTGATTATAAGGTATTTCCATCTATTCATAAAATTTCCTTATTTCAGGGAATCCATTGTATACCTTTGAATCAGTTCTAATGAGGTGGATGAAACTGGAGCCTATTATACAGAGTGAAGTAAGCCAGAAAGAAAAACACCAATACCATATACTAACGCATATATATGGAATTTAGAAAGATGGTAATGATAACCCTGTATGTGAGAGAGAAAAAGAGACACAGATGTATAGAACAGTCTTTTGGACTCTGTGGGAGAGGGAGAGGGTGGGATGATTTGGGAGAATGGCATTGAAACACATATAATATCATATAAGAAATTAATCGCCAGTCTAGGTTTGATGCAGGATACAGGATGTTTGGTGCTGGTGCACTGGGATGACCCAGAGAGGTGATATGGCGAGGGAGGTGGGAGAGGGGTTCAGGATTGGGAACATGTGTACACCTGTGGTGGATTCATGTTGATGTATGGCAAAACCAGTCCAATATTGTAAAGTAAATAAATAAAATCTGAAAAAAATAGTAATTAAAAAAATAAAAAGAGTGAGATTGGTGTTTCTATTAATACTGAGTGGAGAGACCTCTTCCTGTTCTATCCTGTGGTTTTTAATGACATCTGTATACGCTAAAGACATCTTTTATCATGATTCCAGATAGACTGAAAGCAAGAATTGTTACCACTAGTTCTGTAAATTCTAACCAAACCTGGATAAATCATATTGTGAGTAAATATTCTTCCTGGTTGCTTGTACTTCTAGTGTTATTGACATCTTTTTCTTTAAAGAACTATGTCCAGTTCTTATCTTTGACTTCCTAAACCATGTCCTTACTTTCCTTGCCAATTATCTTAAGATCTTCTAGCAATATCATATTGGATTTTTCCTGCTTAAAGGAAAATTTTGGGGTTCCCTAAATCCCTTTGCTATTAATACATATGAGCTATGTGTAATAAGACAGATGGAAAAATAGAAAGTTCAGTTTAGAAAAGATACATACATGACTGAGCTCCAAAATTCAAACACACACACACACACACACACACACACACACACACACTCCCCCAGACCCTCCCTAATTTGGATATTTTTTTCCCCACCGTAATGACTATTTATACTGTTAAATTCAACTGCATTGTAAGCTTCTGAGGATTAGGAAGATTATCCTTTGCTTTCATTTTATTTCTATGCTATATGTAGCATAAAGTATTTTCCTTAAAAATGTTTAATAAATNCACACACACACTCCCCCAGACCCTCCCTAATTTGGATATTTTTTTCCCCACCGTAATGACTATTTATACTGTTAAATTCAACTGCATTGTAAGCTTCTGAGGATTAGGAAGATTATCCTTTGCTTTCATTTTATTTCTATGCTATATGTAGCATAAAGTATTTTCCTTAAAAATGTTTAATAAATATAGAGTAAATGAACATTTATTTACCAATTGACTGGCTTATCAATATGCCATGGACAGTTTTGCTTCTGAGACTAGTTGGGCAATTTCACAGGAGACATAGGGAGGGTTTCAGGCACCATGTCATATTTATCTTCATCTCTCTTGCATTGGTTAACCTCATGTTCCACTCAGTGCTCCCTATATACAGATGCTCCATTTCTGTTTATTGAATAAAAGTTAGTTTCTATTCTTGAGCAATAGCTCCTCAATTAAGTTCTGTTATGAGAACCTGTACCACCATATTAAATTTTAAAAGAGCACAAAACTTCCGCTATATGACCTGGCTTTTCAGTATTGAAAATCTAATATAATAATAGAGGGTTATTTCCTTGAAGGTGTAGCATCTCTCCATCCAGGTGCTCATTGTTACATGCATGGCAAGCTCCTTAGAGTTAAAAGGTTCTCCTTATCTGGGAGGAAAGAAATGAAAACCACTTACCTGGTCAACATTATTTCATAGGGTGCTGGGGAATAAATCAGGCTTGGCCTGACCTTCATTGAAATTTCAGATTTATTTACAGAGGTTTGTGCTGATCGCTTTATCTACTGGAGGCTCCGTTTCCCCTTGGTGACTCATAAGTAATGTGGTCCACGCAAACCTGTGTAAATAGAGCTAATATTTCAAGGGAAGTCATGCTATATACTCTTCCCTTGAGAATAGATGATGGCTGACTGTTAGGCTGATATGAATTGATCTCTGTGAGGGAGAAGAGGGATTGTGTGGCCCAAAGGGCAGTATCCAAGGTTTGTGAATTCTAAGAGGGGCTAAGGTACATTGGATCAAAATGTGTTCATGTGGTTTGTTTCTACTTATGAGCAAAAATCAACAACAGAAAACAAAATAACTTACTCAAATCAAGTCTTCAGTGGTCTACAAAGTTATAATTGATTTCTCTAAATTTATTTGTGCATATTTTTTTCTTTGAACTGCTGAATCCAGTGGTCTCCAAAGAAGAGTTTGGACCCACAAATAAATGTATCTTTAAATCGGTTGCTTCTATTAATTCCATTTCCATTTTTTGTTTATCCCAGTTTCAGTCCCTCACCACACCTCTCTTTTCTTGCCTTCTAATATACTTTTCTGGGATTTCTTGAACTTGTGTATCTCTTTTGGTCCAATTCTACTTAGGCCTCTATTCTACTTAGGTCTCTACAGTCAGCAGCCGTCATTTACAGCTCAGAGACTTTCCCACACATATTCAGAGAAACCAACCCATCTACCTGCACTACAGAGTGAAATGTAAGGCTTCTGAAAAATAGGAACAAGCTTTTCTTCATAAAACATTTGCACATAATGTAAACTGCTGTGCTCTAGGGTTCTTCTCTCTGCTTTATGATATATGATTGTATTAAACCTTTTAAATGTTATTAAGAAGTCTAGAAGGGAGTTAGATAAGCGTATTAGAATCAATCAATAAGTAGTAAATTTAGGGCATTCTATGCCCTCAGTGCATTGTTGCTCACTACATGGGATAAAGATCTTGTGAACTTACAATGGTTTCGAGAAAACAAGACTCTGAGAACAAACTGTGAAAGACACAAGTCTGCATAAAATTAGCTGTGTGGTACTGATTTAAGTGATACTCTAAATACATATGTGGTCATGCCCCTCTACTTAAAATCACGAGCTTTTTGAAAGCAAATACTCTGTTTTAGTTACTGTGAATTCCCATGCTTAGCACCAGAATTTTTTATGGTGCTTTAAGGTGAGTAAATTCTCAGCAAGTGGCTGCATAATCTCCTAAATGAGTAGGGAATGCAGCCACCTCATGAGAACTGAGAGCTCTAAATAGAACCTTCACACCAAGATATCCTCCCTTCATCCTGCTCTTATAGTAGGAGAATCTACTCAAACCCTTTGGGACTAAGGTTGGTATGATCCTGATCCTGTGACCCATGCAAATTACTTACCCTTACTTTGGTCATGGTATCTTTATCATCATTACCTTCATCATCATTTTCAGTAACAGAAGCAACAAGTCACATTCACTCTCTGTGGAGTCCTCTGCCATGTTCTGTGGGTAAAGACAGCTAAAAAACAAACAAACAAACAGAAAAAAAACAGTCTCCATTCTGGAGAATCTAATATAATAATAGAAAATGAAAACAAATGTTATATAATGGCATGGAGTTTTTCATGGAATACTGCTATCCATATATTCTGAATAGAGTGAAGAAAAGGAACAGTGCTTTGAAAATGAAGCGTGCTTTGGACAAATAAAGTACTATGTACACTTTCTGGAGATTTATAACACACAATAACATGATGGAAGCTTTCCTTTTGACAGATATCACTTTAAATTTTCTACTAAAATATAACTGTATATAGCATAATATGCAGATTTCAAGTATAGAGTGTTTTTCCCAATGATACAGTTTTGTAACCAAAACCCCAAAGAAAATTTCTATCACTCAAGAAAGTTTTTTCATCATCCTTGCCAGTCAGTTCTCCCCTAGCCTGCACCCCCTCCCCCAGGAAACCACTATTCTGATTTCTACCTCTCTAGACAGAGTGGTTTTTCCTGTTCTTCATACTTAGTAGGAAAAAATTTTAAAATGTAATATTTGTCAATATTTAGCATATTTATTATGCTGTAGAATATGCTTTGAAAAATGCTTACTTATCACTTTACAGCTTTCAGTGGATTTTCATATTCATTATCTTCAGTTCAGATCAGTCACTCAGTCATGTCCGACTCTTTGAGACTCCGTGAATCGAAACACGCCAGGCCTCCCTATCTATAACCAGCTACCGGAGTTCACACAGACTCATGCCCATCGAGTCGGTGATGCCATCCAGCCATCTCATCCTCGGTCGTCCCCTTCTCCTCCTGCCCCCAATCCCTCCCAGCATCAGAGTCTTTTCCAGTGAGTCAACTCTTTGCATGAGGTGGCCAAAGTACTGGAGCTTCAGCTTCAGCATCAGAATCACTCCTTCCAAAGAAATCCCAGGGACGATCTCCTTCAGAATGGACTGGTTGGATCTCCTTGCAGTCCAAGGGACTCTCAAGAGTCTTCTCGAACACCACAGTTCAAAAGCATTAATTCTTTGGTGTTCAGCCTTTACAGTCCAACTCTCACATCCATACATGAC